>WFKH01010931.1:61908245-61918646 GCA_016163765.1 Magallana hongkongensis
CTTCATCATTGGGCGAGAAAAGTATGGAACTCGCAATGCTAGGAGGTAAAGTGGCCACCAAACTCCAGATGTACGAGGAAGCCTACCGATTCTTTAAGATCGGGGTGGAGTTGGACAACACTAATATAGACCTGGTGGAGGGACTGAGAAATCTTCAGCAGGCCATCCTTGACGAATACGAACTTGAGGGAGGAGAAGACGCTGAGAAAGGTTACTCCGCCGTAGACTTCTGCTCCCAAGACCCATACCCAGGGGACGATAAGCTGCTTCAGATAGAACAGAAGATTCTGGAAAACAAACACAACATCCAGGACACCATTCCGTGGAAGGACTACAAGGACGGCGGAGAGTTCCGGGGCCAGGCTTCAGAGGCCGCGATAGAAGCACACAGTCTGATGGTAGCGGGGAAGCTTGAGGAGGCCGTGCAGAAGTTCACCTTCGCCATAGAAACGGAACCAAACAACGCCATCTTGAGACGCCTGCGCTCTGAGGCGTATTACATCATGGACGACAAAATCAACTCTCTGAGGGACTTGTGGGCGATTCCAAAAAACCAGAGAAGGGTGGAAGTTTGGCGACTAGGAGGTATGATGCAAAATTAAGAAGATAGATTTATAAATACAAAGCTTTGTAAAAATGGTTAGAATGTTAAATACCGGTTAGTTCAGTAAAACCTTTATAATGTTATTGTTTTTCAGGTCAAATATTTCACGACCTGAATTTACCATTACACGCCGAGCTTTGGTTCAAGAATGCAACCCGGCTTACTGATGGCAAAGATGAAGGTGTCAAGATTCTGTTCCAGCGAACAAGAATCCAGAGGCTGTATGCTCCTTTATGCAACGATCTGGCCATAAATGTTGAGTTCTCTGACTTCGGTAAATGTGTAGTGGCCAAAAAAGCCATCAAAGAAGGAGAAGAGTTGTTTACAGAGAAGCCTCTGATAATGGGACAGGTTATGGACAAGGACAACAACTTTGACTTGTCGTGTGACAATTGCGCTGCTTCTTTACTCACTGCTGGAGACTATTTTGGAAGCACTTTAGAAACTATGGAGCCTGATTTGAAGGAACTGATTAAAGAAAGTTGGCCAGATATTCCCATAGTTGCATGCGATAGATGTCAGAAAGTAAAGTATTGTTGTGAAGATTGTCGGCGTCAGGCGTGGGTTAGTCAACACGAGCTCATATGTCCTGCTAGGAACGAAGCCACGAAAAAACTCCACGAAATATCGCAGAATTTAGGCCATGGTCTCGCTGAAGATGGTGTTTGGAAAAACCTCTGGGACGCTCATTTCAGTCCATTGTTCCTTGCAAGGGTGTGGTCCAGTATCATTTCAGCAGCTAAACACATGATGAAAGAAAGTGATGGATCAGCGCCTACAGTAGAGCAGTGGGCCAAAGCCAGGAGTCCTTTCAGAAAGTAAGTTTATAAAACGTCTCAATGATTGACAACTGACAAAACAGATCTTGCTTTGTGTTAAAGATATTAGAATTTTCAATGCCAGTTACTATATTTGGCTATACTTGGTCGCTTTCAGTCTCTTACGTTTTCCAACTCCTCTTTTAGGTTCATGGCCTTTGGAAATTCCTCAGCCGCCGACAGCATGCCGACCATCTTGAACCTTATGCGTGAGATCTTCAAAGATTGCGGTGACGGTGTTCAATACAAAATTACCGACAACGAATATAATGGCCGATACTTTCAGGCTGTGTGTAACCTTCAGACCTTCTCCTCTCCCATTACTCCTTACCATCGCTTCATGACTCAAGTCTCCAAACTGGGCGCAGAGGACACAAGAGGAATGAGAATGCTTAAACACCTACAAAAAACACCACACCTCAATACATACTGTGGTCTTTTTCAGCTCCAGTCGTGTCTAAACCACTCTTGTACCAACAATGTACAAGTTAGTGATGCTGAGATTGAAGGTTATGGTGGGGTCAATGTCATTGCTAAAGCTGACATCAAAGAAGGCGACGAATTGTTCACGACCTACATTGACACGTCAATGCCGCGGAGATTAAGGCGGGCTTGGCTTTTCCGGTCATTTAACTTTTGGTGCCATTGTCGCCGCTGTGAGTTTGAAGGAGATGGGCCAGAAGTTTGCACGGAATGTAAAAAGAAGGCGGAAAACAATTCTCCGTTTCTTGCCTGTGGACAGTGCCACAGGGCGTGGTATTGCTCGGTGCCTTGCCAGAAGTCGGCATGGCGGCGAGGGCATAGAAAGATATGCAGGAAAACAAAGTCGACAACAGATGCAGCAGCCAATCAGGACTCGATAGAATTGTCCAATCAGGAACCAGAGAAATAACAAGTTACATGTAATCTATTAGTCTATATAACTGACTGATGACTAAATGTCTAGATTGTATTTTTAATAAAAGCACATCACAACTTGTCTTTTGATTTCATGATAAAACTGTCTTAAAATTCTGAACACTAGCCTGGTTCTCTGTTATCTTCTGTCACGGTTGGTATTTTCTGTCATAACACCGAAAGTATTTTTGTTTACCTATTTCATAGCAGTTTATTAGAAATTTCGCAAAATTTAGACATTATAGAGAATCAGGTAAAAGAAAATCAAACCAAAGAAGGCGACGAATAATGTGGAGAGCCATGTGAGAAAGATTGAATGTATTTGACTCATTAGATGTAAAACTGAATAATTATGAATAAAGGATACGGGTCATATAACACATAAAGGCATTAAAAAAAAATTCCCAACAAAGTATGAGAAATCCAAACAGTCTCAGAGTTTTTTTGCATGCTCATATTATATTTGCATTTTCTGAGTAAACTGTAATGTCTTAATAAATATTACACAATCAATACTTTCCAACACAGTGATACATGTATATAGATGCCGGTTACAGGTGTACCAGGGAATACTTTCGCTGGTGAATATGGTCGCTCACCGGTAAAGTACTTACTTGCAAAGCTTACATGTACTTGGCGCTTACATGAGCGGGAAGGGGGGGGGGGGGGGTTGGCTTCACTTTTTTGCAATAGACCTTAGAACTTTATCCAAAGTTTAAATATAGAAAAATGAATAAATTAGTCTACTGGCCCACTCCTCCCACATTTTAGGACAAAAGAAACCCAAAGATCTTAAAGGTTGGTATTTTAATCAAATTATTAATGTCGATGTAAACCCCATCCCTTTTACGAATCATATAGCATTCGAGTTTTAAGAGGTAATTTTGGTAATTTTTAATGGGTTTTTTTTGCTTCGATTTGTTCTTTTTGTACATTGCTCTTTTTTTTTGGGGGGGGGGGGGGGGGATAGATCTCTCTCCAATCTATAGAAATTGATGTTTTGTGCCTATATATTTATTCAATAATTTCGAAAATTATTGAAATATTTGCTTTATTCTATTATACTATATCAATTTATTGACCAATTATCATCTTCGCTAGCCAAGGGTTTCTGATCCGCACCGCTTCTCACGAACCCTTGGCATTCGGCGCACCTCGGCCGATTCCGGTATCCTACATCCTACAGGTACGAATCTGCCGAGGTGTGCCGAATGGAACCCTTGGCATATCGTGCTACAAGGTTAGCTTCTTAAAAAGCTAAGAAAGTCAGCCAGCGGAATATTAATTTTAGGATAAAGTGAATACACAATCTATCAAAATACGAGATATACATTTTTCATAACAATCACAATGTACGTGTGTACATTTAGCTTGCACCTTTATGTTTTATGGCTGTACAGGTGAGGAGACAAGCGTGTAGCGGTGTACATACTGTGTATGACTGCACACCTAATTATTACTTTATTTAAAGTTGTAACTTTGCAAAGATTGCTCTCTGAATTTCATGGTCCACCCCTGCCAATATATATATTCTCTCTAATCGTGCGGAGAGAGTCGGGAAGAGGTATATATACATGCTAACTCGGGACCACGGCTTCGGACGATACCCATGGACAGTCGATGGGCAGTTTGACCTAGAAACTGACCTCTTTCATAACTTATACGAATATCTCTACCACGGACTGTCTAATTCCTTCCCAGAATTCCAATTTACGCAAGCGCAATTGAAGTTCCATCCTAACTTAATTAGTCAGCCCGCAGGCTGACTAATCAAAAGTCGGGATTTTTTTCCTGGATTTTGATTGGGGTTTACTGAAACCGGTCGACCAATCAAAGAGATGCAAAACAATCTCTGATGTTTTCGTATTGTTTATCTAACACGCATAGCTCAAAACCCGTGTTTTTTTCAGTCTTTCTGTTTGAGCCTTCATAATACATGTAGCTTGCATTCCTTGCAATGGTGCAATAACAAGTACCACCTAATCCGTGTATCAAGAGAGGCATGCACTCATAGACGATGGATTTACCGCTCCAAGCCTTACAACCTTCGAATGAATTCGGTCTATATGTAACATTTCACAATATTTCTATTTATTGCATACGCTGGGCATTAAAAGGTAACTTCAACATGTCAACATTAATGTCTATGGAGGCTGCCATTACTGCACCAGTGACGTTTAAAGTACGGCATCTTTCATTATTTGGCTGATTTATAAATAGGCTGGCAGATCACGTGACGAAAAAAAAATCCCGATTTTTGATAGCACGATATGCCAAGGGTTAGTGAGAAGCGGTGCGGATCAGAAACCCTTGGCTAGCGAAGATGACCAATTATATGTCATCATTGAAAATACGAACTTTTGAGAAAAGGCGTATGAGAAAAGGAATGATTATTAAATCGGGTTCAAATGATATTGATCAGTGGCCCGCCAGTACTTAGACATCAATATTTTTTGTATGGTCTCGCTGATTGTATACTTTCACAGTCTCGATGATTGCATACTTTTTACTACTATTATCAAAATATCTTTGCTCAGGCCAGAGACATAAATAACATAGTTTTTTTGTTATTTATGTCTCTGCTCAGGCCTGTCAGCACTCAGCAGTGACGGGTTTTCCCCTTAAAACTGAGGACATAGTTTAGAGGAATTATTTTATATTTTGAAGTATCATGATTTTTCAGAACCATCCGCAGAGTGCACTCATCTCGGTCGTGGCATTTATTTTCCTTTGTTTCAATTTTATTACAAAGCTGACTAAGTAATCTTGATTTTTATAACGAATTATAAAAATCAAGATTACTTAGTCAGCAACTCAATGACAATGATACATGTTTGTAGTTTCAGAGACATAAATAACATGTTATTTATGTCTCTGGTAGTTTTGTAAGATCATTAAGCATCAATCCGGAAAATGACACCCTGATACGGAAGTTCTTATTTTATAGATGATCACGTGACTTCCGCGCAAGCGGGAAAATTGACAACAACAATGGCGCAAGCACGAGTAACAGAGTTTTACGCGACCAAGAAAAGAAACGGAGATGCACAACCATCAAAACGCCGAAAACTACAAGTTATTTCTGATGTATCTGAAACGATTCAAAATGAACCAGTCACCACAAGAGCAACGCGATCGTCCGCCAGAACGAAGGGAATATCCGCACCTGTAAGCGCCGAACCAGAGAATGTTTTGTTTACACTTTCTACGTCTGATAAAGGCAACAAATCGGCATCAACGAAAACTCCCAAACAAAGATCCAGAAGAATAAAACAAATTAAAGGGCAACAATCCATCGTTGATGCATTGGGATCGCGACCGACTTCCCCAAATGAAATTTCAAATGGAGAAGAGGTAACTTCTGCATGGGACGAGCACGATGGACCTCTGACGCCATCAAAGAAAACTAAGCAGGACAATGAGAATCCAACAGAGGAAAAGACAAAAAATAACAAAAAGCGAACCAGGAACCAGAATGTAATGACGCCAATGAAAGAGGAGAAAGAAGAAACAATTAAAGTGCCTAGATCGAGAAAGAAGTTACAGTTACGTGCCAATGTTATAGCTTCAAGTGAAAGCGAAAACTCAGAAAATGAGGTAAATATTTTTTTTTTCAAATTGTTATACTATTATGGGTTATCAGCAACACCTTGAATCTGTTGGCACTGTCTGCTTGTAAACAAAGTTTGTTAAAGTTATTGCCTGAAGGCATTTTTAGTAGATAAAAATATGTGAAGAAAATGGTTTACACTGATTTAATCCATTTTACTCAAACAGGAAATTTTGTACCCTTATGTTCAATATCTCTAGGCTCTCATGAACACAATGCAGTGTTTTAATAGAAAGGATCTCATTTGTATAAACACAATCGTTTGTAATACAAGCGATTGTGTTTATACAAATGAGAGAAATAAAATTTACATACAAACTTTGTATGTAAATTTTATTTCTCTGAATCGCACAAAGTTTTATGGTATAGCTCCAAAGAATCTGGGTTTAATTTTTTATACACAATTTAATGAAAATTTTATCTCATAAAAACACCATTGATGTGTTAATGAATAAAAACTAAAATTTGCTCAAGACTCTAACCTGGAAGTATATTTTGTAAAAATGTTATTTCAATTTATGATCTCAGTTTATAGAAAGTGCCATGGCAAAAAGCTTATCTTAGGACAAAGCAATGAAATCAAAACTACATTGTACAGGGATGGGATTAATCTGCATAAATGTGGATATTGCAGATTTGGAAGTCAAAATGATTATTCTTGAGATCAGTAAAGACCTGCAGTTGATTTTTTTATTTCTTCCCTTGCCAATCACTTCCATGCAGGTAGCAGGTTGAATAAATTTCAAGAAACAAAGTTAATGATTAAAAAATCGAACTGTTTTTTAGGTTACAGAGCCACCAGCAAACAGCGAGAAGCAGAAGTTTAGAGATGCACTGGAGCTTCCTACCACCCCCCTTGCCATCTCCCCTCTACCAGAAACTCCAGAAGTTGTCAGACAGCAAATGACGAAAGGTCCCAGTGTCCCTACTTCCGACAAAGTCCATGCTGCAATGGATAAATTAAAGGAGCTCAGTAAAGAGGGAAAATCTCTGGAAGAGGTAAGAGGATAGAATGATTTCATTGTTGCTAATCTTGATAAAAAAAATTATTTGTAAACCACTTGCAAGCATTGGAATGAAAAACTTTTTTAGAATTGTTATTTTTGTGAACTATGGAATGAAATTGTTATGCTTAAATTCTGAATTTCTGATTAGGTGTCCAAAGCTGATGTCAAAGAAAAACTGCAAAAGTGTGGTAAACTGGAAGATCTTAAAGCACAGTTGTTGCAGTTGAATGAAGCAAAGAAGCAAATTAAGAAAATCAAGGAGTCAAGGACAAAGCCAAAATTAGAAACCCCTCATGCCAAGTCGGATGTACCAGCACTTGATAAATTTGAGGCACTAGAGGTCCAAGTGAAGCAGTCTGATAAATCAGAACTTGTCAGGTAGTTAACTTTAAAAAACCAAAGTATGAAACACTGCATTAGTATGAAACACGTTGATGCTGTTCTATGGCAAACTAACCACTTTTGGTCAAAAATGATGCAAAAAAGTATTAACTTATATTACCAAAAATATGGTACAAGTAATTTTGTTGGTTAGAAATTTAATCACTATTTTATTACTAAGCTGGTTAAATCAATAGAAATTTCTAGAAAGAAATTTATAATTTCCATTTTTAAGGTTTTTGAGAGGTGTCAGAAATATTTGTGTTTCCTTCTTAAAACACATTAATGAACTTTGTTTTGATGGACCGTAAATAGCAAAGGCTATGTAATGATGACACCACTGATAGCTGTTTGGCAGTGATTAAAAATTATCAATGGTGCATCAGATTTTTTTTTTATTGAAAAATATTGCTTGCATTATATTTCATAATAAATTTTGTAGCGAGCCAAAGGGACCTGCATATGAGAGATTCCACCACTTGGCAACACCTGCCCCACCTTCACTGACCCTTCCATACAAATACAGGCTGTTGGAGGACATGTTCAAGAGCATGGATACTGCAGTCAGCATGTTACATAATAGGTCAGAAATCTGCACCTTCTCCAAACTCAAATCGGCTGTCCAGGAAATGACAAAAAGGTAAACTTGAAAAGGATTGCTTTGTAGTCAAATGGAGCAAATTCAATAAACTTTAAATCTTTGAGTAAGAATGATAAATTTCATATATAAGAATGACAAATACCAAGTAAAAAGTTACTGCATATCTCATAAATTTCTGATGTGCGAAATGCAATCATTTGCAGAAACTTTGAGCAAAAAAATGTTGGGCAGATAAAGACTGTATATCCCGAGGCATACACATTTAGGCAGGAGAAAGGACTCCCAGCGTTTGGAGGGAAGTGTCATGATTATCAGCTTACAGTGGAACCTAACCTCAATGATGGTACGGTTTTTAATTTATTATGCTCTGAATCACATCTTTATTGTAATGTATATTTATATGTTTTACCTTTTTTATTAGTTTAAAGTACATTCTAAATACCTGAATCACAATTTGGTGAATTTTAAAATCCAATCTTATGTAAACTATTATCTTGAGTAAAATTTTTGTTGTTGTTGTTGCAATTTGCATATTATTTGGCTGTAAGTAGAAATATGTATATTTTAGATTGTTTTGGTACGAGAACTTCATTTTAAAAAACAGGATAATGTTATATAGGCATATCTGTAAATAGAGCAAAATGCTTCATGTCTTATAAATTCTGTCAAATGAATTTTACCTTGCTTGGCTAAGTTATTGAGTAACATTTTCTATTTATGAAAATAATGAGATAATCGACCATGTTAAATTTTAAAAAAGATCATGTATGTGGATTTTGATAAGAAATAGATAAGATAATGACCTCAGCTTTTCTGTAACAGAGCGTGAGAAGAAGTTTTCAACCAAGTCTGGTAGACCGTCATTTACTGCTAAAGACATTCTGCAAAGGAAAACTACCTTCCACAACAAGCTGATTTCTGTGGTCAAAAGCTATCATAAGGTACTTTTATCATATAAAAGTTGCTATGAATTATGTATACACACTCTAAGTTAGTTTATTTGTGTATGATATTTTCATGATATTAATTCTGTTATATCTCTTAACTATGAATCTGTATGTAGTGATTGATTTGGTTAAACTTAGTTTTGAAATAAATTTTTCTTTTCAGAAATTCCTCTCTTCTTTATCAAGACCTCTTTCTGTTCCTGATGACAAAATCACAAGGTGGCATCCCAAGTTTTCTCTGGACGAGGTGCCAGATATTCCAGTGGACAGCCTGCCCGAGCCGCCTTTTGTGAAGAAGTATCAATCAGCTAAAGATGTACTGCAGGACAACAAAGCCAAGCTCCCTGACAGGGTCAGTAAAGAGAATGTGAAATCAGTGTTGTCAAGATAAAGGAGAGTTCATTGAATCACTTGCCTTGATTTCTTCACACCAACATTAAATTCATTTCCTCATTGTAGGTGAAGAAGGCCCTTAATTCGGTAGCCAAGGAGAATACAGTAAAAGAAAGTCTCGGTCCAGTGGAGCCTGCATCAACTAAACCTGCAGCACAGTTACAAGGAGTTCCCCAGTCCTTGCTAGAGAAAGTAAGAACTGCTTTAAATATTCTTACATCTACATGTGGTCATCTCAGTAGACAAGATGAAGACGTAGATATTATAGATTTTGTTTCTTATTAAACAAAATCTCTGCTTGTAGATCCGGGCCAAAGAAGCAAAGAAACAGGAGATGAGTATGATGCGTGATCCTGCTGAAGACAAACGGACTTTGATGATTCGTCGGCTCCCAGAAATGATGCGTATTTTGAGGACTCATTTTGTAACGGAGAAAAAGCCTGCTCTCCCTATGCAGAATATTGTTCAAAAACTGGCAGACAGCTACAAAACAACAATAAGATCTGGTAAGTTTTGTATCCTCAAAGTGTCTGCAAGTCATAGTAGTTTTAAAAACACAAACTATAATTTTATTTTATGCCTACTAAATTATCTTTTATGTTTCTGTTTATTTATTATTGTTGATGACCTTAAATATGCAAGAAGCTTTAAGATACTAATAATAATCATTTTAACTCGTTTACTGTCTATTGCATTTTTCTCGTGATTTGTTGTATAGACTATCAAAGTCCTGGTTATTACCATTTAAGTAAACAATCATTGTCTCATGCTAATGTATAGAGTCTGCTCATAGCTATATCCTACCAAAGGCAGCATGATTTATGTGAAGAATTGTACATGAGTATGGGACATCAAGATAAATATACAAATATAAGTTAATCACACATACTAGTATTCAATCATTTTCATGTTCCTCCAATGAAATTGCTAGCATGTTACCATTTTTGTCCATCACTATTTTTAATTTTTTTAATTTTATTAGGGTCTTCCGTTTCCAACGGAAGACCCTCTTGTTATTCTATTGTTTCTTTTCCTTATTAGGGTCTTCCGTTTCCAACGGAAGACCCTCTTGTTATTCTATTGTTTCTTTTCCTTATTATTATTTTATTTTTTATTTTTTTTCTGACTTTTTTCGAACGCTAT
>WFKH01010931.1:61919418-61936034 GCA_016163765.1 Magallana hongkongensis
AGTGTTATGTTCAAAGTTAAATTAACTCGTACCTAGAATGATTCGATATTTGTTAAGTCGTTCTTAAACACATTCGGATTTTTTTTGTCAAGTCGTTCTTGAAATCGTTAAGGTTTTTGTTAATTCGTACTTAAAGTCATTGGGATTTTGTTAAGTCGTACCAAGAATTATTCGATTTTTTATATCTTTTTGTTTTAAAACTCCTTGTATTGGTTTTAGAGCTCTGCTTCTTACAGGAACATCTAGCTTTTCTTTCGACATTAACGGAAGACCCACTCGTTGCTTTGCAACGAGCTTTGCTCTAGTTTTATTATTTTTATTTTTTTTTGGTTATTTTGTAGATAATGAGGCATACATGTATATAAACAGTACATATCATATGGAAATTGCTATTCTTCTCTTCTTCTTTTTCAGATGATGTAGAGACCCATGTGAAACTCTTGTTAGAATTTGTTCCTGAATGGCTAACAGTGGTTGAAATCAAGAAAGGAAAATATGTGAAAATGGACAGAAATATAGAACTTGGAACACTGCAGGAAAAAGTTTTAAACATGGCTAAATCATGATCCTTTGTACTTTATACATATCTTCTCGTGTAAATAGAGTATTTTTAGTGTGTGTTTTTATGTTTCAACTTGAGATATTCTTGTCAATTACTTATCATTTTAATATTTTGTACAAGCTAGTATTATATATGGAAGATCAAATTTTATGTGCATGATTTTTTGTGTTTTTATGGAAATTCTTAATTTTTAAATGAAAACTTTTTAATTTACAATATTTACGTGTATTTTGTGAATCAAAGTAATTTTCCTATCATATACTATGATATTGTTTTGAAACAGCTTTTATACTAGTTCGACATTTTTAGCAATTGTGGAAATGATGAGGATTGTAACATTGTTTTTTGTTACTGTAGTCAAATGATCAATCAAAGTATGACAAATGTGTTTATCATTTTTTTTTTTTTTTGCATCATGTTGTAATGGCTGATATTTTGTTGATGAAACAGATCAAGTTATGATTAAATAAACATTTCATTGTTCATGTATTCCTGGTTTTATTTTCTGTACTTCAATTATGAAACAAATAGAGGCTGGCTTAGTTGCCAACATAAATAATCTCAAATTTTTATTCACTTCTAGCTCTTATCTTTTAAATTGTTATCCATCTGATTAAAAACGGTTAACAAAAGATGCCCTGAGGAACTTCACAAATTCAGTTGAAGTTGTGCATGAATAAATAGTTTCCTATGTTAATTTTTAAGAATTATATTCCAAATACTAGGTAAATATACTCGTGTTGGAAAATTTCGTTACTGCTAAGAAAATATTATCTCTTAATTAAGGAAGCGTCATAAAAAATATATTGAGCCCCAGAAAAACACGTGTGTAGGAATAATTCTACGTACGATTTAACTTGCATATGCGGTACGGTACAAACGGAACCTATAGGAGCTTTCACTTTGCAGAATGGTGGTGCGTAATTAATTAAAATTTTTTAAAAAATTGGCTGAATTGATTAATCATAGTTGTTAAATGTTTTAAATACGTATCCTAAAATAATGTTGATAGTTAACTTTATAATAGGCTTGATAACAACGTAGCAAAAATAAACAGCGTAACCTAAACCCGTGTTTCTCTACTTTCACTTTGTTGGCACTGTACTAACATAATGACAGTCTCAATCTTTTGTTTGTAGAAAATAGCTTTGCAAATAAAAGCCGATTTGGAAAACGTGACAAATTTTCGAGCACAGGGAGAGGATTTCCGTTGGTACTTGAAGGTATGAATAATTTTATAGGTATCCTTTAATGTACAGAATCTTCCACGGGCCCTGGAAGTTATTGTAAATATATACATGCACACACAATATATTTACAATAACTTCCAGGGCCCGTGGAATCTTCCGTATTCTGTGGTTAATTAAATTTAACGTTATAAAAGTAATTTCGGTGCAAAATGCAAAAACTATCGTTTGATTTAATTGGATTATATCGGGCCATTAGTTTTAAAAAAAAATTTCAGTTGAAGTGCTCTAATTGCAATGAGGAGACACCAGAATTTGTATATCTATCATTGGATGTAAGTACTTATTTATAATTATACTTTAATGTATAAAATTAGACACATGATTTTATTTATGTAGAGAGCATCTTAAACATCTTCACAAATGAACTGTTAGAATTTGGAATGAAAAAGGTTCTCCGATCCTCAGCTTCAAAGTATTTTTTTTCATCATAAAAATGTTATCTATCCTTTAAACTTTATAAATGAAAAGAAATAAAGAGAAATTTACTGATGGTATCCATGCATTTTTCGAAGTTACTGCAATTTTGGCCACGATGGATGTAATGGAATATAATGGAATAATATACAAGTTGAGATCAAATAAGAAAAAAAAAACCCTGGTACACCAGTGCATCGAAGGCTCGAACCCCTTTACCTCTGTGTAGTAGGTCTCCGTGGAACCACTAAGCCAAGCAGTTCGTTGAAAAACCCAATGTTATATTAACACTAGAAGAATAATCAATTTTGTCTATATAAAAGGCAGATTTATGATATGGATAAAAAAATTCCGGATAATTTAGAGTTTTCGAACATTGCTGAGGATCGGAGATCGTTAAGAATGCATAAATTAAACCCTTTAACTTATCACCAGTGCTGTCAGTTTTAACATGTATAACTTGATAAAAAAATATTGTCTGAGTTTAAATAAATATATGAGCTGCAGTTCTAAAATGATATGAGAGAATATTATTTTATTAAAAATACTAACTGTTTGGGATATGATAATTTCATTTGCAGGAGAATACTCCGGTAAAAGGGGGAAGAGGACATGCAAGTTTAGTAATGAAATGTAAACTGTGCAGCAGAGAAAACCACATAGGTAAGTGTCTATAACTTTATGTTTTACATTATCGTGGCTTTTGAGACATAGTTTACGTACTTGTTTTTTCTTGTATCAAAGTTTGCTACGTAAGTTAATATTAACATCAATGGGCTCTGACAACTTATAATTGTTTTCATTTAATTGTTCTGTTGCATCCTCCATCCACAAAAAAATATAATTCGATTTTATTTTACAATGATATCAAAATATAAAAAAAAATTTTAAATAAAAAAAAAAATAATATAATTATATACCGGGTATATTTATATAACATTATTCTTCACTTATGTTGTGGAGCACATGGCTTAGTGGTCATAGGTTAGGCCAGTAACCCAAAGGTTGCTGGTTCAAACCCCACTGTGGTCACTTGATGTTGTATGTTCTTGTCCTTAGACAAGGCACTTTATCTACATTGTCTTAGTCCACCCAGCTGAAATTGCATGGGAGTTAACCTGCGATGGACTGGTGTCCCATTCAGGGGGAGTCAATGACTCTCATTCACTTAGCATCACAGAAACTGGGGACAAGCACAAGCCCTATGCACCCTCATGGCTAGGAGAAAGATTAAACTAAATTTCAACTTCACTTATATCATCAAAATTGAAGTAAATCTTCAGCAGTTAAGACTTGCTGAAAATTTTGTTGATGTAAGTAACAATTGAAATTGTCAAATTTTCAGGACAGCCAGTCCCTTCTTCAGGACAAAAGAATAAATAACAGAATAAAAACAAGGAAAACAAAATCTAGCACTACTACTAACACTACCAACTACAGGAATTATAAAAGAAATAGGAACTACATTTTGTACAGTTTTGTGTTACAGTGTTTGGTATGGTGTAGGCCATGCGGCCGATCGTTCTGGAGTAATCAATCGACTGTCAACTTCACGCCTGATTTGGTTAATTAAGCTAATTAAAAATTGATGTCCGGGTCAATAATCGAAAATTTAAACACCCGATGTTAAGTCGTATAGCGCTTAGGTTTTAATCTGAATTATTTAATTAATCTAAGAAAATGATTTTATGATTAATTCATCATATTCATATCGATATACTTACAGATATAATAAGAGATTCAATCAAGCCATACTGTGACACGGATGCAGGAAAGTTTGCTACAATAGTTGCATTTGACTGTAGAGGAATAGAACCAGTTGACTTCTCCCCAAGAGTAAGTCTAGATGTATAGGAGGCAATATTGAAATTACAAGTATACATTCCCATATTAATTGTGTTATGACACCAGATTTATCTTTTTCTTGTCATTCCATTTAAACTAGCAAGGAACAAGCAATTTTATTTCTTTATTTTACTCAGTATGCTAAACTGTAAGACGTTTATACAAATTTTATTTTAGGCAGGGTTTGTAGCTGAAGGAGTGGAATCTGGGACACCATTTAATGAAATTGCCTTCAATGAAGGGGTAGGTTTTCTGTGAATTAATTCACTTGCATCCACTAACACCCTGCACTAGTGTAAATATAGTATTTACATCAAGATAGCAACATTGATAGATGAATCTGACTTTAGGTTCACCATGGGTAATGTTTACAGGAGGCAACTAATAATTATTGTTTACATTTTATTGTTAAAATTTTTTTACCATGGTATTTTATTTGTATATCATATGTAAGATACATGCCATGGTACAATTGGTCAACTTTTTCTCCAAGCATGTTTTAGACATTTTTGGTGTAAATTACATTACATACATTGGGGTTTGTCTATGGTTTGTAACTGTTTTGTGTGGATTACATCTATATTTGAAGACATACACTGGGTTCATCTCTGGTTTGTCACTGTTTTTCATGTTGATTACGTCTACATGTACGTTTTAAAATTTATTATTGCAAAAAAAAAAATAATAAAAGCTGGTATATAGTATAAATATTGACCATTGTCCTCGGTTTGTCACTGTTTCCGTATTTTTACAGGATTCTGACTGGGTGGATTATGATGAACCAGCAAGTCAGTCGGTGGGAGTGTATAACATAGAACACAAGTTTGTTGTGGTCAAATAGGACTTGATGTGTATTTTTAATGTCGCTATTGTGTGCATAATAAATAAATGTCACAAATCTCATTGTTTTATTTTAATTTTGTCTGAAGTACTAGTACATAATATAATCCACCATCTAAAGTTTCTAACATATTTTGAAGTGAAATACAGTCAAACTTCGTTATCTCGAACTAGATGGGACTGTTTAAAAACTTCGAGATATCCGAGTATTTGAGATATCGAGGGTAAAATACTTAAAAAATAAGTGGTTGGGACTTACAAATCACTTCAACATATCCATTGTATTCGAGATATCAGTGTTCGAGATATCGAAGTTCAACTGTACCTGTAATCTACAATTTGAGTGTATTCATCATTTTTAAGGAGTCATTTACTTAAACTGCAGGAATAACCACCTACAAGTGATAAAAATTTTGGGTTTTTGGTCAGGGTTATTATAAAGCAAAATAATAAAAAATGGGTTCTAAACAAAATTTTGTTACAATGCTTAAATGAATAATCACAAACTAGCAAATAATTTATAATTTATTTGATTACAAAGAAGCCTTGTTGTTTTGTTTTGTTTTATTAAAATGCCAGGACTGGTTCAATTCAAACTTGCTAAATTAAGTGCATTGTTTTGTTCCTTTACGGGGTTAATCCAAAGGTTAAAAGGGAAAAAAGCTACCAAACATTGGGCATCCTGCAATAATTTTTTATTGACTGAAAGTATACAGGTAGGTAGCTATCAAAATGCAAGCTAGAAATGGATTTAAAACCAAATTACAAACTCAAACACCAAAGGCTACTGTGAGAATCCATGGTTTAACACCATGCACTAATGGGGGCAGAATAACATAACTTTTTGGAAGAATATGTATTTGTTATGCACGTGCTAGAGTCAATTTATACCATGTTTCCTTCTGAATTACAGTACATTTCATTCTGCTAAGTGTAGTAATTAAGGAATTGAAGCAAAAATTTTTTTTTAATAAAAGTTTATTTTCAAGTAATAGAAGTTCTTCTGACATGACCAGCAAGTCTTAAGAAACAAATAAATTATTATAAACAATAATATAGATGTACAGATTAAAATTGTGTATAAACTATTGGTACATGCATGACATTGTACACCTTGATAAGATCATGCAAGGGTATAACAAAACAATGCCTAAAAAAAAATTTGATGAAGTTAAGTCAATCAAGCCGATAGTTGATTAGTACGTCACTATCAGTTTTGGAAAAAAAGGAATACATATGTATATATCTGTCATTAAATGTACAGGATCAAATACATTGGTAAATATGGAAACATATATAGAATTGTATTGAAATACCAGTAAATGTGCATTTTCATACAATTGATGAAAGGACGGAATTAGAAAGTTTACTATGTTTCTTGAAAATCACATAATTCTGACAGTACTGCATGTAGAAGCAGATGTTTTCATAAGGGATGAAATTCATGATATATCTGATTTGCGGGAATTAATTTTGTTCATAAGATAATCATAATAACTATACAACCATAATCAAATTTGAAAATTTGCTTTTGCAGTACATGTAATGACTTAATTATACAGTATTAGTTTGTAAGATCATGTATATCACAGCCTATTTAATTTATATATTATCACAGAGATGAATAATAAATGAACATACAATTGTATATGTATATATATTGGTTCAATTACTAGGGTTATCAATATGGTGTATAATGGTTATCAAAATTCTGTAAAAATTACGGTACATGTGTATAAATGTACCATGCTCCTCACAGTAAAATGGATCCTGGCCTGATTTTCTCTTGTTGATTGGAGGCTAAAGCTGTCAATCTTTGAGGTGTTGTTGATTTACAAAGACCCTACATGACAGCACACTGCGACGATTCCGGATTCAGTCCTTCCTCAGACTGGAACTCCAGGTCAGACTGGAGCTTGGGAATTCCATCCAGTACCTTCAACTGAGTCAAAATCTGGAACACCCTGTACAAATATCAGAAAACACATTTAAGGTGCATGTAATTCGAACCACTTGATCTACATCAAAATTAAAACAGCAATGAAAAAGTTATAACATGCCATTATTTATTAACTTATACACATGTATAAATAGCCATTAGTGCTCTTCAAAAGAGAGGACATACTTCTTGGGCATATTATAGTTCACTGAGAAATGACAGCATTATGAATAAATCGATTTTCTGGTTGAGAAAATTGTTGAACAGCAAGATGCAGTGCTTTAAGAGTGCCACTTCATCATGCATGTCTCTCTATACATACTTTGGTCTGTAGTTAATCTGGAAGGTAACTGGATTCCCATTGAGGCAGAGTTCTTCAATAGTTGAGGATCGAAGCTTAGATAGACCATCAAAGGAGTCGATATCATTGTCCTCTAAAGCCAGATAATGGATCTTTGGGATGGAGGGGAGGTTCTACAATGTCAACAAATCAAGGAGTGCTAAAACATTTACATTGTACATGTAATTGGAGGGGAAGTTTTAAAATGTTGTAGAATGAATACAAGCTCAAAGCTAAACACGACTCATAGTGTTGTTACGATAGTCGCCGACTATCGAAAAATCGTCGCTGAAGGCAGCAAGTCGGCGACAATCGATAGTAAGTTTTTATCATCGATATAAGTCGCTAAAATTCAGTCACGTGACAGATGCATGACCTTTTACTGCGTAGCAATATCCATAAAAAGACTAAAGTATTATCAGAGACATAAATAACATGTTATTAATGTCTCTGGTATTATATACAGTGACCATCCTAGGGGGCGACCTGCTTTGTGGTCGGTAACTTCGCCGGAATTTCCTCCGAAAGAGAAGTTGAAGTCGCACTGTATTCTGAGTTTACGATCTTGTTAATTTAACCCAAATGCAATAAAATGATAATTATCAAATTCATAAGACGTTTTCACAAGCTCAGTTAGACCCTGTTGTGATTAGTAACTTGCGACTGTCTTATCTTCATGTGTTATAAAAACGGGTGATACTGTGCATTGAAAATTACAACCGATGTTTATTACATTTCATGCCGATATTACAATTATAGTTTGAAACTTGTAATTAGTTAATAATACTGCCAAATTATTGCTAAAATAATCATAAAACGTTTGTCTACAGTTGTCTTCAAAATTAAACAGATCTGCTACATAACGGTTGTAATTGGGTTAAGGGTTGCACTAATATTAATACCTCCAAAATACACAAAAGTACATGGACTGATTTTATTTGTCATTTAACTTACAGAAGTACAAAACATTTAATGTATAAAATGTGTGAATGTATCAGTAATGTACAAAATGTGTGAATGTATCAGATCAATTAAATTTAACAAATTGGATAAGGTTTTACAAATTTTAGAAGTTTTATTTTTATTATCATGCTTCTAATCCAATATCAATTAAAATTTTGCCCTAGGTTGGCCTCTAAGTATAATATTTAATTCATTTGAAAATAAGTTCATTAAAAAAACTATTGATATACGAATTATAAATTTAAAAAAGGTATTTTCTTTAATGCTGGTATCTTTCACTCATTGACAGGATGAAAAAAAATCTTTGCTGGAATTTGAAAGTTTACATAATCGATTTTATAATCGATTGTGAGCTGCCGATTCAATTTGATAATCGATAGTAAAATTGTTCCGATTTTACAACACTAACGACTCATGAATAGACACCATCACACAAGTATATAAACCCTTGGACTTCATTGGACACCTGAATCTATTGGCTGACATGTAGTATTCCATGTCTTAGATTTTGTGTGTTTATTCCTTGTTTTAAGTGCATTACTGTTTGTAAATAATGCTTTTACCAGTATATTTGATGTTACTTTTCTCCTGGCTTGGAATATATCTGTATAATTTGATGATTTCACCATGACCGAGTAACGTGGCGATGTAAGATGTGTGTCCACACAGGTGAGACCTTCGTTAAACCATTAAAAGGTCTGAGGCTTATATATATAGGGGTTGTAGGGAAAGCGGCGATGAAAGAGAAATATGGCAGACAATGCCTTTTAGGAGTCAGGTTCAGCTTTAATCCAGGTACATGTACATACTTTTTTTTTACACACTAAAATTATCATATCTTAACCTCAAAGTTGGTAAAACCCCTGTCACACTGGAGCTGCGTCCTCACGGCGATCCCGCTGTGTCCTTAAATAATGTAAAACGCCAAGGTAAACGCAGTAGAGTCTCCTTCAGCGCCGTAACAGCGCAACGGTATCTTCATTCGTCATGGTGGGATCGCCTAGAACACTTTAGAATGCCATGCGACGGCGCGTACTTTGAACATGCACAAAGTACGCGCCATGGCTCTGCGTTCTGATAAACACGCTGTAGAAGCAGAGTAAGGTCGCCCTGATAGTGCTGTAAGGTCTCCAACAGCGCCACGAGAGCGCTGTTGTGCACTCAAGGAACGCAGCTAATCGCAGTGTAGACGCAGTGATAAGTCAATTGCGCTTGCACAGAGACCTCTCGGAGTCCTTTGGGATCTCACTGCGTCTCTATCGCGCTCTCACTACGCATCCACAGCGTTTGAACGAGTTGTTTTTCATTTGGCTGCGTTCACACAGTGACCCCAAAGAGCTGTTGCTGCGATCATCGCGCTCTCTGGACGTTTCTTCTGCGTTTGTTAGCGTTTGTACCGCGCTCCCACGGCGTTTCTAGTGCATTGTCAGCCAGACCACGAAAACTCAAACAATGGCTGTTGTACAATAGCAAGCGATGTTGTAATTATCAAACTCGATGTGGATGACTATGTAAAAAGTAGCATTTGCGAATATTCCAGGACCTGTTCAAGGACTCATGCCATTTTGTTCTGATGTTTTCACATCTTTTCTATGTTTTCTAACAACTAATAACGGTTCTTTTATGTAGACTTGACTATTAAGAGTTTTGTCCTTCACAAATTATTTAGAATTAGTTACATTTCAATTACAATGTACCTATTCATCAAAACAAAACAATTTTTTTATCATTTATTTACTAGTTGTAAATTCTTGATTGTTTCCCAAACAATTGTACAAATTAACATTAACCTACCAAGAAGTAAAGAACGTCTTGTGCACGCAGTCAGCGCGCTCGTGGACGCGCGGTAAAAACTCCTACATGTCATGAGCGCTCGGCAGATACTCAGCGAGAGCGCAGTCAATCGCCAAGTAGAACTCTGTGGAAACGAAATTACATGCCATGGGAGCTCCGTAAGAACGCCTCGGTTGCAGTCAGGACGCCGTGACATCTTCACTTGTAAAATTTTCAAATAAAATTGTACATTTTTTCTGAATTTTTCTTGTGATCCTATGGCGATTCCATGAATTTTACAACGCTGTGGAAACGCCGTGGGAACGCAACTTGGTGTGACAGGGCCTTAAATAATCAATACATGTATTTATAAATCATGCAAATATCTATAAACTATACAGCATATATATGAACTTACAGTACATGTATATGTGTTAAACACAAAAAATTATTGTTTGCAATAATATTTACAGCAACATTTTATACACCAGCAATGCATTACCTTGAAGGAGTACAAGAAATTGTTGTTCAGATTGAGTACTTCACATCTGAAAGATGAAGATCTCTAGGATCAGATTCTTGATCAAATTTATATACATGTAATTTGCAAACTTTTCACTCGATCTTGTATGTATGGAAAAGCCTCTTTAATTTTGTACCAGTAAGAGACTTGCACTAGAAACACAAGAAATCTAGCATGTTCTATATTTGGTAGAATATGGTTATACAAGTTAGCAAATTACTGCAGGGCTATATTCAATCATATATATGCATGTTATTTAGTAATGAACTTATAAATTAGAGGTTTCCATCTAAAATGTTAAATATACCAGTTAAATATACTGGTAATTAATACACTTCCAAATGTAATATATGCATACAGTAAACACAGTAATAGGGAATTTTTTTAACACTATTTGGGGAAATCAGTTTTCCATTTGCAAATTGGTCTGATATTCTATTCTAATTTAAGATGAATTCAAATAAAGCCAACCTGATCTCGATCATTCATTCACTGATCATATTAAGGTAGTGATAGAGCAGAAAACAATACAATACCAATACAAAAAACCTTTTACATGCAGCTTTGTATGATTTGCCCATAAAAATCCTTTATGAATGCTATTAAGAGCAGAGAGAAAGAGAACACGTTTTCACATTACAGAGAGAGAGAGAGATGTCTGACCTTGGAAATGAGAATGAGCTAAGGTCTTGTAACTCGTTGTGTGTCAGATGGAGTTGTTCCACTACACGCAGTCTTCCCAAGATGTTGTAGAAAGTTGATCTTTGGTATTTATTACTCAACTCCTGGTAACAAAAGCTTGCTGACTAGGAAAAAATTAATTCAATTTTATTCTCACTCTCATTATGATAAATCTCAAAGTTCAGGAAACTCTCTTCATTAAAAAAAATCGTTACCTTCCTGATTGATTAACTCCAGACCAAAGTATTAAGGAGGTTTTTTTTATCTTTTGCATGATGCAATTTATTTTTACCACAAACTCATACCATCAGTACAAAGAATAATGGGACTCAAGTTTTGTTTACATAACAAGGTTTCCGTGTGTTTTTAATTCATAAACAGTTATTCATCAAGATGAAATTCAATCAGTGTTTTCTAGTTGCTGTTCAAATTACATCACAGGATTGTTTTTTACCAGATAACAGTAGTCTGCTTTACACAGTACCTTGGCATTCTCCCAGTCCTCAATTTTGTGTTGGTAGTTGATCTTTGCAGACCCTTTGATGGAATGGTGGATTATCTTATTTTCTTCATCTTTCATTTTATAAAATGCTTTGTCTTTTTCTGGAGGACCTGATTTTTAAAAGAAGACATGACTCAAATGTGCTAAATTCTGGTTTAAGTCACTGCAACATAGTAAATTCTGCTAAAATTTATTACAATGTACTTTGCTATTTCTTTTAAAAAAAAAAAAATCATAAAAACGCAATCAAAGTTGAAGAGAAAATTTCCACTTTGGAATCATTTATTACATTGTATTTCACAAAACTTACAAAAATAAAAAAAAGCCAAAAGCATAAATGTTAGGCACTTATATCCACCGTATAACACATTAAATCTTACCTTCTCTAACTCTTGGTGCCTTTAGCTGTGTTCCTGTTAGACATGCATTTCTGAGATCATGCCACACTGAGTACTGGAATCGGTGAGAGGGAAGCTGTCAAATGAAAAAACAACTTTAATTAACAGGGTTTCAAGGTTATATATGGCATGATTAATCAATAAAAAAAGTGTGTATCTTAAAGTGCATGGAAAATGAAATATATCAAAAAAATTTTGAAATAACATTTAATGATATAATAATTCGTACACTTTGATCTGACACCATATAGCTTGAAAATTTAAAAGTGATGAATATATATTATCATAACAGTAACTTGATACAAAGGGTTGGGTCACATTGAGTTACCAGGGTCAAATTATCAGATCAAACGAGCTGACACTTTGCATCTCGCTTGATCTGATGATACATGCCTGGCAACAAGACGTGATCCAGCTCTTTGGATCTAGTTACTGTTACGAAGATTAATTTATTATACGCCTTTTCATTATAAAGTAAAAACATAAACTAAACTATATTTTTTTAAATCAATCATAGCGAGCACAACTCGCCGGCGCAAAGGACTGGCGCAAAGCGAGCTCTACCGGCAAGGCATGTGCGAAGAGAAAAGTCAAACCAGCTGCACATTGATTCTATGGAATTTTTTGGCGACAGTTAATCGGACCAACAGTTCCCTGTTTTTACCTGACCAGCAGTTCTCTGTTAATATGGTTTCCCATTTCACGCTCTCGTGAGAACTAAAATGAGTATATGTAAATATACTGCTGGCACAATATTCACGGATATATATTTACATTCCAAATATTTTTTGCATGCAAAGTGTGTAAGAAGATACTGCAGTTATAAGACCATAACACACACAGGGTACTCAAAGGTTAAAATGACGAGTTTTATTATGACGTCACAAACGTTGAACGCTGTAAAATGCAATGTCACAAGTGAGAATCAAAGTTCACGCTTGTGGCTGTTACAGTGGCTCTTCCATTAATTTGAACTTACCCTTAGGATAAAACAGAAATTTTGACGTATAAATCACATTTGCAGAAAAGACAAGAAGTTTTAAAAAATGTAAATATAAGCATTAAATCATTATTATTTGAAAGATATAGTCTTATAACTGCAGCGGAGTATGCATACAAATTTTCATAACGTGCTAATGCGCGTTACTCAATTTGTATGCACACACCGCTGCAGTTATGAGACTATATCTTTCAAAAAATAATGATTCAATGCTTAAATAACATCGAACCTCTAACCTCGGAACACTCTTAATCAAAATACAGTCGAGTGACGTCACAATGATTTGTACATCGATCCGATAGAATATTTTGGCGTTAGTAAATTTCAACCCACAATTCCAAGTAAATTGAAATATGGCTTCCATCTACTTTCTCGTGAGAATCAGAGTAAAACTTTTAAGAACCAGAAAAAATATAAAATATTAAGAACGTCATGCTTTTAAAGTAAATACAATATTCTACTCACAGGTAATTCTCAGGTCTGGGGAGTTTTTAAAAAGCCAAACGACACTGCACTGACGTAAACTCTGATGTCACAATCACTTTAAATAAGGGGAAATAACTCTATCTGTAATGACGGTAAATCGAATAACCGAAATCTGTTTGAATTAACAAAATCCTCTAAAAATTTCACAATAGCTATTGAATGAGGACATTTCTTCAGCGTTAGATAGGTATTTGTAACCTGCATTTATTTAAATCCTTACATTTGTTAGAATTAAATTTTGAGGATTCCGTTGATTTCTGCATTTGTGTAATGATTTTAAATAAGACGGTAAATCGTATTTTATTTTGTATTCAATTTATTTACATTTCTGCATCCATTTGGAAAACCATGCATATGCTAATTTCTTAATTAATTATTCATAATGATACATATTTACCTAGGTGAATTTAATCATATATATGCTTCGCTTGCTCCAATGGTCACACCATAAAACATATTACACAATGTTTATATATTTAACAAAGCCATTTTTTAAAGAACTATTTTAAAACATGCTGAAATCAAATGTTATTTATTGTGTACTACATCATCAGTTTCAAAGAGGGGTGATATGGATTCAGAAAACCACAGTGTGGTGATCCGGAAAATTAGATCACACTGTAAAATTAACAGTATCAAGAAAGGAAAATTGATGGGTATATAATAAAGCTTATTATTCATACCTCTGTGTGACTATTCACATCCTCTCCAGATTCCCGTAAATGTTTGTAGGCTGACACAATGGTAAGGGGAACTGCTGAGGCACCATGGGAATGATAAGTGTCTTGTGTTTGGTCGGTGTCATGGCTATGTGTACTCTCTGTCTGTAGTGAATCTCTGGAGGAATATTTAGCAAATGTTAACAGAGGCTGAAGGCAACTTATAGTTTGCATGTGGCAGAATCATTATATATAATAAATATATGATATTCATATAGTTATCATAATGTATTCTATAATTATGCTATGAATTCTATATTGCATAGTCTAGGTTATTATATATATTTGCTTACATCAGATAATCTTTGATATTGTTTAAGCAATTAGCGGTACATCGAATTACCGAAATGACAGGATTTACAGAAATGACACCTGAAATTACCGGAATGACACTAAATCTACAGAAATGACACTTCAAATACATTAAAATGGGGATATATTATATTATACGTTTATGTCTTTCAGGTAAATGCTTTTGAGTGTCATTCCGGTAATTCCAGGCATCATTTTGGTAAATACTGTCATTTCGGTAATTCGGGTTACCCAGCAATTAGTATGCAGTCAAGCATAGTTCTTGACTGGAGTAAAACTGCCTGAGGTCTATAATTAAGTATTGGCCAAATATTTTATAATTCTGTTGGTGTTTTAGTTTTTTATTCTGTTTTTGGATTGGGTAGTAAGGTTTTCCCTCAAAAATTTCTTGGGTTTTGGACACTCTCTGTCATGATCTTGATTTGGGCGGTTGTATATGACATACCTGACAATAACTTATACATTTAAGATTGACATTTCCTCTGAATTGATCTACTGTATGACTGTAAATATAGAGAGGTTATCAATTGTCAGATATATTTGTGTGGCCTATTCCCATAGAATGGGTCAAAATCATTGATCACTTTACAGTACTGTCACAACATAAAGCCAAGTCAGAACCTACAACTGACTTGTGTTGTTTATCTCATGCAAGGACTGTTACACGCAGGCCCCTGTCTCATGTTCAATACATGGATACATGAGAAACAGATTGTTACATACATAATGTAGTTTAAAAAGGTCAAATTCATTAATTCCAATCAATCAAATGTGAAGAAAGTGGAATTCAAAACAAAATACTGTACTCCTTGTCATATCTTTATGTATATGACTTGTCTGCCCCTCAAACCTCTCTACATATAATAATTTAACTTAAAATTAACGACAATTTGAAAGCTATGTGCAGGGTGCGTTAATTTCTTTTTGGGATGTGCAAAAATATATAAATAATATCAAGAGTTTATCTACTACCTGTCCGCCATGTTTGTTTACATAACGACGAGAAACCCACAGATGCAACTTTTTCAATTCCGAGATGCTAACCAAAATTTAAACTTCAATTTATTTTTTAATCTCGACAAAAGAAATTACTTATTATATAATTTAAAAACAATTATCAAACAATGTAATAAATGAATTTAATGTACATTATTTTGCGGGGTTATTCTAATTTCTTTTCGGAATTATATAGGAATAAGTTTTTGCTGTTAGAATATTTATAAACGTCAAAAGGATTGTGGAAAGTCCTTAGCCATTGGAAACTAGAAAATTTTTTTTGTGTGCAGACTACCACCGGACATGAAAGAGTAACAAAACACTGGTATAATGTAGAAATATTTGTTTTGTGTAAGTCCTTGATACTGATTATCCAAGAATGACTATTTTCGAGGTGAAAGTGAAAGTACAATTTTTTCCTTGTTATAAATTTCAACATATTCGTCAGTATTCAAATACACAAGATCGTGATGGCATGTATATGAAATATGTGGCATATTTACTATTTTCAGTAAATGAAAACGGTTAAAGTGGTTGTTCGATGATGTCAAAGCGAAACAAAACCACACGGGTGGACGCAGGGAGAACTGTTGCTGAGGCAATGAAACAGGTAAAAGTCATTCTACTGAGTCAAAATTCTTTGGAAAAGGGGCAGAAATTATTTTCCATACTTACTCTTGTGATTTTTGGGAAATACATGTACATATATGTACCATTATAGCCTGTTGATATCGGTCATTACATGTGTTTATTTGAACTGATGAGAGCATATCAACCTCAGACTTAATCATTCCATGTTCAATATCTCACATTTTTCTTGGTAGAAATTTGTCCTCAGCCAAGCAGAATCTCTGCTGAAATTAATCTCACATATAGTATAATGTTCTATTCGATATAGGTGGAAAGAGCCATGAAGCATGTAAAGATTGCTACTGGTGGAATTGAGAACTTTGATTTTGGAGATGGTGCAATGGGTTTCACTTCTGAAGACAGTCGAGACAACTCAAAGGGTAGGTACATGAACATCTCTCATCATTAGATATATAATTTGCAACAGGAGCAAATACAAATAT
>WFKH01010931.1:61936044-61958430 GCA_016163765.1 Magallana hongkongensis
CAAATATGTATGACTAAAGCATTTCTTATTCTGTTAAAAGTTTGAAAAATTCATTTACAATTTTTTTTTATGTGAATGATTCTTAATTTTCAACAGGTACAGAGGCAAAAATAAACAAGGATGGGTCAAATAAAGTGGAAAAAGGCTTCCTTGGAAAGAAAACTTCTATCTACATACATAGTTCCAAGAATGTTCAGATTGGAGACAATAATGTGATGGTGATAAATCAAACATCTAATCGTCGAAAAGGAAGGCAGAGAGATGACACAAGTTCAGATTCTGAGGATTCTGAGGATGATACAGTCAAACCGACAAAGGCAGCTCCACAAATCTCTGACATCTGTCAGAAAATACTAAGTAATAAGTGAATCATATTTAATTTTGTTTTGAGACTAAATTTTGATGAGTTTTTCCATACCATTCAAATGCTTTAAAAAAAAAACCTGTACCGGTATTCTACATTCCATTTTAAATCAGTTGTGGCATTTGACCTTCCTTTTGCTGGATAAACTATGTTAAAGGTTATATTGTGTATTTTCAGCTTCCAGCAGACTGGTGAATGACCAGGATGTCCGTAGAGCCACCACACTAATAGGAAAGTCCTGGAGGAGAGTAGGTAATGAACACTCATGTCTATAAATAAGATCTGCTGTGGAAAAAATACAGAGCTTGTTTAAATTGAATGAAGACTCCAAGCAGATTCAAAGGACTTTTTTATTTGATTTGCATGCCTAATTTTAAACATTCAGTTAAAAAAGACTTGATGGTCAACCATTGGTCCAAACAGTGAGCTTTGAACTTACTAAGTTTATATAGAATATCACAGAGAACATCATGGTATAGACTTGTAGAAATAACTTGCATTTTGTTAAACTATTGAATTTATTCTAATTCATATATTGTTAAAATTCAGCAAGCTCTTTTAAGGTTAGAGGTAAAAATATTTTATAAAATGACATCGGAGCTTTCAAGCCACATTAAGTTGCCAATTTTTCTAATAGAATTATTTAACACACACAGGTCGAGAACTCAAGCTTAGAGATGCAGACATGGAGCAAATTTATGCACAGTATTTCCGAGAGGAAGGCATTCAAGGGGTGGCTCATCACATGTTTACAAAATGGAGACATTTGAGTGATAAACAAGCAACAATAGGCGTTTTGACCTCAGCCCTAATAAAGGTCACACCTGCTATAGACATTCAAGTGAACTTTGAACCATGAAAAATTCCATCTTCAAGAAGTGATATTTTTACACTATTTAAGACTATCAACAGTTATTTTGGAGCATTTATTTTATTGAAAATGGCTCATTGACAAGCGCTTTTCCACACTGGTAGAAAGGAATTTAGGTAATAATAGTAAATAGAAGGGAAGCATCTTGCTCTGTAAATACTAGTTGGTTGATTAAAACGGCCATGTTTTTTACAAAAACATTGTCAAACCGTTTTCTTCAGAATCATCAACTTCACATTCAGGTTGCCAATGGCAAGAGATCTGTGAGAAAGCTCTCTGAAATGCAGACATTATGTTTTATGATAATTCTATGTTTTTTCATTAACTGTATTAAACATGTTGAAGTAACACAGATGGAACACAATTTGAGTAAACACCATCAGTAAGTTATTTGGGAGGAGTTTTATAGTTGGATGGCAGATGAAAACATTTATTAAAAAAACAAAAGAATTTAGCAAATACCAGTAAGTGAAAAAAAAAGTAATAGATTAATCAAACAGTTGAATAACTTTCAATGTAAATAATGTGTCATTACTTCATATTTACTTTGAGCTAAGTGAATATTTAGATATATGTGAAATACATACCAAATATTGTAATAAGTAATATTCTTCTGTGTTAGATGGTGATGTTACATGTACATGTATGAATGTATCACTACCCTGGCTCTCCAAAATAAAGGAAAGTTCTATGGGCTGTCTCCCTTTTCTTTGCTGATTAAATGATTTTGATTTCAACATGCATTTATTATATAATCATAGGAATTTGAAAGTTTGAATATTTTAAAGATTATATTTTGTCATACTGGTATTGATGTTTGCAATTTTCTAATACTATTATAAATTTATATGCTGTCAACCACAACGTTTTATTTATCATTAGTATCAGTATTTCCTATTTTAAAAATATAAATATTTTGGTTTTCAAAAAACACTGACAATTTTATTAGCTCAGTAATTAAGGATTGAAACTAGCTCATTTCTGTTTACTAGTCTACTAAATATACGGTAGTTAAGAGGGCCGGATGGTCGCGGCCATTTTTAGGCTATATTTACCTCCTTTTACCTCCTTTAAATTAAGAACTCTGTGTAATGATATAGGAAAATGTTCAAATTTTAAAGCTGAAATATTTGGATTTTTTCTTCACTAAATGATAGTTTATGACCAAAAATATCATGTTTAAAAGTTTAAGTTATATCTGATGGTTAAATTTGTTGACCAACCAACCTCCTTAAATAAGGTTATATTAATGTTATTTTGCTGTTTTTGTGAGTTCTGAAGCCTATTCTGTTGCACTGTTACATGTAGGTGTTGTATTAATTGGGGTACAAGAGGACACACAAATAACTGTTCTCCCACCAAGTATTTTATAGTTTATTTCCAATCAATTACAGAGGCGACATTGTGGGTCCCAGGGGGGAGGGATCTTCAGTGGCGGGTGGTGGTTTATTTAGAGAGCGGGCCGGAAATAATTCCTCGCCATTGTGTGTTTGTTTGATGTATGTAACAATGTCAGTCATTAGAGACCATTGAATGGATTATCATATTATTACGGATTAATGTAGATCTGCTGATTGTCATCGTGTCTGAGAGTGAATAGCATAGGAAGCTCCTAGAATAGGTTCCTTCATCATACGATATTGATTCAAACGCTCCACCCAAAATGTGTACTTTATGAGTACATTGTATAAACTTTTTATAACAATTATTTGAAAGCTACAGATCTCAAGTCATTGGTTTGAAACCCCGTGGGGCTTTTGCATTTTATAATTCTTTTTAAAATACATTCAGCGGGAAAATACTGTACTAATCTAAAAATTGGGGGGGGGGGGGGGGGCATCTTCTCAAGCAACTGTGGTTACGTCAACTGACATTGATTTTTGAAGGTTGCGTCAGATGGTCAGATGTAAATTCCCTTTACAGCATCCCAAAATCAAAGCGCGTAATAAGATTAAGATATAATACAATGTTTCTCGTAATTGGTTGAATGGACTCAAGTCTAATAAATCCTTTGTAAAATCCAACAATGGAATTCTCTTGTGCATCGTTGATATGACGTCATATATAAATACAAGGATTCGTTCCGTGGCTGATGAGACGACGGTCATACTAGTACGCTTTACGTAGCTGAACATTCACTAAAACTGTTTTGGCGATATGTCAAATACTGTGATATACGATAGGAAATGTACTATATAGTCAGAGCGATTGGTTTAAAATGACTTGTAAAAAAGTGTCGATAATCCAATTAAAGATTTTTCAACCTAATTTCAGGTGGTTTGGGACACCTTGAAGTATCAATGTGGATGAAAGTACATCATATTTAAATTATAACTATCGTATTAAAATTTTCAAATTGTATGATTTACAAATCAGTAACTGAAACTTATACTGCTACGCTATCAGACATCAAAATTGTGAAAGAAAAAATGTATAAAAGTATTGAATATTAGTAGTAATAATCCAAAACTCTATTGGAGATTATTGAAGAACGTTTTTAATATTAAAATGTCTACTGAAATTCCTCCATTGCAATTTACCTTGAAAACGGGTGAACAATCGATAGCTTATTCCAATGCAGAAAAGGCTGAAGTTCTGAACGATTATTTTTCTTCTATTTCATTTTTAGATGACAATGAAGCTAAATTACCCAAATTTCACTCTGTATGCAACAATTTTATCTCTGATATATGTATTTTAGAACAAGAAGTTATAGATATTGTATCAATTCTTCAAGTTAACAAGGCCGTGGGGCCAGATAATATAAGTCATAAAATGTTAAAAAGTACTATGTATACTATTGCAAAACCTCTGTGTATATTATTTAATCGCTCTTTAAGAGATTGTACGTTTCCAAGCTCCTGGAAAATATCCCATGTTCTTCCTTTATATAAGAAAGGTGATTCATCTCAAATGTCAAATTACAGACCTGTTTCTTTGTTAAGTTGTGTATCAAAGATAATGGAGCGAATTATTTTCAAACATGTGTACAATTATTTTCATGACAACAATCTTTTTTATAAATATCAAGCTGGATTTTTACCTGGCCACTCAACTGTTTACCAGCTTATAGAAACATATGATCATATTTTAAAAGCAATTGATCAAGGCCAATCATGTTGCATGATATTTTGTGACTTGTCAAAAGCGTTTGACCGCGTCTGGCATAAAGGTTTATTGTTTAAACTCCATACTTATGGTATCACTGGGAATCTGTTTAAATGGTTTAATAGTTATCTTGTTAATAGAAAGCAAAAGGTTATGTATCGAGAAGTGTTGTCGTCTACAAAGCCTGTGAATGCCGGAGTGCCTCAAGGCTCTGTCCTTGGGCCATTGTTATTTCTTATTTATGTAAATGATATAGCAGATAATATGTTAACATTCTGTAGACTTTTTGCAGATGATAATAGTTTTCAACATGCTGCAATCAATGTACAAGATATAGAATTTAATCTAAATCACGATCTTTTAAATCTGGAAATTTGGTCTAAGAAATGGCTTTTGAGCTTCAATCCTTCGAAAACCAAAGCAGTTCACTTTAATATTAAAAAAATACTGTAAATCCCTTGTTAAAATTTCAAGACCGTGATTTGGAATTCGTGTCTTCTCACAAACATTTAGGTGTTATTTTTTCTGAGGATCTTTCATGGACAGTTTATATCAACTCTATTATAGCAAATGCTCAAAAGAAATTGGGACTAATGAAAAAACTCAAATTCAAACTTAATAGAAAGTCACTATCATTGTTATATACTTCATTTATAAGACCTCAGTTAGAATATGCATCTGATGTATGGGGTGGGTGCTCTTTCACTGATTCCGAAAGGTTAGAACAAATACAATTGATTGCAGCAAGAATCGTCACAGGATAACCTATTTTTGCTTCTAGGGATTCTCTTTATTTTGAAACAGGGTGGGAAACACTTGATAGTAGAAGGAAAATGTCCAGGCTGAAAACCATGTATAAAATTGATAGAAATTTTTTACCCAATTATGTAATGGACATTTTCCCAAATAAACGTGTTAATGCATCCAATTATTTTACAAGAAATGCACAAAACTATAGTATACCAAAATGTCGTTTACAATTGTATAAATCTTCATTTGTTCCCACTGTTGTTAACGAATGGAATGCGCTTTCAAAGGATGTCCGTGAAAGCGACTCCATTCGCATTTTCAAAGAAAAAATACATGTTTCTATCATAAATCAGAATGATATTACCTGTAGAACAAAACCTGATTTTTTTACTTATGGTGACAGATTTTTGAATATTATTCATACTAGACTTCGTCATAATTGTGTACTAAATAGTGATCTTTTTCGTTGTAATATTATTAATAGTCCACTCTGTTCATGTGGCAAGCTCGAAGACACTTATCATTATTTTTTCACTTGTAATAAATATAAAGAGGCCAGGAATATTCTGCTTAATGAAATTTTCAATATTGTAAATTTAAATATTGTTAATACCCATGTCCTACTTTGGGGCGACAACGCAATCAGTGTCAGCGAAAACAAACATTTATTTTCTCTAGTTTATCGTTTTATCAAAGATACAAAAAGATTTAGTTGATGTTTGTACATCATTGAAAATTTAAATGTAACTGTCATATGATCTGTTGACCTTACATGTTGTGCATACATTATTTTTACTGTATTATATCTTTGTATTGGGAGAGGACGGTCTAAGTTTTTGAACTTGTGCCCAATCCCTGTTGTAATTTTGTACAATAAAAATATGTTCAAATCAATTAGTAGTTAATTTTATTATTAATTTCGTAAGAAAGTACTTCAATATAATATGAAGGTGTTTCTTATCTCCTTAAAGGTATATGTGGCGTATTTTTAGTGAATAACAATTGTAAGATCTGATAATTTGCTTCATTTCTTTACTAAAAGATAGGGCTTTCACACAAATTACGCTTTACAAGTCAATCGCATAACAAAGATACAAGAAATCAAAAAAGTATTTTTGAATTTTTACCGGCACGGTAAAAAATACAAAAGATTTGAATAACCCCGCCTTAAATGGGTCACGTGACATCCATCTCGGTCTATCAACAACAATGGCGACGACGAGAAAGATAGGTATACCGTTAAGTTTGACATATTTGGCAATGAAAAAAAAAGGAGACAGACTGACAAGGATATGAACAAAGAGAAGATTGTCATCGGAGACCATGAAGATTGATGTAATAGGAATTAAAGCCGAATTAAAATTAAGTTTCCATCATGAAGTTGTAGGGGTTTTGCTAGTCAGGTTCGTGCTCCATGTGTTCCATGTCTTTAATTTATAAGTTATAAACCACAAGTGGATTTTCATTTAGAGGAATTTTTGAATAAAGAATAAATAAACACTCTCAGTACATGCATTCCTCAGGGAGAGGGGGTATTTAGCCTACTCAGTTTACCGTGTCGATGATCCTAAAATCGTGTTTCATCTTTATTACACATAATTTACAATTTATATCGTTCTACATTAATGAATATCGGAATAATAATGCTTCGAGTGTCATCTGATATAAGAATTATCTAATTTAAGGCATGGAAAACGTGATTCTAATTTGTAAACAAACTCTTCTTCCATCGTGTTTTCAATGCTAGGTTTTCCCGCACTCATGCGCAGTGGCGTTATAAATGGCGGATGACATTAATATTCATCAGACGTGTAGCAAAGTTTAGAGACAAATAACTAAAGACAGAACATGTTTTATGGGCCTAGAGTTTGTGAAACGTCTAATTATAAGAAGCATGATGTATATTTTTACTCAAACTCATGTCAAAAATTTTACTCCAAATACGCCACATATACCTTTAATTGTTGTGGACTGAGTTAGAAATGTTAATGTATCATATAGTTTACAATTTACTCTTGATAAAATTTACCCAATTGGTGTATAATAGCAAGGGATACACCTTATATTCACAACTTTAACTCTTCTTCAATGTCGTCTCCGTCACATCGGCAGGAACCCACGGCCGATCTCCCATACATGTATGCTCGGTAAGCGAATGCGAGACTGGCCGTGGGTCTCCGAAAATTGCTCCTCCAATATTATTGCCATCACAATGTCGACGATGTTAACTTTATATCATCCCAATTGTTATCATTTTGATTTAAACGATGCTACCGTGCATGTATATATAAATGTACACTGTATAATAAATATGGTCAGAACCCTATGAATATAGAGCCAGAAGTTTTAGAGTTTTTGTAGAGGCTTCCTTGCTCATCATAACCATATACTTAGATTTTTTTTGCTAGATGCCAGTCGTATATAGAGAAGAACATTTTCATTGAAGAATCCATCAATGATTAAAGTTTTAAGTCAAGTAGTTTCTGAGAATCGGCTGAAATTTCAAAAGTATACGACAGACGAAAACACACGGAGAGTAGTGGTCATCGGAGGGACTAAGGTGACCTACAAAGCGAATTTGTTGTTTATTTTTTGTTTTGGTATATAGTTACATCAATATTCTATACAATGCTGCCTATATACAGGTTTCATTCAACACTCTCACGAGAGTGGTTTGAATCCTCGCATGGACGTAATCAATCTATCAACCATTTTTTTATTCTGTCTACTTGACCCGGCTTCTTGCTGTCTTGTATTTTTGTGTAGGTTAATTACAAAAGTATTTTTAAACAATGCGTTACCATATGCAGTCAATGATCCATCACCTGAATTTCACGCGAGAAGAGTAATATTGAATTTATTTTGCATGAAACTCAAACATGAATTTTAAAAAAATGCGTTACCATATGCAGTCAATGATGCATCACCCGAATTTCACACGAGGAAAGTAATATTGAATTTATTTTGCATGAAACTCAAACACATGAATTCACGTGGAATTTCCTCACATGGATTTCACGCAAAGGATGACTGCACTTAGCGCCGGGTTTTGGATCTTTTTCTGTCGCTTCTGTTGCGTTTATTTCTTAACCTAATATCACTTTTGTTTATTTTATTAAAGAGTCTAGTCAATTTCCAACATAAATTAAGATTTTAGACTGTGATACAATAAACTTATTCTATGTTTTTCTCCTTACAACTTTCGAAAAAAGGAGAATTTTCGCTTATCTGCCCTTGATCAGGTCGGGTACACTACCTAATATGGATAGCATTATTTAACACGTGACAATATTTACGTCAAACAGATTCTCCAATCCAGTGAATGAGTCGCAAAGCATGACGGTCTACAACGTGTTTACTTTTCAACACATACACGTGGTTTGTGGCTGTTTTATACACAATATTTAATTGCTTGCCGGAAAATTCGTACAACTTGATTTTTACTTTAGAAGGTAAAAAAGGAAAGATTACGTACCGTAGACTTTGTTCCATACTCACATTGAAAAATACTGTTGTTTTAATTTATCAATTGATGCTTCAAAAATCGATCAGTATCAATAGACTGGCATACATACGCATACAAGTACAAGCAAATTTTGATAAGGAAAAACTGCATAATTGTTTATTGGTGACTTAATTATTGTACATCATTAATAAAAGCAGGTAATTGTAAATTTTTAACATACGTAAATAGCCACGATAGTAGAAATGAACAAATATACAAATACAGAAGTACAAGTTATGTATCATGTAGTATTTTGTACACTAAGCATTCTGATGAGTGTCCCTGAAGAATTTCAAAATTCTACTAATGTTGTCCCAAACCTGGGGTATCACGTGAAAAACGTACTCACTGCTTCTGATATAATAGGACGTACCTCTCTTTTGAACTTTGACGATGGGGTATTTAAATAGGTTGATATAAGGCCTCATAGGCAATATTTTTCAAATGTGAGCATATAAATGAAAGATCAGACATGATTTTCCATATTTATTTCAATAATTCTGAAAAATAATTGAAAATGAGTTTCCAAAGAACAATTCAAACTGGTATATATTTTCAATACGCATTGTATACACTGAAACTTGTAGTAACCCACAATGTCTTGCAACTCATTCATCTGATTGGTTTGTCAATAAAAGTAAACAGATAGCCAATTTTGTATCCAAATTTATGCCGACGTCACAAAATCTAGTGGTCTCGACATGCTGATCGAACATAAGATTGATATTAATATGCATGAGAGGTGGAGCTGACATTATCAGAATGGTACTAAAATTAGAGTAGCATGAATAACAATGCCATGTATAAAAATTTATATGATCACTCTTTCACCATAGCCCTATCTATTATATATGGACATTGGTACAAGTATACTATTTACTATGGTTTCAACAATAAGACCACGCCCATGTAAGTACAGAAGACTTTAAATCAATGCTTGACAACTTAACGTGTTCGAAAACATTGTCCTAGTTAGCATATAACATGCTACCTTACACGTCACGTGATAGAGTTTTGTATTCACAAAGTTACCGGAGGTGAGAAATCACGTGGTGAATTATAATATTCAATATTTATCAACCCTTGGTTACAACAGGGAAAGCGAAAGTAAGAAGAAGCAGGTTTTTCTCATTTAAACCATGAGCGCATGTTTGTCTATTAATCTCCCTTTGACATAACTTAGATAATGCAAATATACAACTACTGTTAAACGGAGAACAATAGACAAACGTGCGCTGACTATGTATGAAGTCAGTATAAAAGTGGACGTCCTCATTATCGTATGGAGATTCAAGAAATCGTGATGACCCCCGCCTAAGAAAACAAATTCGTACTTGGTAACAACATACTTTTATTTAATGCAATTACGTAAAGTTGCAGTTTGGATGTTGACCATTTCTGAAAGAAAAATGCTTTTTTTTAAAGTTTATTTTCTCGCAAATATCGCATGTCCTTAAGTGCAGTCATCCTTTCTCACATCAATTTCAAGTGAAGTCTTCACTGAAACATTATATGCATGACACCTCGTGTGAAAATTTTCACGCAAAAGTCATGTTAGTGTTCTTTTAGCTTGAAAACTTTGAGACACAGTTGCAGACATGTGTAGAATAACTTACTGTAATCATGTTTTATGCGGAAATGTTAATCAATACGGCATACTCTAAAACATGACCTGGCCCGGCCTGGCCCCATTGGCCTGGCCTCAAAATTGGCCCGGCCTCACTTTTGGCCTTAAATTTGGCCTGGCCCCAAATTTTGGCCTGGCCCCTTTGGCCTCTTCAAAAATTTTTGGCCTCAGATTTTAAAATTTCTCTTTTTCTCATTTTCTTAGATTTGCATTGAATTTTTATTGATTTCTCTTAGATATTGAAAATTCAATGATTTTTTAATGTTTACGGAATAATCATATGGAAAATATATATGACAAGTGACCGACTGTTTAAGTTTAATTGATTTAATCCATGTATAAACACACAATAATTACCTATGACTTGCATGTACATCACTGAACTTACTATTGCCAATGCAAGGAATGGATTATGCCAATACCAAAGCGATCAGCTTTAAAACTAAGAGCCACCTCTGTCTGTGTCTCTGTCTCTGTCTCTCTCTGTCTCTCTGGGTTTCTCTCTCTCTCTCTCTCTCTCTCTCTCTCTCTCTCTCTCTCTCTCTCTCCCATTCAAAAGTAAAACTTCATTTTAAGAGACTGACCTGATTGAAGGATTAATAAATATCTCAAACATTATAGCATCAAATTTCTATCTTTAAAATTGGGCATACTCTAAAACCTGGCTTGGCCTGGCCTCATTGGCCTGGCCTGGCCTCAAAATTGACCTGGCCTCACTTTTTGCCTCAAATTTGGCCTGGCCCCAAATTTTGGCCTGGCCCCAAATTTGGCCTCTTCAAAAATTTTGGCCTCAAATTTTAAAATTTCTCCATTTCTCATTTTCCAAGTTTTTCATTGAATTTTTATTGATTTCTCTTAAAAATTGAAAATTCATTGCTTTTTTCATGTTTAAGGGATAATCATATGGAAAAATATCAATTACAAGTGACCTGACTGATAAAGTTTCAATTGATTTAATCCATCTCTATACACACACACAATAAATACCGGGTACATATAACGTGCATGTACAGCACTGCTCTTACTATTGCCAAGGAATGGAGTATGCCCAATACTAAAGCCACCAGCTATAAATTCAAAGCCACCATTTCCCCCTTCCCCAATTCAAAAAGTACACAAACTGTTATTAGAATAATAAAGTAAAAAATCATTTTAAGAGACTGACCTTAGTGAAGGATCAATAAATATCTCAAACATTTGTAAACTGATTCATACCATCAAATTGCTAACCCTGTGTAACGCAATTTAAAATTGCCAGTTTGCTTACATTACCTGTCAACACTGATCAAGCCTAAATTTTCCTCTGCAGGAGAAATTCGATATCAGTCTCTTCTGTCGCTAATCTGCTGCTTTGGGGTCAGATTCATTGCCTGCCCTGCCGTTTAACATTTCACACGGTCTAATTTAATTAATGGCATTTGTGAATGACTGCAACATTGCATCCTACAAAAATTTGATTCAGCAATGGTTATTAATCATCACCTCTTGATTAGAGTACAGTTTCATGCATGTGTTGTTTGTATATTTGGGAAACAATTTTTCACCTATGGGGAATTTTCATTATCAGTATTTGAACAAAGCCAAACATTTTGTGAACTTTGATGTTGGTTAGAATACACAAATATTGGCCTATTCCTTTATTTTTTTTTCAAACAAGTCGTTGATTTAAGAAGAGTTACGTTGATATTGTCCGATCCTGAGAGCAGTTTGATTTTAGTACACTGAAAAACACGCCATGGTTATACAATGGCAGGGCAAAATCACATTCTGAAGTTCTTTAGAATTTAAAACAGACTGAATCAAAATCTATGAGAACAATCACTCATACCTAAAGTCATAAATATATATGATTCACTAAAAAGACACTAAAACTACCAAGTTGGATATTTAATGTGTATTGAAAATAAATCAATAAAAAAATCAATAAAATCATCAAATATGTAAAGAAAATATAAAAATAAATTTGAGGCCAAAAAATTTTGTAGAGGCCAAATTTGAGGCCAGGCCAATTTTTGAGGCCGGCCAAAATTTGATGCCAAGCCAATTTTGAGGCCAAAAGTGAGGCCAGGCCAACTTTGAGGCCAGGCCAGGCCAGGCCAGGTTTTAGAGTATGCCCGCTAATCTGCTACATTGGGGTCAGATTCATTGCCTGCCCTGCCGTTTAACATTTCACACGGTCTAATTTAATTAATGGCATTTGTGAATGAATGCAACATTGCATCCTTCGATAATTTGATTCAGCAATGGTCATTTATCATCACCTCTTGATTAGAGTACAGTTTCATGTATGTGTTGTTTGTATATTTAGGAAACAATTTTTCTCCTATGGGGAATTTTTATTATCAGAATTTGAACAAAGCAAAACATATTGTGACCTTTGATGTTGGTTAGAATACACAAATTTGGCCTATTCCTTTATTTTTTTCTTAAACAAGTAGTTGATATAAGAAGAGTTACATTGATATTGTCCGATCCTGAGAACAGTTTAATTTAAGTACGTCGAAAAACATGCCGTGGTTATACAATGGCAGGGCAGTATCACATTCTTAAGTACTTTAGAATTTGAAATAGACTTGATCAAAATTTATCAGAATCAATCACTCATACCTGTAGCAATATATACATTGCACTATAATTTCAATTGTTAATTTGTTACTATTATTTTAATAGAACTATCACTATAAGAGACTCAAGCCATCTACTGGGATGTTTAATATGTATTGAACATAAATCATTAAAAAATCAATACAATCATCAAATGTGTAAAGAAAATATAAAAATAAATTTGAGGCCAAAATTTTTTGTAGAGGCCAAATTTGAGGCCAGGCCAAAATTTGGGGACAAGCCAAATTTGAGGCCAAAAGTGAGGCCAGGCCAATCTTGAGGCCAGGCCAGGCCAGGCCAGGCCAGGTTTTAGAGTATGCCAATCAATACGTACAAAAAAAAACCCAACAGCTAAGCAGAATATGTAACCTTGTGACAATTAACTAAGAATACACCGACATGCCGTGTATTGTGCTGCAATGGTTGAAGAAACTTTCGTGTCTTCTTGCACGTCAAACAGATCACCGTCGATGTCTGCTGTTGTTCCGATGCTGACGAAAGCGGAGAGGAGAATGGAGACAACCACAGAGTCCTGGATAGGTCCTGCCGGAAACTTCCAGGAGACGGGACTGATTGCCACTGCAGAGAAACCTCTTCCAATCCACAGGGATGAATTACGTAATGTACAAAGTGCACCCATTTACTACAATTCAGCAGCACGGTATCTCTAGGGAGGGAAACAATTGACTGTATAGTTTCTAATTAAATTGGTTGATATTTTATTTTCATAACAGTTCGCTCTCAGATTCGGAACGATAAACTCTAAATAATTTAGCAGACTCTGGATATCAGTATTATTTTATTGCTGACTACGATCGGGTAGCATACAATTTTAACATTAATGATACGCCAACATGCCAATTTGTTAAGACAGTAAAGTTTTTAGAATCAAATATTACGTTTTATTAGGTGACATGAAGATCTATTATAGGATGATTATTCAGTAGACGCAATTTCATTGAATGTTTGGCTTCGATTGCTGCATAGGGACTCCTCATCCCACGTATACATCTTTCTTCGATGTAATATTGTCCAAGTTATACAAAAATAATTATTTTTAAAGTTTATATAACATTAAATAGCGAATGCTGGGCCGTTTCTGTAACGTTTCATTCCTAGTCTACGTCGTATCTTCACATACAGAACACACGTCTGCTCGTCTGTCAACGTTCGTGAGAAATCAAAATCCGCTTTACACAAGCCTGGTTCAAATACAAATGAAATTGTACTCTGTAGGCTTCTAGTAAAGAAATGTGACAATCAAACAAAAACTAACATTGTCTTTGACCATTATGAATACTAGTACAGGTTTATCTTTTACATACTTGTATCTACCTATTTATTGATAGCTTCACTTTGTTAGCCTGTTTGCGATTTTGGTGGGTTTTTTTTAATAATTCGACCCAATTTGCTGGTGCAACTAAGCCTAATTGTGTTCGAGCAGCCTTCATTGATTTGAACCATTTGATCCGGATACAGGGTGTTGCACGTCCTCCGTATCTGTATCATAGGGGACAGTGATACTTGTCAACTCCATAAACTCTGTCAGAAATTTCAGCAGCATTCCTATTGCTGCAAATTCTCCAGAGTATGACACCATTTTATGACATTCACTGAAAGTGATGAATGTATGGATTGATTCCTACCAATTGTGCAACCCATAATCTAATTAACCATCGCTATCCACCATCACCTTTTCCAAGATCAACACTTTAATTTGGAGCATCATCCTTTTGCTACTATCACTCCTCGACCAAGGCATATTTTACAGGCCATATGCTCACCAAACCTCACACGGAACGCCGAGCGTTGTACTACCTATGGCTGCAAGTTTGCTAACATACTAGAAGCGAGGCTTGAAATTTTCTGTGTGTTAGCACATCGTTGTGTCGTATGCGCACATTCTCTGCATACAATAATCAATTGCCACAAAACAATTCTTACATAATTTTTGCAAGTATGAAGCATTCAAGTTGTTTATTTTGTCAACTTTGCAAAAACAAAAAACAAAAGTAATCTTACCATTGTCAATGCTCTTCACTATTACTAGAACTAAGGAGGTACAAAAATAGCTGCTGTTTTAAGTGAGGAGACTCTTACAAAATCGATTTCTATGTCAAGGACCACATAAATCTCTCTGCTTTATAATACAAAAGTTCTCATGGGTAAATTTTGCTGAACTGGAGGACATAAATAATAGCTGTATCAATATTATATATGGAAAGAAATCGTCATTGCCATAATTTCATTAACTGGTTTTTACTTTAGAGTTGAATGTTATCAAATTAATTTGTTTTGCAAGATAAACACAAGATGCCGATGACCCACATTACAGAATAGTACAATTAATTTGGAATGATCGCAAACGACGTCCTACAAAACTTCGGGTACAGTGAATCCTGAATCCAATTGTCTAAGACTATGAATGAAGAAATTTGCATGATGGTGCTAACTTTTAATTAACAAAGTATATTTTAGTCCCTGTCCGGTCTTTGCGTTGCAGAATCTGCGTAGAACTATTCAAACATTGAAACCGCAAATCTTCTGATGAATAAGACCACGAACTATTAATGTATATCATATGTTTAAAAAACTGATAGGCTCCAACCTTGGTTTACGTGAGCCAAAATTGGTTCATTTATTTAGGAGGTCAATCATTCTGTTTTTACGTAACTGTATGTACTTCATTCACATGTTCATTTAATATACATATGAATACAAAAACTAGTTTGTCAGTTCCTGATTTCTGAAATTAAGGAGTGTAATTGTAATTAAGAAGTGTATATTTATATTAATTTGAGTTTTAGAAACCAACGTGTTTATAAAAATAAAACATTGCCCTCTTAACTACAAAGGTGCTTTTAGATCCAAGGTGACGCTGGAGTGGAATGGTTCTGGAATGAGTGGATTGATCCAAGTTGTGATATTTACTGGAAAATGAGAGACAATTAATGTTTGAACACCTGATGGAGGCCATCAGAGCGTCGTCTTTACCGTTAAATTCCGCTATGTTCTTTATCACACTAGCTGAGCGTTACGCAGTTTCGATGATTCTGGCAAAACAACAGGTAAGAATTGTTTTCTAGATTTTAAAGGTGTCTGAAATCATTGCGTTTCCCTAGTGATTTGTCATTAACGATTGTTCTTGCATCGGAGTTCGGTTTAATTAGTATATTGGTCATCATAACAATTAATCAGTTAAAAACACCCACCTGGATTCAGTGACTTCAGGAGTTTTTCTTAATGATGACATCAAAACTGAAATGATTTATTTAACGTATATATGTCTAGATATGAAATAAAATTCCAATACGAGTAGTTTTTAATGACCGTCACTTTGTAAAGACATTTTTACAATGTATGACATACGAATGTCCACTAAATAAGCAAACTTGCTTTTTATACACTAGGTTAAAAATGTAGGATGTGGTTCGCCATAACTGACATGTATTTTATCAGTTTCATTCGCAAGGGAAAGGCAAATGCGGTTAAACAAAAAGTTTGATCCATTTTGTGCAATGATTAAGATGATAGAGAATTGGAAGCTGGTAGAGTCATGCGATGTTTGTCTTTGTTAATTGTAATCACAGCAAAGCTTTATCAGCCGATAGTCTTGAACCGTTATTGATCCAACGCTGCTAATAGGATGTCCTTTCTGATACATTGTCAGGGAAGATCTCGGAGAATCCGTTCATGTTAGAACTTGATATAAAAGGGCACGACATATACTGCTTTCTTTTTCAAATAATTTATTATTTATTTGCATTCTTTGACCAGATATCTAATTTTGGAAACGTTTACTGTTTTTTCGTCAATAGCGCATTCATATTTTGAAGGTTCTGAGCACACTCCCGTTATGAATGTCACTTATTGGTGTGTGGCATTTATCAGAATATACCGTATTGTCAGAGTACTGGGAGTAAACATAATAAATAAGTTAATTCATTATGTGATTGATATTTTCTATCAGGCAAGTATTTTGGGTTTTTTTTTAAAGTGACTCTTAGTTGCCAAAAACAAAAACATGGCGATCACAATAAACACGTGAAGTCATTAGTCTCAAAAATACCCCCTACCTGTCTCCCACTATTTCACCCTCTCTCTCAATTCATCTCATGCATTTTACAATACAACACATTTCTGTTTGTCCGTTTGTCGATTTATGAGAAATGAAGGCACAATAATTGCTGCTATTCGTAGTGAGCTGTAGTATTGCAAAACAAAAGGGAACACACGTCACTTTCAGATTTTTTGTGACATCAAACTTGTATTTTTTAATTGTTTACGATATACAGACTTCTGTACCTACCACAGCACATAAATAATAAAAGATGTTTTAAATATAATAAGATGCAAAGCACCTAAGGTCTTCTTTCATCGCCTTTGACAACCATGAGTTATCACCGAGAGCGACGTCCTGTCGCTAGTCTATTCAATATTCCTCAAATGATATAACTTGTGTGAAATTTCATTGTTTTCTCTTTTATTCTTTAAGACACAGTAAGTCCTCAGGGACAAAAACGGGATAACATAGAGAAACGCAATTTCACAAATAATTCAGGCAAAGGATAGGATGGAGCGAACAAAACAAGTGTCTGCTTCGATCTTTCTCGTAGCCTCGCTGAACCCAGGGGAAGCGACGAATTTGTTCCATCACGTATTTTGTTTTAAACCAAAACTTCTAACCAATTCAAATAAAGTCTCAGGTTCTAGTGTCCCAACAACTATTAATATTATATTAATAGTTGTCAGTATATATAAAAATATATATATAAATATATATATATATATACACACACTGGTAATTATTAATAGAGATAAAAAATTATTTAAAAATGAAAAAAAGTGTATAAAGGAGAACTCTTCTGCTGCTTATTACTTATGTTGTTGGGACACTAGAACCTGAGACTTTATTTGAATTGGTTAGAAGTTTTGGTTTAAAACAAAATACGTGATGCTTCCCCTGGTTATAACAAATTATGGTTGAAATATGTGGAAATTTGGAAATTTCTCTCATATTGCATGTTATTGCAAGGACAACGAGTTATGGTCAAAGAAGTTTTATATCTCCTTTTTGATTTGATGATGTATTTAATAAGGAGCTAAAATGTATTAATTCAACTGAATACAAGCCTAAAGGAACGATTCTGGATTCACAGATAATTATTCCTGCCCCTATCAAGCCCTTTATTTGAAAAAATGAACAATTGTTGTTGACCGCAAACTTGTTATCATGAGATCTTAATTCTTATTCGAAAAACTCCCAGAGAACGCCGACCTTTTTTTGAAGGAGTATTTTTTATCCAGGATAAATAGTTTAATAGTGTTCTGCTATACGCCGTAATGAGAAACAAATTTTACATCGTTCTTTACTATCTTTTAATTTTTTTTATTATCGCAAACAAACATGCAACCCTTCACTTGCAACTTTTTATAAATTATTTTGTTTTGTACAATGAATCTTATCAATTAACCCTGTTAGTTATTCTTGTTCCCCGCCGATACATTGAAGAGGAAACGCGCTTTCCTGGAATTAATTTTTACATCTGTCAATTTTCACTTCTTATTATAACTGAAAGTCGAGAGGGAAAACATTCGTTTTAAAATTCCTACAACTACAGTCGATGTGAAATTCAAGTGGTTATTGTATCACTGAATTACAAAGAAAATCAATTGGATTCCAGCAAATCTAATTTAATTGAACAGATTCATCCTGACCTCCACAACAGTAGCGACTTTGACTCTGGCACTACGGCCGAGATATTGATATCAATATTGAAAGGTATAAATTTAACCGCCCCCTTTTTTTCTCCTACGAGTTATGACATATGATGTTACAGTACAGATGAAACAATTTCGACAGTACCTGAGTCCTCCAACAAATAAATGCACATAGTTTTACATATAAAAATGGTGAGTTAAACTGCTCGTATAACGCGTAGATATTTTATAATTTCAAAAATAAAAAAATCATGTTAGGGTCAAGTAGAACTATTCCCTGCGTCACGTGTTTACACATTCCGTTTAGCTCCGTGTAAAAAATGAAAACATAAACAACAACACTACATTATTCGAACAAACATTTGTTGTTGTTTTTGTTTTAGCGAAATCTTCGTTTTACAAATGATGAACTGAATTACAATACACAGACTACATTGCGGGGAAATCAATCATCTTTGATTTCTGTGGGGAAATTTATCCAAACGGAACAAAAACTTCAGGCTCCTATTTATCATCTCTTGGAGTTTCAGTTCAGTTTTTTTGTAAATACAAGTCTTAATTTTAAAGGATTGATGGTTTGTAAATAGATATGATTTTTTCTGACTTCATAAATATACTTGGCCTATACCATTATGTAATTACTTTAAGGTCCCATAAAAATCGTCCCTCACTAAAATTTCACAATTTGTCTTGTTCTTTATTTGCTATATATACTTTGAACGTGTTTAGATAATTTCTATCAAAATGCTTAGTCCATATTTTAGACTAGGATTTGTCAATGTAAAGGTTAGATAGTTTATAAGTTCTTTAAGAGCCCAATCTTAACCTTGAAAATACATATCACCGGCTTGACGGCATCTCACCGGACGACAATTTATTGCCCCGATTACATGTTTCTCACAGCATCTGCAATCGTGAACATTCGACATTTGCATTGTGGCGATTAGGGTGCATCTGAGTTGTTTAAATAAGAACGCTTTTTAGTTTCCCATCGAAAATCTTTTAAATTATATTTTAACGTCACCAATGACATAAAATATCCCATTGCTGTTTTCTCTGGGAGATTTTGGGTGTTTTCGTTTAAAATGTTTCATCACAAAATCAGGTCATAAGATGCTTTTGTGTGCGTCATCAAACCGACCATTTAATACAATATAGGGCCTAAAACCTTATTCTGTGAGATTATCTTTATCTTTATACAGCACGTGGTTTAGAAATGTTATTATTCACCAACAAGTGACAAATAATAGATGCATTGAGTGAAATGTTGTCCAAATCTACTTGATAACACAGACACTTGGGGTATGGACCCCACCCCCTTTCAGTTGTTTTAAGAATACAAAATATCTGAGCTGTAAGACATCTTTTTCTTGTTTAACTATCCCAATGTGCTCTCTAAGAACTATTTTTTTAAAAATCGCGTTTTTCGACTGACAATTCGAAAAACGCGATTTTTAAAAACAGTTCGTAGAGACGAATGGGCTATATTATTGATGAAATATTATGCATATTGGGATAGTTAAACAAGAAAAGGGGAAAAGGGTGTCTTACAGCTCAGATTTTTTTAATTCTGAAAACAACTGAAAGGGGGGTGGGGTCCATGCCCCAAGTGCCTGTGCTTGATACAAGCCTTTTCAATGGCATGCAAAATGAATCTTACAAAGAAATGTGAAGGAGCATCGTTTTAAAGTTATTTTGAGTTGTGTGTCTTTTGTTACATGCGGACAGCAATAAATTTGGGGTGCATAAATGTGTTTCAAACCTCTGTTCACACCCGATAGAATGGCACTCAACGATGCCACGCACGACAACGACCAGGCCCATTGTCATTAACCTAATGCAAATCGGCATGGAAGATCAACATTCAGCGTTATGCATGATTTATATTTATTAAATAACTGAGGGATGTATAGTAATTGTTATTCCTCTGAATGTTCCCTTAATATCTGACTATGATTGGTATTTGCCGTCAATCTTAGTGATGGTCAAATATCAGGCGATATCATTTCGTGCAAGGACGGGCGCCAGAGAATCTAGCCGAGATCGTCAATTATCAGTCGTCGGATAATGCGTTTCGTGTGTTCTCTAAGCGGCTCAATTTCACCTCAAATCGCATGTTTTTCGAGTATCACAATGTTATATTGCTAAAAATTTTTTTAGGAAATACAAATATTCGGATTATGATTCCCCGGAGGACAATACAGTATGTAATAGGCTTAAAACTTGAATACACAAATTATAAAAAATATGATACAGAGATAGTAAATGATCGTCTTAATCCATGGTCCTGACTCTGCATACAGCTAAGCTTAATCAGATGGGAGAAGAGTGTTTTTGCGACAATGTCCTGTAGCAGACTCTGAGATTCGAGCTAGCGCCGAAACAGCCTTCAAATCCTGTAATCAATGTTAACAGCAACGAATATTAACTTTTTCGAAAATAGGTTGAGAAGTATTACAACCGTAACACTCAGCTTGTTCGTGTACCAGTGACCTCATGAGGCGATATGGAAAGGGAATGCACAAATATTATCTTCTTTTCGGTGCCCGCTTCTATTTATATATTGTTATATTCGTGGCTTTCTTTCGGACATTGTCGCAGTACATGCGCGGATCTAGAAGGGGGAGGGGTGTCTTTAAAAATGTTTTGTTTTCCTTTACCTCAAATTAAAGGATTAATATTACTTATGAGAATAATGACATTATGTAATTTACGTAGTCAGTTTTTGGCTAAAGATTACTCTTTTTCTCCTAATACTAAAAAGTTTTATGAAATTGTGGCTTCAAATAACTATGCGACATTAAGAAAATTGTGTATTATATTTTTTTTTAACAAAAATTAATCAAATTGTTTGTTCATCCCATTCACTTTCTGTTTGACCTTCACAATGACACAAAAAATAAAGTATGCTTTTTCTTGATACATTTGAAAAAAGGGTGTTTGAAAAAACGTTATTTGTTAACCAAAAACAAATCATCGGGATGGCAATGTATTAGTACATGTACATGATATTTCGGTGTTATGCTAATAAGGATGAAAAAAGATAACAGGCAACGAAGTCATGAACGTCATCAAATATTCTTTTAAAATCCAATATTCTAAAAATAGTCTGATCCTCAGCAAATATTGAGTTGCATACATTCTGTAGAACTTTGGACTAAAATGGCAAAAAGGCTTTTAGTTTGAAACGAAAAGATATATATGGAAACAAACAAATATATTGTATTTCTGTTTTAAAATGCTGCGAGACAGACGCTTTTCTGGTTAAACAAAACCAAACAAGGCCATTAAAGTTTCAAATTCCAAAGTGGTAGATAACAAGTAAAATAATAAGTTAATAAATATCATTTTATGACATAAATCGTGCTAAAAAATAAATTTTATATCTATATTATCAAGGTCTTTCACATGTTCCCAAAGACCCCCATCGTTTTGTAATTATTTCAATTAATACGCCTACTCTGAACTTCATCTTTGTTAAAATCGATGTGTGGATAGAGTTCTCGAGTTTTCCTTTGAAACTTCCCCGAGCTGTGATTTCATAAATGACAAGGGCGACACATCTTTAACTATAATCGAAACGTTAATTATGCCGTCGTAGATACCAACAGAACCTTTCGGCACATCAATTTTCTGGTATCATCATAGCATATTTCTTTAAGTAGATTCAGTGTGTCATTAAACAAAACAAGTTACTCAAAAGTTTTGATTGAAACTTTTTGGATTTTCCTCAAATAAGGATCTTAACTCTGGTACATGTAAGTAATAATTATTGTATTTAGATTGCTGGAGAGAGAGAGAGAGAGAGAGAGAGAGAGAGAGAGAGAGAGAGAGAG
>WFKH01010931.1:61958440-62003354 GCA_016163765.1 Magallana hongkongensis
GAGAGAGAGAGAGAGAGAGAGAGAGAGAGAGAGAGAGAGAGAGAGAGTGGTTGCTTCTGCTATTCACAAGAACGATGCCTTTTTTTTTTTAAATTTTCTTAACCGTTTTCAAAGATTTGTGTCTTTGTTTCTGACACTCTTGCCTTTTTTCCCGTCGTTGTATCGAACTTTGAAAGTACCGCAAACCTTTTTATATTTAACTTGCAAAACCACTTAACTGCGATCAATTTTTTTCTCTCTGTATTCCCAAAGCGTATACATAAACTTAGTCACTCTTGGCTGCCATATGTATTCCCTTAATCTAACTAAAAAACACAAGACAGGAGAAAATATATATAGTTCATGCATTGACACTGCATGAAACTGACAAGACTGAAACTACGCATTCCAGTAATAAAAACGACTTTTTTGCGTAAAAATATAATTACGAATATTTTTTTTTTTTACTTTTAAAAACTACTTTCAAATGCTAATTGTTTAGCTAATTAACTGTGAACTTTGATTCAAGTAACTATAATAATTAATTTTACATCGTTCATTGATGTCCATTCTGTACGTATGGTGTGGACTGGATAAATTCTTCCTTGATCAAAACTTAGGCTACATTGAGAGCACGAACTCCACGGATTTGCACGGGCTGACTTCAGAGTAATTGTAGTGACCACGGAAGTCTTCACATGCATGTATTGTGGGAAATTTGGTTGTTTCTTCTGTGTAACGTTCTGATCGACAATAATAACAATCAACGTACTTTTACTCATTTATAGAAATGTAAATTATATAAGCAGTAAAATACTTTATTGGGGTGTTTCATGCGGACTATGATATAGTAAAAAATTTCTTAACCCACTGACGCGATTATTTTTCCTGCAATGCTAGCTACCTTCATTTAAGAAATGAATTTAATAATTTTTCTATTGATCGACGTATCAAAGGAAAAATTGACCGGAAAACTTTATCAATGCGCGTAGCTGTTGCATTTTAATTTCAATTTTAAAGTTTAGGTTAAGAAGGCAAGGAAGAAAAAAAAGTCACAATATATACGAAAATGGTAAAAAAAAAATATGGTTCAACATATTAAGCAGTGTATTATATTAATGTGTAAAGTGTTTAATTCCCACGCTTGCGCGGGATTTCATCTAGTGCCGTTTATTCGAATAGTCTAGGCCATACGATAAGAAAACACGTTAGCTTTACGACAAACAGGACTGCATAACGAGACCAAATTGGATGTTTTCCAGAGAAATAGTCACAAAATTATTGAACCATACGGCAAAATTGAAAATAAAAAAAATACCCCGATTAATCCTGCGTATGGATAGAGACGACAAAATCATCTACAACTCAGTAGCCCCGGAAGCACTGCTAAACCTAATCAAGACCGTACAAAGCCCCAATGTAAAGTGTTTATCCCCCAAATCATTCTCACTTAATTGTCGATCTGATTGCAACACAAAGCTCGTGGAATTGTGTAAATATTTTGCCAAAAAACCTACGTTCTTTGACATTATTTTTCTGTCGTGTTCAGTGAGATACAATCATGGATTAGGAAGTTAAAGCTAGGCCTCTTACGCTGATTGCATAACAATCCAAACGAGATGAGTTTGTACAGTTTTGGAATTCAAGAGATTTTTTCAACGTGACGTTCAACAAAAGCTCACATATTTCCTTTTGTCCTATGTAGAACATAAAAAAGAGTTCAACTACTGTTGAATCGAGTTCGATTTACTGGATATATTGATTAGGTAGAACGTGCTTGGAAAGAACAGACAGAACAGGGATGATCTTTTATAAAGTCATACAAGGACTTTGATCCATCAAATTGAATCAAGGGTGTATCGAAGTACACGTAGATTGGGAAACGGTGAAAACACCGGTTTTAAGAGCTATTGCAAGCACTGTGCAGCGTACTTTTAATATACAGGTGACGTCACGAATTGAAGGAACTTCCTGTTATCCTCAGGATATTGCTGTAAGATTGATTGAACATCCTAAGATGATTAATTTAGCGTATAAAAGGGAAGATGTTTTGCAAACAACCTTTTTCCATTGTAATTTCCTTGAAATTTTCATGCAGTTGACGCTCATGGAAATGGACCTTGTCGTTTTTCTTGTTAGAAAATGGATGGGGAAATGAGACAAGCACGGGTTAGGTTTCGGGCTATACGTTGAATTCATCATTTGTCTTACAAAATAGCTCACACAGCATAACGCCTTGGTATCTGGACTGCTATCATTCAAATGTTATATATGAACGTTTATTCGTTTGTATATAATAATAATTGATTTAAAGGATTTTTCAATTCATTTTCAGTGGCGGATCCAGGATTTGTTAAAAGGGGGGGGGGGGGGGGCAAAAGGCCGAGGGTCTGGGGGCCGCCTTGAGGCCTCCAGTGGGTCCAGGGCAAACCCTTGGTGAGGGCCCAGGGCGCGAAGCCCCCGGAAGCTCCCATGTTTTGGGGTTTTTTAAAAAACACTTTTATTAGCTATTCTAGCTACACTTGGTATATTATAAGATCAATGAATAACAACAAAAGCTGATTTTCTGTAGTTATACTAATGTTTAAAAAAAATTGATCACAAAAGGGGGGCCCGTGCCCCCCGCCCCTTTAAATCCGCCAGTGATTTCAATTTATCATTCTTTCATTAGTTATTCAACAACAAAAATCGATTTCTAATCAGAGTTCTTATATGCAACATCTCTATGTTTTGGTGTGTAAGTTTGTGCGGGGTTCGAAGTATTCGTTTACGCCTCCCTTCCACACTAACCTAATATTGTTAATTCGGTGAGTTAGTTACATGTAATTCGTTTACTCCTCTTGTGATAATTGTTTGGGCCAATTGTCACCGAGATATCGATTTCAACTGTTTGGTTGTGTAGTTGGGCGACTCTAAGGCTATATAATGCTGGGATGTTTTACCAGATGCAAACTCGAAGCTAACAGTCGTTAAGGTAGGTATATCACTTAAGGTTAGAACATCCATTATTATTAGTTTGTAAACTCAGGATTCAAACTAAATTCCAAGTATGCGGAGTTTGATAAATGATCAGTTTAATAGAAGATTTTAAATTTTAAGATCGATTATGATCACTTTGTTGGCATAAGCATTATAATGCACTTAATAGTGTCATATATAAATAATTTATGTACATAGGCAGTTTCCGATCATAAGCCCTCATTTCGACTGACATGGGTTAATAGTATGTTTGTGGGATTTTTTCAATTAAAAAAAAAATCCGTTTTGCAGCATTGTACTTTTGTTAACGCTTTTTTGCAGAACGTGTTATGACGTTTAAACATACATGTATATGCAATATCATCATGATAAAATGTCCGCCTCAACCATTGTAAACTGAAGCACATTTAATTGATTCAGTTCGCTTAGGTTTGGTTCTATCTTGTGCAGATTAACAAAATATTTAATTATTATTTAATTGCATTTTACAATTAACAAACGCAAAGATGATTAATGATTACAAAAGCATCAATATAGTACTAACATTTAATGAAACTTCATTGCATTCACACTATTCATAAATAGACTCGGATATTTATTATTATAATTGGAGAAAACATTGAACATTGGTAAATACTAAATAATTATCGTGAAGACACTCGCAGACTTTTTTTTTTTTTTTTTTTTAGAAAAGACACTCCAAGCTCGCTACGGATGTCAAAACAAATAAACTAGCACCGACGGCATTGGGAATCATAGTAGAATGTCTACCACTCCAAGTCTGTGTATTTGTCCTTGAAAAAAGAGAGAATTAAGATCAAATTAAGGAAGCTGGGTTGTCAAAAACCAGTCATTATCCTAAGTTTAAATATCATTTTGTAAAGAAATAAACCCCAAAATCTTTATTTCTTTTTCCCATGAGATTAGAATAGGTAAAATGGCAAAGACCATGCATTCCTTTATGTATAAATTTCCTGTGAATAGTTTGAGGACCTTGGTAAATAACTTTAACGTCGATCCGACCTTTGTTTTCAAAACCTTTTTACATCGCATTCAGGCCTGGATAATACTTGTACATAGATTAATGGAAATTACAAAATTAAAACAGTTATTTTATACTAAAGGATGTGCTATTAACTTAGTTATTAAAATAAGATTATGGATCCAGGGACATTAAGCTATTTAGTTACTAAAATCCGTATGCTTTCAAGCCAAATTGTAAGAATTGTGGAAACACTTTTCAATGCATACATGTATTCTCTGCAAGGAGAGAAAATTTACCTAAATTAAGCACACGCGATTTTATGGTATGCCGCTGTATTGTTGCATTTTTTGTAAATTTAAAAAATCCTAAAATTTACGACGAAGCCAGAATTCCGAATAACCGCATTCTGCTGGAGTCACAGAGTCGTCAATGATGATGATTCCAATCATTTCTTTCCCCTTACTCCTGATAAAACTGTGAAGCCTTGCCCTGGAAGTTCCGCTATTAATGACTAATTTACAACAAAACGCCAAATTATATTACTAATCTCCGATAAATCCACTAACGAAGATTGAATGCACCGGGTATCGGTCCATCGGATCAGAAAACACATAATTTACGAACTGATCAGCCCTCTTTTCCAAGTGGAAAGCAATTTCGGGGCGTATTTTCTATGCTTTGTTAGCGGAAATGAAATCATCATTATTAGATTAGCAACAGATAAATAGCCATACGAATAAATGACATTTTTGCGATTATTTCATCAGTCGTGAAATAAGACGGGTGGACGGCATGGTAAAGGTCGACAGGAAATGGATACCCAATAACCGTCCTTTTAGGCATACGTTCAAGCAATTCGAAGCGTTAACGGTTTATTATGTATGAGAAGTGTGTTAACTGTGATTTAAAAGCTGCCAAAAACTGAAATTGTACTTGATTCAAAGAGTGTCTAGTTTTATGTAATTTAAAGATGTTCAACATTTGAAATTTATTTTTATAATAATTTCGCCTTCTCAATTTCGACTTTTCGAAATTGGCAAACTTTTTTATGTCCTTTTCTGCAAAAAAAGGACGTTCAGCATTTTGTTGTCGAATAAGATTTTGAACGAAGATATTGAGTTCATATCTCTGATGAATATGAAGTTGACTTGAGTATGCATGGCAACATCTTGACCTGATATTTTATCTGATTGAACTATTTCACTCAATTTTGAATCTATCATTTGTCGCAGCTGTTCAAATATTGAGAACCCCAAAATTCAATACTAGTATTCGCTAGTTATCAGTTCTGGATAGTCTATTTACTGCAAACCAAACAGTTCCATTTGTCTACCCTTTGTAGATTAAACTGCAATAACCAGTGTATGACTTTATTTAAGGAATAAGGAATCATTCTTTGAGTACATGTATTATGAGATGATCAAATATGGTGGCGGTGATCGAATAAAATAAAGCCCGAAGAGCTTTATGATAGATTTGATCACCCCCAACCGTATTCGATCACTTTATAATATTAAAAAAATGATTCCTTATAACATTAATTTATATAATTTTCAGCAATTGTACGATTAAATATTAAGATACTCAGTAGTCATTGATGAAATGTATTGGACTATAGATTACAAAATCGATTTGTAGTTTTATCACAGACAAAGACACTGGAAAATAAATATTTGTAATTAATTTAACTTCAATCAACATTTCGTTATTTAATTTAAAGGCGTGTATTTTCCCCATTTAAAGCTGCTTGGTCCGATTTTTTGGTTTTTACAGTATCAAATAATTTTCCATACAAACCAATTATCTTAGAAAGTTATGGACTTTCTCCTATTTACACCAGCAGAATCGGTCTCCTTTCAAAGTTAGAAATATTTAAAGTAAATAAAATAATTTCTGTTTGGGCAAACGAAAAAACAAACCAAAATGCATCACGGGAATGTTTAGAAAAGGGAACCGTTTGGTTTCGTCCCCCTGATGATTGGGTTTATTCAACCCGCATGTTATGCATCGATTGTAAACAAAGCAAACTTCAGAAATATTAGCGAACAAAATATACACATGTGTTTTTTTTAATTTACCTGAACATTATGACCTTTTTATAGCGATGTCGAGGTCGTATCACAACCATACCGGTCTCTACGTCAGGGGCGAAATTTAACGTGAGGCGAAATAACGAGATTCCCTTTTTTGTCGCTTGTTTTGTTAACAAATTTTGTACATAATTTTTTTCATTGAAATTTGGCTTAATTGACCGGGAAAATTACTGCAATGTCTATTATTATACACATACTTAGCATAACCATCGTTTAAAAGCGTACACAAATTTGATATAAAATCGGACCAAGCAGCTTTAATCAAATGTAGTTACTGCTCACAAGTTTATCGTTGCTTTGAACATTTATAATGTCATTAAGTACCATATCATGAAAATGAATTAAATAAAAAACCATTTCTGCGTTATCATTTCTTTAGTCTAAAATCATTTTTCATTAGTGTTCAGGGTGTCTTTCAAACCAACTTTTAATTGAAGAAAATTGAATCGATCGTTGTATTTGTGGACATGTGCATATTAGTTGAACAACACTAATTGACATTATGCTTGTGTTCTTTTCCAGTTCTGACATGGACAACGCAACGAATTCCTGTCTGCTTAGCAGACAATGCGATGACCAGGTTGGCCTACTTGCTTACGCATGCGTTGTCAACAGGATTTATGGATACCTGGTCCTAGTCCTCGGTTGTTTTGGCATTCCTACTAACATTGTAAACATTGCCATCCTTACCCACAAATCAATGCGCTCACCCGTTAACAACATCCTGACAGGAATTGCTATAAGCGACCTCATCACCATGGCTATCATTGTTCCTTATGGAGTCCATTTTTACATCTCTAACGGCCTTGACATTACAGAGGATAAATACACATACAAGTGGTCCTTGTTTCTAGCGGTATACTCCATGGTAACCATCACTACACAGACAGTGTCGATTTGGCTCGGAGTTTGTTTGTCCTTTTTTCGCTATATTTACATTAAAACCATGGGTTGTGGGCGCTATAACATTGATACAAAGACGTCATGTATCCTTGTTATATTCATTTTTTTGATAATCATTGCTGTATTTACTCCTGTCTACTATTTTGCTTCAATCAAAAGTATGACGTGTTTGGACGAAGTAAGAAATACAACGGTTAGCTACTACCGAATCGCGCCTTTAATGAGCAATGATAAACCTTTATCAACCCATGCTTATTCCATGTGGATATATGTCATCATAGGAAAGTGGATTCCTTGTTTTCTTATCACCTTATTTGGAGGATGTCTTCTCCATTCTCTACAAGAAAACACACGGCGGACCATACATCTTCACGGTTCGCACGCCACCTCGCGGCTACAACAGCACCGCCGGACAACCGCCATGTTGTTGATTATCATACTAATGTACATAGTGGCTTCACTTCCACAGAGTATTTTACTCACCATATCTTTCGCCGACAAAACATTTTTAGAAAATGAGTATGCCCTTCTAGGAGATAGCATCGACATTCTTTCCATGATTAACAACTCTACTAACTTTGTCCTGTATTGTGCAATGAGCCGACAGTTTAGGGACCTTCTGCGGCAATGTGTATGCCAATACTTCGCCCTGCCCCAACAGGATGCAAAAAGCTACAACACCGCTAGTCATCTTCTGTCCCAGAATAACTTGCACAGCAAAGTGTTTGCGATGAACGAAATAAAAAAACAGGACAGTCCTCTTCTTGACAGACTTAGTAAACCAGTGGAAAGGGGCGTTTAATAAATGTGCCACATTTTTTTCATATTCATACACATTATATTTTTATATAAAATTAATTGAATGTTGGACTTTTTTCCAAACATTAGTGTGTGTGTGTGTGTGTGTGGGGGGGGGGGGGGGGGGTTATAATGATGTATATATACATGAAAAGTATTGCTGTCAGATGTATCGAAGAGTGTGGAAATCTAAGTGTGTTGAAACTGGACTTTATTTATTTTACAACGATTGATAAACAAGTTCTACAACTTATATTAATATCTTTAGTTGGCAAGGCTGTTAGCGCGAGGGGGTCATTAATGTGGGAGGAAGCCGGAGTACCCTGAGAAAACCCACGTGTCCAAGCGGGCGACCACCATACCCTTTCACATACAACCACTGTCGATCATGGGGATCGAACTCGGGTCGCAGCGGTGAGAAGCGAGTGCATTGTTCACTGTGTTATCAACTTTGGAAAAAAAATGAACGATTTTCGAGATACAGTGTAGTCGTTATGGGGACCGACAGACGGAGAATTGCTGTTTATCGCCAATATCTGTACATGTGACATACTAGTTTTATCATGAGGAATGTAAAACAGTTGAGAAACACTAAACATTAAGTCAAAGGTAATCATTGGGGTCAAACATAATTTGACGTTACCAAATCAGATTGACAGAAACTATAAAATATTTTTAAAATCCTTGTAAACTAGACAATAGATTCAGAGCAAAGCAATACTACAGCCTTGTCATTAACAATACACGTGTTATTAGTAATTCGATGGCGTTTACAAAGCTCTCCAGCTTTGGCAAATCAAGTACTGAAAGAGAGTCGATTTGATAAGAACAATATTTATTATGAACGAAACATAAAAAAAAGTGTTCACAGCAGGTATTGCACATACTTCAGAAGAACCAGAACATTTCTCGTGGGAGAAGGTAGAGAGACAAGAAATTGTGTTTTAGTATAGAAAGATAATTTCCTCAGAACTAAGGTCGTCAGTTTGTTTATGAGACTCGACGGAGTTTTACGTTTTGCGTCGTATCTTTGTCAAAAGTCTGCATAATTTAACTTCCGGGCTAGACTAGTAAGTGCCACTGGTTGGCTAGGATTTTATTGACTTGCAAACCATTGACTCTGTTAAGAGTCGGGCCTTTGTCATCATTTGAAAACAAAAACAAATGTGTTTACTTTCATTTACGAGATATGGTATGGAAACACGAAACCCGCAATTCAGTTTTATAACCCCTGAAAACTGGGTTACATTCTGCGCAATACCGCTGGTACACCCGATCAGCGTCAGATCACTGTTTCTGTAAAATAAATGCTATGGCGAAATTGAATCGAACATTGGCAATAAAGTAGATTGGTTGTAATGGTGATACTTATTGTTTAAATATATAATTTATTTGCTGTATATTGATGTAACGCAGTTAAGTTTCCAACCCAGGTTCGAAAACTTAAATTATTTCATTTTAACTTTTAAAAGAGATGCTAACTGCGTAGAAGAGAATTCCTGAGAAATGTACATTATTCTAAAGGATTTGTAATCTGACGCTTTTGAAGGATATACTCTTTTACATTCCTTACTTTGGATGCAGATAGGCTTCATATTTGAAGGTTGATATTAATACTGTTATAACTAGAATGTTTATGCAAAAGAAATGCTAATACTTGAGTTTGGACAAATATGCAGTATCTTAAGGCCCTGTCACACCAAGTTGCGTTCCCACGGCGTGTTCACGGCGTTGTAAAATTCATGGAATCGCCGTAGGATCGCAAGGAAAATTCAGAAAAAATGTACAATTTTATTTAAAAGTTTTACAAGTGGAGATGTCACGGCGTCCTGAGGGCGACCGAGGCGTTTTTACGGAGCTCGCACGACGTGTAACTGCGTTTCCACAGAGTTCTACTTGGCGATTGACCGCGCTCTTGCTGAGTATCCACCGCGCGCTCATAACGTTCTAGGAGTTCTTACCGCGCGTCCACGGCGTGCTCTGCGCGCTGACTGCGTCCACAAGACGTTCTTTACTTCTTTTTAGGTGATGTTAATTTGTACAATTGTATGGAAAACAAACAAGAATTTACAACTAGTAAATAAATGAAAGAAATTGTTTTGTTTTGGTGAATAGGTACAATGTAACTGAAACGTAACTACTTCTAAATAATTTGTGATGGACTAGGACAAAGCTCTTAGTAGTCATGTCTACGAAAAAGATCCGTTATTAGTTGTTAGAAAACATAGAAAAGATGTGAAAACATCAGAACCAAATGGCATGAATTCCATCTACGTCCTTTGATATGGAATATTAGCAAATGTTACTTTTTACATAGTCATCCACATCCAGTTTGATAATTACTACATCGCTTGCTATTGTACAACATCCATTGTTTGAGTTTTCGTGGTCTGGAAGACAACGCACTAGAAACGCCGTAGGAGCGCGGTACAAACGCTAACAAACGCAAAAGAAACGTCAAGAGAGCGCGATGAACGCAGCAACAGCTCTTTGGGGTCGCTGTGTGAACGCAGCCAAATAAAAAACGACTTGTTCAAACGCTGTGGATGCGCAGTGAGAGCGCGATAGAGACGCAGTGAGATCCCGAAGGACTCCGAGAGGTCTCCGTGCAAGCGCAATTGACTTATCACTGCGTCTACACTGCGATTAGCTGCGTTCCTTGAGCGTGCCAACGGAGCTCTCGTGGCGCTGTTGGAGACCTTACGGCGCTGTCACGGCGATCTCACTCCGCTTCTACGGCGTGTTTATCAGAACGCCGAGCCACGGCGCGTACTTTGTGCATGTTCAAAGTGCTTGCCGTCGCATGTCGTTCTAAAATGTTCAAGGCGATCCCACCGCGACGAACGAAGATGCCGTTGCGTTGTTACGGCGCTGTAGGAGACTCTACTGCGTTTACCTGGGCGTTTTACATTATTTAAGGACGCAGCGGGATCGCCGTGAGGACGCAGCTCCGGTGTGACAGGGGTTTTACTTTACAGACAGTAAAATTATAACAAAAGCGCATTTCCAATTGTTTAAGTATAATGTCAGCATAAAACGAAATATTTCTAGATCTCTAGACCATATTATTTACAGATATGTACTATTATTGTCATTCTTTAAATGACCTACAGATTCCTTTATTTAATAACACTACAATTGCTCTCATATTTGGTTCCTTTGATGCTTGATTTTAAAGTTAGCTAAATTTGTTCAAACATCCATTGTACAGTGTATGCTAAATGATGCCCATTTTTTTAAATGTTGAAAGTTTCAATGTAGAAAACAAATAAATAGAGCCTGTAAGATATTCTCAATTTTTGTTTGCATAGGTTTTTTTATTACTTTGTTAGAAACATAAACTTTTGAATTAAATTGATCTGAACCAATGCATTAGCGTTTCAAAAAAAGGTCTATTAAGAATCAATCTGTTAATATAGTAAGAGATTGTGTGTTTTAAAAATAGAAGACTAAGTTGTAGGTACATTTGGGATTCGGGACTTATCAAGAAACAATTATTGCCAAGCTCATAACACACTAAAGACACGTGCTTTGACGGTTCCACATTTTAAGTGAAATTTTAACTTAAAGTAAAATCAATAAACTTGTACATTTTTGATATATACACAACCCATTAAAAATTGAGGAGAATTTCGACACACGTAGTTAAACAAACATTTAATTGATGGAAACTTGTCTATGTCCCGTTGATTGCCAGAGGGACTGTGGTAAACTCCGCTCCCTGTGGATCTGTTCAGGCTGCTCATATTTAGAACGATACAATAACGAGACGATAACGAGACAAAAACGAGACATTCGACGAGTCTTCGGAATGGCATACAAACTCGGAACGAATTGAATTAATATTGAATGAAATTTACTATCTAGTATCGCAGACTTGCTTATACATTAGGATTAGGATTTTTATTCAATTTTTAAGGATTATAAATAAATCATACCCATAATAAAACCGGCATGCGTTGTATGCAGTTCCGTGTGCATGTAGTTATAGAAAAATGATGCCGTGTTTAAATGACATTGCGGAATATAGGTTATACAAGTCGTAATCAATAATGATTTGCATAGCATAGGCAGTTTCAGAGCTGACTATCCCTTGAGTATTCAAAAGGTTAACACTCAGCTTCTCACCTTAAGCAAAAAAAAAATTGAAAGCCGTGTAAGGAGATTGCGTCGAACGGGTACTTGTTTAGCTTTCAACTGCAGATCAACATGTTTTACCACATGAATCTTTTGATTTGTCTCATTTATTTACGCAATTCAATCGCCGTCATTTATCAAATCAGTGAAAAATAAATAACAGTACTTTAAATCCTAACTTGTAATTTCTGCTCCTTTATTCAAATTCTTGACTGGTGCAGAGGCGTAGTCAGTACCATGAAAAGGGGCTATCAAAGTTAGGCTTTTGAAAAATAAGGGGTCAGAAAGAGGCGTGGTTCGGATACAAAACCGTTGGTCTTTTTCTCCACACTGAAATTCAAACTAGTATATTCCTGCATCAGTCTCTTATCAAAGCAGTATTGTCATTAATTGCGGAAGGGCGATGTGCTTGCGAAGAAACTGTTCCGTGACAAACGATAGTCGACATATAAATGATATACATATTATAGGGCGAAAAACTGGTACCATTATCGCCAGTAGTAACGTATCAGAAAGTTCTATGTTGTTCCAATCGGCAATTGATCTGTAACAGATCTTGTCTGCAATGTTTTGAGAAATATCACATTAACCAATCAGGGAGTTGATACAGAAATGAAATAAAATATTATTAGTTGTAATAAGGAAACGCATCAGCATTATTAGCATTATGTACTCTGACGTACACCTACGCGTACGACCACCAGTAGTCGCTAATGTGAGTACGGCACAAAATATTCCTCTACACGGACCTAGTGGACTTTATGGAGTTGTATAATTGATGAGGCGCCCCCTCCAGAGAGAGAAGTGTCTTTGATGTATTTTAGGAGGATGCAAGAGTTTTCATCATTGAAGTATATGTCGTAAAATGCTTAATTCTACTATTGCGTTTTCAGAACGAGAAATAATTCAATAGAACGAACGGTCTTTGTATTCGGAGTACTATTTACATTTCATGCTTAAGATGGATCTGATAGTTTTATGCGAATAATGCACTATAGACTTTATTGGGTTTTCTGTCGGACCGCGAACGAATTGATACCGATATTATAAATCATAATTATGGTTTTCATAATGGATAAAATACTAAACATCTTCAAGCGATGACAGTTTTACAGTTATCCACAAATGTATCAAATCCCAAAGTGTAAGCATGTTTTGCGGGAAAAATACTCCGACCGACCTCCCTTCTGTAACATGCCTTATTAAACAAAGCCCGGATCTCTCCTTGAGTCCTGCTAACAAGCAGTTACTTTCTCAGGAGGCAGTCACGGCATGAACACACTGAGCAGTAGGTCCCTGATGCCTTAATTAAATGGAAACAAACACCAAGTTGTCGCAAATATCAAGATCAATGATCTATTTTTGAAAAAAAATGGAAAATTAAGTTTAAAAAAAATATTACTCAAACAAGCTTTCTATACCTGCTACATCTTGGCATTTTTTAAATATCTGAAATAAAGTAAAATACTAGTAAATGTTTGTGTTGATACTTTATCAATCCCTTATTTTATTTGACATTATGACTACGATTTCATTTTGCTTGATGCTTGATCCGAAGACCTAATCTGACAAGTAATACCGTCTGTGACCTAGAGTAAGCGCGCTGGAGGTATCATACTACATCTAAACAGTAAGAGAGATAATCTAGTCAAGAATCAGATAAGATCGGAGAGGATTTGTCCTGAGATGACCCCATTCAATGTTTTAAACATTATTGAGGTTTTGTATATAATTATATGCGCAAAATGTGAGAATTTGTTAAGGAATATTCTACACCATGTGAGGTTTTTGTACAAACATCTATATTCCAAATAGAGTGAGTGTTTATCAAGGAAATGTTCTTTCTATAGTCTGAAGATTTGCACTATGATGGGTTTCTTGGGTTTTATACATTTCGATTTAAATTCTGTTTCTACTGTACTCAGTCATCTTGTGATAAAAGGTACATGTATATTTAAAAAAAAAATGTTTGTCCATCTAATCGCAACAACTGTAAAAACTTAAAATATGATGGAACAAATAATAGTGAATTATGATTTTTGATGTTTTATTTTAATAAAAGATAGTTTTCAAACTATTTTTCAAACTATCAAATTTAACGATAATTAATAATAAATCAACTTCATTTTATATGCAAAATACGTTTAAAACGTATTTGTGTGTGATATGAATTTGTCTTGCCATTATATATTAAGAAAATAAAAGAAGACAAGAATTAGATTTGTCACTTTATCTTATCATTACTATTTCAAGTTGATTTGTCCGATTTTTGTCTATTTAACAGATTTATGAATTGCAAGTAACAATGCAAGATGTAAATGATATCCTCAATAAAAAAAATTGTGAAAAACACGGTATCGGAGAGTAACGCGATGAAATCGATATTAATTACAAATCTTATCATTGCATTTACCTCTCGTCATTTCCTGAATCATTCCATAAAGATTAGCCATCATTTGATCCACACCTATAATAAACCTAACGAACCAGCGCCATTGCTTGGCTAACCTTATTTACTTGTTAGGGATTGGAAAGAAACCATTGTGAAAAGAAAATAATTTTGGCTGGAAATGTACCGTAAGTGTTTTTGAAAAGACTGTCGACTCAACAATATAAATATAATCTATTGATTTATCATATTTGACTATATCTAATTTCTTTGCTTCATTTGGATTTGCAAAATACCAGCATAACTTTCTACAAATACCAGATAAGTAATAAAAGCTGAACCTTGGGATCTCAAACGCCGATAACTTGAATACCATCAATATCCCGAAAAAGTTGGAAGTCCCAACTATTGCTTCACTACGTATTTTTGCTTTTGTTTCTCGAAGTTTCATCTCAGTCCCACGGAATTTGAGATAACGAATTCTCATTGAAAATAAGCCGTAGCCTAGTGTTTTGGTGAGAAATTTAGAGATTTTTTTCAAAATCATCTGATGTTCAAATCGCCGCTAATTAAAAAAAACATTAAAATCAATAATTATATTTCGATACTTAGATAGTGGTATTATATACATCAACAAAAATATTTTAAATGTTGAGGATCAAATCATGTTTGCATTATTTTTGCGTTATTCATAAAACTGTGTAATCTTACACATCGAACAAAAAGACAGGTTTCTTCCCCATTGGCACTTAAATGTACGAGTTATTTTCAAACCGTACTTTCAAAATATTTTTAATTCCAGAAATTCAAGCCAGGCTATTATTAATCAAGCTATTTTTTAAATCTTAATGGTATCTACCTAAATTTTTATTAAGTAAATACTTAATTAAATAACTAAAAGAAGGCATTTAAATTATTTTTTTTTTTATTAAAAAATCACTCTCCGATTCCAGAAAAAACCCACCGACCTCTTATAGCTTGACTAATTTCATTATGAAACTCGTCTTCATTACAGATGTTTGATTACTGATTAAAACTTAAAGAAGGTAGGTTTATTACCAGGTATTTATATCTTAATAACGAGATAACTAACGAGAGTATTAAAAAAAAATACATGTAATTAAGTCGTTATAAGGAGATACTCAATGATATTGTTATAACGTGATAGTTAGTCATTATAACGGGGATATCGTGTTAATTAATACAAAATTAATTATATTTCAACATCCTATCCAGTCCATCCGGTTTTTGTAAATAAGCATCTTCGGTTGATTAAAGCGGAGTCTATATTAATATACTCTGATATTAAAATTAACAAAAGCCAAAACCCATTGGAAGTGTGAATTGATTAACAGAGCTGCTGATTGCATTGACATATTCCACTGAAACCATCTCACATTATCTTTAATTTTATCCTCCAGATACAACTTTCTACCGAACATACAATTTGAATACAAATACCATACAGTGTAGTATCTCTCTAGGATAGAGAACTGCTGAGGGTGAAACAGTTGAACTGTCCCACGGGACATCATGTTAACAGTGTTTGGTTGAAAGGCCATTGGCCCCTATACAATGGATTATATATAGTTCACGATGCCAACGATGTCCCAAAACAGATGGAGATTCCATAGAGATACTATAGAGATACCAAAGACTGACATAGATAACCTAAGGTCAAGAGTCATGCATTAATTTCCTTTTCTATATATAAAATATGTCAGACAATGAATAAATAAAGAACGTTTTAGGTCAAACGTCATTTATATAAAGATATATCGTTCAATTTATTGATTCATTTTTATATATTTATACAATAATATATTATTTGTTAAATGGAAGGTTTCTTGGAGACTCGTTAGGTTATTTTACTTTTTTTAAACTCAGATGGTACAAGCACGGTTTACTACATGTTGGTATCAGGTCAGCTTTTTCATAATATCAGACAATTTAATGTACTACCACCTAATGAACTATCAGATCACTCCCTTATCATTACTTCTATTGAGACAAATTACAACTTTTTACACAGAGAAAAATACAATGTATAAAACCACTCCTAGTCCAGGAAAATACTTATGGAATAATGAATCAAAAGCCTCTTACTTAAATGCACTCCTAGACAATGAGGCAGAACAACAAATTTCCAATCTAAATGAGTTAGTTGATTCATCAAATGTAGACACTAACATTCTTGTAGATAGGTTAACAAATATATATATTACTGCAGCAAATAAAGCCATTATTTTTCGAAAAAGTCAAATTCCATCCAAAAGGAAGTGTAAGAAGAAACCCAATTGGATAAATAAAGACTGCTTACTATTATGTATAGAAGTACGAAATTTAGGCCAAAAAACTACAAAAAATCCAAATAATTGTGCTTTAAAACAAGCTTATGTCACTGCAGAGAGAACTTACAATAGATTGAGAAGAACCCTCCGAACACAGTTTTTCAACTCACTTGCTAATGAATAAATTCTTTAAATCCAATTTATTACAGACAATTTTGGAACAAACTTAAAGAATCTAAAGCTAAAAGTGTAGCTGCTACTACTATTAGCACATCAGAATTTGTTGATCATTACAAATCCTTACGAAATATGCATAATCCCTTTGAGAATAGATTTGATCAAAAGATAGATAATCAATCTTTACAACAAAATAATCCTTTGGACTATCCTTTCACTTCTAACAAAATCAGACAGAGCATTGGTAAACAAAAAAACAAAAAATCTGCTGGTAATGATTTGATTCTAAATGAATTTATCAAAACGAGTAGTGATGTTCTATTACTAGTTTTAACAAAAGTATTTAATACCATACTAAATAATGGTAAAATGCCTGAATCTTTGAACCTATCAGTGATCACATCCTTGTACAAAAGTGGAGATCTTAATGACACAAATAACTACAGAGGATTAAGTGTCACTAGTTGTATGGGGAAACTTTTCACAAGTCTATTACAACAACGTTTAAATAACTATATAGAAAATAATAATTTATAAAGTCAATATCAGTTTGGATTCAGGAAAGATCATAGAACTACAGATAATATTTTCATACTCAAAACTTTAGTCAATAAATACTTGGGTAAAAAGAAAGACAACTTATATGTATGTTATGTTGACTTTTCAAAAGCATTTGATACTGTATGGAGGTCTGCATTAATGTATAAAATGTATAAGAAAGGTATTGGTGGAAACTTTTATAAACATTTATGTGATATGTACTCTAACACAATGTATTCATGTAAAAATAACAACATGTTGAGTGAACCATTCAGAGCCAATCGCGGAGTAAAACAAGGAGACAATTTAAGTCCTACTCTGTTTAATTTATATGTTGATGACTTTTTAGAATACTTGCATAGTTCAGATACTTTACCAGTATATTTAGATTCAATGCCTGTTAATCACATGTTTTTTGCTGATGACTTAGTTTTAATTTCTGAATCTCCATCTGGGCTCCAACATTGTCTGAATGCTTTGGAAAAATATTGTACTGATTGGCAGTTACAAGTTAATATGGATAAAACCAATGCAATGATTTTCTCCAGAAAAACAACAGTGAAAGATATGTATGGTTTTTATTATAAGCATAATATTGAACCTATAACAGATCAATATAAATACTTAAGACTAGTGTTTACATCAAATGGAAAGCTTAAGTTTGCTTCTGAACAACTTTCAGAACGAGCTTAAAAGGCATATTATGCACTAAAATCAAGTATACCTGGAAATAATAACCTTTCAGTTCAAGTGTTACTTGAACTATACCATTCAATGATTGTACCAATTATAACATATGGATCTGAAATATGGATCTCAGACTATAAACTAGATTTAAAATCCTCAGAATGTTTTCCATTTGAAAAAATTCAAAATCATATATTCAAAAGATATTTTAGGTGTACATAGAAAAACATCAAATTTAGCAGTCAATGCTGAACTAGGTTCTTATCCACTTTACTATTTTTGTTATGAAAACATGTTTAAATACTATATCAGACTAAGAAATATGGAATCAAATACCACATATAATAATGCACTTTTAGTATCAGCTTTTAAAGAAGACAAAGAGTTAGCTTCGAAAAAGAGTTATACTTCATGGCAAAACAAGATGTTTAATCTCCAGCAAAAACTAAACTTAAAGGTGACATGAATTCATAAATACGCATTATTTCCCTTTTATCTCCGACTAACGCCATATTAGTTGTCGATTTCTATTGTTCTGCTCATCGCTACACACCCCCTATATAAGGCCGAGAGCACTATTCATGCTTCACCGCATTCAGGTATTTCATACACCCAAACACGTTACCTTGGACGAAAAGACGTGTAAAAACGCGTTTTGAACAAAAATAAAATGACAACCACTGCACTGGCAAGGAACATCCAATGAACGACGAAACAAGACAGACTGAAATCCAGGTACAGATACTTCAAGAATCCTTGATAATTGTAGACCGTTTTCTTGTGTTTGTTATAAAATCGCACATGCGCAAACCACACACTGTGGCAGATCGAGCAATGTCATTTTAGAAACGGAGCGTTTTTGTAGAAACCGCTGGAAACGATGTTACGTTGTTACTTTCTTGGATTTACTATCATTTATTACTGTGTTGGATGTAGTGCCGCCGGGGTTTTCAAAAAGATGCAGACGTTATGCACTCTGTATGAACGACACACGTGTTCGATATGCATGCGGAGTAAGGCAGCACTATCTATGTAAAATAATACGGATACCTTGGATATTCTTTCAAAGAATAAATATATTTTGTATTTTATTGATTGTTGTTTCCTTTATTCTTGATTACAATTAGTTTACTACAATGTGTAGTTCATGCATTTAGTAGTCCGTGCAACCTGAATGCCTCGATCGGAAAGCAACCGACCGTAACTTTCTCAACCGGTATATATACCCCAGTGGCAGTAGAGGGGCGATCGAAACTAATATGGCGACCAAATGCTTTTATGAGTTCATGTCAGCTTTAACATCTTTAGATATTTCCCATAAGGATTTGAGGTTTAAGTTAAATAAATTTTTTGTCGATATGATCTTTGAGCAATTGAACAAAATATCATCCTCTAACTCAGGAAAACTTCATTTTACAGTAGAATATTAAATACTAACGAGTACAAGTTGCAAGATTACTTAAAGTTTTCCCTGAAAAAGCATGAAAGATCCCAGCTAACAAGATTAAGAATAAGTGCACATTCACTATTTATTGAAACAGGTAGATATTGTAAACCAATTATCCCAAAGGAAAAACGTTTATGCTATGCTTGTAAATTATTAGTCGAAAATGAAAAACATTTTGTACTTTACTGTCCTGTGTATGACAATCTTCGATTTCATTATTGTGATATTTTCAATGATAAATTGTACTGTAGTATTGATCCCATAAAAGAAATTGTTAATCCATGTGCATGATTATGATACTACAAAACGTCTATGTATCTACTTGGATAAATGCTTTATGCAGAGAAAACAGTTCCAGGGACTATGAAGTATTGTATAAAACTGTCTTGCATGCTGTAGCCTTTATATTATAATCTTTTTTTGTCTGTCATTTGATTTCATTTTGACTGTATGCCAACATGGTGATGTCAATAAACCATTGAATTGAATTGAATATTTTAATTTTGATACGAAACACGATACATTAAAGAATGAAAATATAAATACAATGCAATAATAAAAAAAACCCAAAAAATCATTATATAAATTCAAACACAATACTCGAAAAACTAATAAAGCAAGAGTCACCTTTATAACGATTACCTCATATAAAAGCACATAAAGAAAAAAAAAGCATATACCTTCTACTTTAAGGGCTATGGCGAACGAACAATTAGAGAGAATGTTTAAATGTGTGCTAAGAGCAGAAAGGTATTGAACTGAATGACACATGCCTATTCGATACTTAAAGGAAAATCTTTTTGGAATAGAGCAGAAATAACGGTTTAATCAAGAGATTTATAAAAAAAAAAAGCAAGGATTAATTTTGAACGAGTAAAGCCTTATCTATGAAAACAACAAATATGTTTTAGTTAAATGTTGCTACTTTACGATTGGCCATCTTTGCAAGCAAAAAGATTATTCATGATATGCATTATTGTTACCCATTACACACGCATTCAGTGTAATTTGCCTATTTTTTTAATTCTAGTAAACAGGAAACTAAAGTAGAATGAGAGCAAATATATAAAACTAGGTTACATTTAGCTAGTTGATTTTATTGTGAACGTTGATCGTTTAAAATACATCAAATGAAGCCTGTATTTGCTCTTCTCACATTTTGACACTAATAGTTAGTCATGAATCATTGGTCCATTGTGAGACCTTACATGAATTCAAAGTGACATTCATCCAAGTATTAAGAACTGATAAGGAACATTTCCTAATGGAAAAGAATTGTCACTTCTCCGGACTGTCGGATCTCATTTACATCCGGGGAAATCATTTCTTATGGAAACGAGATACTTGCATTCATATTCTGAAATGGCAAAAAATAAAATTAAAACACTGAAATTAGAAAGACTTAAATTTGATAGATTGAGAATCTAATGCAGAAAATGGTTTCGTGACGACAATACGCCAGAATTACATAATTGCAAACATTGCTTAACTATTCATTGTTCATGTTTTAAAAACAATATTGACATTCAGTAATCACTTTGGACTTAATAATTATGGTGATCCACGGTGGGCCAATGGTCAAAGCATTTACTTTGTGTGCAGATGATCATGGATTCGAATCCAACAGACGTAAACCGCACAGACACCTTAATATTCTTTCGCCAAGCAATGAAAGTTGTTGATCATCTTGATAAGCATTGGTGGCTAGTTTGAAAAAATATCACTGCTCAATGGCTCTGAGCACCAAGCAAAGTTCAAACTCTGTAGTTCTGTAACACAATATGCTAACGTCATAATTCAATTGAGATTGAACGTTCAACACAATAACACTGATCAATCAATAGATAAATCAGTTAGTAAACGCACAAATACCTTGTGAACTGCTTTTTTGGGGTACTTCTTCTTTGACATTTGCTTCAAGTGCAACTCACTTTATCAAAGTTCATTTTAATGGATCCAGCAGTTGCATTTGTAGCTATTTTAATACGCATTGCTTCTTTCAGTCATACTGTGGGTATTTTATTCTTCATCGACTGCTCAGTACAACTCAGTTTAATCGCTTACTTTGTTTGTATGCATAAAAAACAAAACGTTCGGTTCATTTTTTTTAAAAAAAATTTTGACAGTGGTCTTTTAAATACGCAAAACAAAAAATACGGTGATGATTATAATAATTACATATTGATATGCATTGGTCAACCTTTATAAAACATAATACGATTAGCTGTTTGTATATTTCAGAATTTTATTTTATTCCAAAAAACATTGACCTACAAATTGATATTTTCATGCAATCATGTTATCTGTAAAACCTGTCGTAAAGATAATAATATGTACTTTTATCTTTATATAATTATACAATGTCCACAATCCGAAGTAGGAAAGGTAAAGTTCAGAGTCAAAACCAAGCAAAACTTAAAATGAAGAAGGCCCCACATTTTTGATAAATAGAATAGTCTAGAATTAATCCTTCCTGACCTCAGCACTAGCAATAGCAAATTAATTATAATTGATTGGTTATAAACAACTTTGAGTGTTTTTACATGTCGATTTATATGAATATAAATATCTTCATGTATTTTATTTGTATAAACATTTATTTGTTCAGGATCCATTCGAGTGGTACGAAGAAAAGGAAACGGTCATGGTAAAGATTATTCATTATCATATGCAGACTGCACTGGTTTTCTCTTATCTAACTTTCCTAGACAAACTGCAAAATTTGTATATTCAGCAATCTATCCTATATAAAAATAACAATGCGTAAACTATTATCATATGTATATTCATGTTTATAAAGTGACATATAGGTCCGATGGGCTGGGTGTTTATTCATTAAGTTATTATATAATATACATGTATCTATATTTGTTTCTAAAACACGTCACTATAATAAATCATTTACTTACTTACTTACTTACTTATCATGTGATATTGGTGATTAATTTCAAATGAATGTGGGATAAATGCACCATTACCGGTAAGTCAACTTATACTTTCAACTCTCAATAACCCACTACTACGTTTGACCTCGTCGCTGTTTTTACCTGAAAATGCCCCCAAAAGACGGCTATTGCACATATCCGTGAAAAACTGAACAATGACTGACTATAAATTTAACGACAAAATGACACTGTTAAAATATTTCAAAGACATAAGCATTGATTTAATTTTGTTTTCATTTGATTCTTCAACAACACTTTAATTTACTGTGAATAGTTGTTACTTTATTTAATATATTTTGACATGATAGACAACAACTCAGTTACTTTGTTACAATAAAAGTTGAGAAAATTTTTCCTACAACTGAGTTTTCATTAATGAAAACCGACCTTTGCAACATCGCTTAAAAATAAGGAATTTAAAAGTTTTTAAAGATTTTTAATCTGGAGAAATAAACTATAAAAGGCCATCGGATCAATAAAACATCATCTAAATGAATGAGATTTTCATATTTGTTATTAAACAAATACAAATACAAAAAGCAAAAACGATTAAGCTTTTTAATCTAAATTAAGTTTTTATTTTTAATGCTTGCAGTAAAATGTGATTTCTACTTGATTTAATCTTTGCAATTGGTACTTATTGCTGCTCGACTCATCCTTTCCCTTTAAGAATTTTCATTTATCCAACATCGCCAAGTGTAGGTATAGTCGATGGGCCCTATACTGTGTGGGTACCCTCTATACTTTTGTTTGATATTGTCCCTCTCGATAACTCTCCGGTACGATGGAGCTTTCACAGGAAGCTGCGATTCCGTGCCGTATTGATCTTGTGAGACATAAATAAGCCGAGGGATGATCGGCAGTCAGCAGCTTAATACCAACCGGAGCCCCACAGATACGGTAAGCTCTTTAATACCTATATCAGAACCTTGCACATTCTCGCGCTAGCTGGAGGCACAGACCCCCAGCAAAATAGTAACTAAACGCAGTCTATTAATAATATTGTCAAAGCTGAAGAGCTGTGAATTCCTTTAAATTCTGTTGTATTTCCTTAACTGCCCTTTGTGGGCATGAATTATTTTAATTTCAAAGAAGCTATTGGATATACAGTACCTACTATTGGATATACCTACTTAGAAAGACTGCTTGTATGAAAATATGCAAGCTTAGTTAAAGAAAAATTCAAAATTGAAGTAGTTTTAACTTGTCAACCGTTTTATCAAATATTTATTATTTAAGAACAAATTAATTTTGATGTACATATGATCAGGAGGTCCTAATTTTCTATTTTAAAGTCATTTTTGAGTAATTTTGGTGGCGAAGCAGAATGTGGAGGTATTTTACCAGGTATTACAAACACAAAGAGAAACAAAACGTGCAAAAAAATTGTAAGGATCGAACCTCCAACTTTTAAAATGCCAAACTTCTCTACGGCATGTCTTTTTATTATCTTTACAGCATGCCTATGCTAATTAACTAAGCTATTAGTCATTTTAGTCATAACAAATAGTATATCATATTTTGTCACGAGTATACGGACTGATATTGTTTTACTGAAATATTCCAGTGCTGTATTACAAAATGATATTTCTAAAGTCTGGTGTATCAATGTTTCCTGCTTTCGTTTATTGATAACGGTTCTGTTTTCACCATACATAATTAAACCTTGACAAAGTATGAAGCAAAGATCTACTTTAAACACTAATCGACATTGAAGTTCTGAAATGATGTTACTTGAAGATTTTGGTGTTTTACAACAGTTTGTTGATAAGTCGTTAAAATAGATAAAAATCTTCATCAGTGACCTAAATCGGTATTACATTTAGTTTTAACAATTCATTTCACATAAAGTTGTTCTTAATAGATAATATGTCAGGTGATGAAACATGAAAATGACAACAAAATAGTGATATGTATATATTCTAACAACATGTTCGCACAATCTTTTATATATATTTGCAAAGAAACTGTTGTCTGGGCAAGTGTTACCCCCCCCCCCCCCCCCCAAAAAAAAACAACAACATATAGACTCAATATGGTCTCATAATCAAAAACCGGACTCCGGGGGCTTCATCGTTTTAGATAAAAATTGAAAATGACATAGTTTGTTATTATGTTGCCACAACATTTAGATTACGCAAATTTTTTGGTAATTCAAAACTTGCTTTGAGTCTGCCTTTTTTTTTTTATATCTACAAGAGAAAGAAGGTAATGTTGATATAAATTATGTCCTTTTTATTTTTCGTTCCTTTGTAAAAAAAAAAAAAATTTAATAACACCAAACAAAAAAAAAAAAAAAAAAAAAAAAAAAAAAAAAAAAAACAACAGACAAACAAAAAACTCCAAAAAAACCCAACCAAACAAACAAACAAACAAACAAAAAAAAAAACAAACAGAAAAACCCAACAAAACAAACAAACAAACGAAACAAAACAAAATAAAAACCCAGTACATTTGTTAAATAAAAAATTTTCAATTACAGAATTATTTTAGTTTAAGATAAGTTTATGTAACTCGTCAACCACTGCGCAATTCATGTTTAAAAAAGCTGACAACGCATATTTACATTCGAAGATCGACAGTTTCATATACCCGTACTTTTTATGTGCATTCATTGTGGTTGTTCTGTTTTTATTTCAATGTTTGATTCAACACGTTATACTATATTTTTAAACGTTACAGTTAGAAAATTGAATTTTCTACGTTTGTTTTTCCCTTTGGTTGTTTGTTTTTAGTTTGCATCAAGTTTAAATTCATTTCTTGGAGAAAAATAGGAATTTCATTTGCGTTAAGCAGAAAGCATAAGCTGCAACAATAGAATCAAAACTTTTAGAAAAGTGTTTAAAGACGATTTGAAAAAACCCCAGATGAATACAAATATTTTTTTGATTGATTTTGGACATCAAGGGTGACAATAGAAGGGATCAGAATAGCTACAATGATAGGATTCCCACCTCAAAGTCTCCTCCAAGTGTCATGCTTATGAATAAATTGTTGAGTTAAAAGCCTTGTCATTGCCTCTTATCCATACGGGTCACGTGCTTGTTTGTACACGAGCACAGTGACCTCTAGCGGTAGTGAAGATTTTTTGCTTTCTCTGTAAGCATACACTACGTATTATTTCTAAAGATCAGTGCAATAATTTTTGCTTGAATAGCATTCGTTTTCATCTATGAATTTAATTCTCTGCAAAATTGGAAGAAAGAGATGTGTTATTGGAGCAGCAGAAGATTTATTCAATCCTACTTGACCATGTTTATTGTTTAGTTCTATAGGAAGAGTTGAAATAAATATCTAAACTCTAGAGAGACATTGACCTGCAGTCTGTTGCGCTGCAAACTGTTCTATAATGCACACATTTGCATTATTGATGTTAATCGGTATAGACAGCTATAGCTAAGAGTCTTTTTTATACTATTCAAATCTGGACGTTTGGAAATCTTCGATTTGACTGAGTTTCTATGAGAGAGAGAGAGAGAGAGAGAGAGAGAGAGAGAGAGAGAGAGAGATTTATTTTGGGTCAGATTAGTAGTTGGTTGACCAAAAAAACAATACAAAACATGAACATGTGTTGTATTGTTATTATTAAACTCTGTTTAAAAGTTTATCGAAACCAAAGGATTCTTTGAATAGTACTGATTTGATTTATTACAACTGGGTTTTCTTGTATGTCCTTTGCACTTTCTATATACAACATTGGCACTAATGTGTGTAATGTGATAATTTTAATTTCCTGAGCGAGTCTAATTTCATTCCAAGATAACGCATGGCTGGTATTATGTTATCTATGGAATTTTGGATTGATAACAAAACCCTAGAACATTAATGAACTATCGAATACGCTATAGTAACATTTCAACCCAAACAGTGAAATAAATGTACATTCGCTTATAAAAATTTGCAGGAACTAAACAGTTTTCATTTTCCATTTCCAAGGCTTCCGTTTTATTAAGATGAGAGATTCTTAAGACAAACTATGTCGTTTATATTCTACTATCTTGCTCATCTTTGTAAAATTGTGTGAATGTACATTAAGCACAAAATGGAAACCCACAATCATAAAAGGAGTAAGGCATCACCAAATAACCTATTAAATGTCAACTGCATCTAATATTTATGACCTTTCTGTACTAAACAATATTATAACAACAACGAAGATGAATGTCCCAAATGTAAATATCAAAGACAAGTACGGTCTCACAGTACTAGTGTTTGCAATTTTGTCTTTTGTTTTTTTTTAAAGATGGGTGGGTAATGTTTAGTGTGGAGGGGGGGGGGGGGGCATATTACTGAGTGTGTGTAAATGCTAGATTTAAAAATAGAAGATTATTCCGTACATGTATTTATCATAAGATTTAAAGCTCTTGTTTGTCTGAACTTGTCAAAATGTCTTGTCAAAGTATTGCAGCATAATTACTAAATGAAAGATTAAAAACAGGACTGGGAATGGATTGTACATATGACCACCAAACGAGTTTCTCATCAATTCGAGCAAATTTTTACCGGAGGTTATTTTCATGATATTCGTATCTATCTTCATTTTCTATGCATTCCAATTTAAATTTTCGGAAACGAAAAAGCCCGTTAATGCGATTTATTTATTTTTAAATTTACGTTAATATGTTAATCAAGTTTAACGATTTGATTTTTCTAGAGATGTGCACCAGTGTTGTGTTTTTGTTTGTTTGTTTGTATAAGGCTGGTTGTTTTCTTAACTGTACATGCACTTCACTAATTTTGGTGAATTTTTAAGTCATACGAAAATATCCATGCTTGATTTTCGAAGATGTATTTCTATCTCAGTTTGGAGAAAATGAGTGAATGAATGAATGAATGAATAAAAGAGTGTTCGATTCAACTTGACCTTATTCTATAAGCGAGGTCAGCTATCGACATTTCAGGGGAGGTCGATGCAAATGAAGAGCTACGTCTGGTGAGAAGGAACTAATTCCCTATCATTTGCGTGCATTGAAGGCTTAAGCAATCTTCATTTAAGACTGGATTACATTTAACCGAACACCCACTCTCGGGACCAGTTCAGTAGTGACGATCTCACAAAGTCTCCCCTGTCCTAGTGAATGCATTTATAAGCAACCAAATTGATATGAAACTCAATGCAAATTAACATCTTCTGCGAATAGCTGCCTAAATGTATAAGCATGGGGATTTCATGATCAAATTTTTAAAATTCTTTTCTTCACTTCATTACTCCTGTTACTCACGTTATTAAGATATTTTTTTTCTTTTATAACTTTCACGTTTGAATTCAAGCGCATAATGAAATTGTTTTTGTTTTTTTTAAATAATCAAACGCCATGGAATTAACCCCGCCTAAAATTGGTCACGTAATGCAATCTTTGAATTATTTACAACAAAGAAGACGATAGATCGAGATATTAAGTTAACTATGATAAGATGCAAATAAAAATATATGGAATCAGACAAAAAATATTATAATGGGCAAGTAAAGAAAAGATTATTTCGAGCTAATTACCAAATTTTAAGTTAAAGCAAACATGTACATTTGGTGTTTCTTCCAGTGCCCTTGAACAGATGTGTTAAAAAGTCAGTTACAAGGGATGTGTCAGAAAAAAAAGATTAATTTTGCTAAATCTATTTTGTTAGTATGTCTTTGTTGGAATCCACACTCGGTAAAAATTTTAATAAACTAAAGTAAAACACGTATCTGCAATAAGTTTATTATATTTTTTACCAGATACGCGAAATACCGAACGGTAGTCTTTAACCTAGTCGATTTTATTTTGTGTTGATATAGCGACAATCGTCCGTACATACATGTATATTACATGATTTGGCGGTAAATGATCTGGTATGATGTGATGTACCTGCTCTCTCAGTTCCCCCTTTTTACTAATTCATGGAAGTCAATGATTAATTCTCACCCCCAGACAACGCTGATTAAAGGTGGAAGATTTTTCATCAAACGACAGCGTATGATATTCTCAGTCATTAATTAATCATTGTTTTCAAGTCGCTGCAGGTTTTTTTCTCATCTCTAATTCACTATCATTTAATGGATCTTATCTTTTCAGTCGCTGGCCTCAAGTTTGCCGAAATATTCTTCGATAATACCGGTATACCGGTATATTCTCTCTCTCTCTCTCTCTCTCTCTCTCTCTCTCTCTCTCTCTCTCTCAATTATTTTATACAATATAAACTTATATGCAAGACATTCGCTTGAACAAATTGACCGATTCCCATGATTCTTTTATCAGAATCTGACTTCGGTAAATAATAAACAGTATTGTAAACAATTGTATTGATCCGAAAACTCTGTCTGACTTTAAGACTGTTACGACGATAATTAGACAGAATAACTGATCATTTTCATAATGAATGGATGCATGTACTTTTGCTTTTTAATTTTGGTTAGAGGTGGGTTGATCCTACTGTCAGGTTTAATAAATCAGTTTCAATTAGAACCAAAAGTACATTTTTTGCGAGTGCATTGCATTTTGTCACAGACAGGGCGAAGCATTGGTACATTAATCAAATTCCCATTGACTATACAAAGATTGATACTGGGCACAGTATAGCAAGCAAAACAAAATTACATTGGTTCTATTGTCGCTTTCATTTTCAGCTAAATGATGTGATCTTTGTCCTAGATGTGTTTTTGTTTGCTAAATCTCTAGATAAAAATCCATCTTATGGTTATAGCAAACAGGATGGTATATCCATTTCTCTTGAGACCCGAACTAATATTCTATCTAGAATAAGAGATATCTGTTCTCTGATGTTTGTACACTCGTCAGTTAAATTAACCGACCAACGTAGTCCTAGGTTAACATGACGTATGGCCCAATCAAAACAGCGTCAATGTGACATAAAGAGCGTTTTCTTCTGGAACTCGAGTTCGGTATCTAGTCGCGAGTTTTTGAGATAAACAACGAGAGTTTAAACCCGAGTTTACATCGAGTCCGACTCTCGATCTAAGGAGGGTCAGGACTCTCCAACATGGCGGACATGGATGCATCAGACGGCTTCAAGATTTTAAATTTACGTATTATATCGATGAGTACATATGTAATTATAAAAATAAACACATATGCTGTGCATGGTTAAAGAATAAATTAAAACACATATTTTATACTTTATTATTTGTTTGTTTTACAACGAATTCCATATAAAGATCTTTCAAAAACAGTGTACAGATACCGAGTAATGTATGAATATTGTTTCTATGTCCGATTTATATGAAAGTTATTGATTCTTAAAAAAAAATTGTAAAAGCTCTTTATATCAAAATTAATTTTAATTTAAACCTATTATTTTTTTATTTTAATTTTTGAAGTTACGTTTATTACCGACACCTGATGTTCCTTTTTTTAAGTGTAAAAAAGGGAAAACAACTTTCAAATATTGCAAGTGTACACACAACAATATGAAGTAATATACAATTGTATTTGTTGTTTCTTATGGAAAAAATTCATGGAAAAGTACATACGCTTCTCATTTTCATTCTAAATTTCAAAATTCTAATTTACGGTGCATAATGTTAAAGACAACCTCCATTTTGGAGAGTACCTAGAGTTATTTTTTCTGTTCGTCTTAATTTGTGCGTGCGCATCAAGAGGTTGGTATCTAGAGTGAAAACTCGAGTTCCAGGAGAAAACGCTCCTAGTGTTTACATCAAGTTCCTGTTTGTAGTAATATAGGTGGGCGAAAATTATTATTAACAAATTAAGTTTATGATATATAATCGACAGCGAAAGACCAAGTCAAAACAAAAAGATGGTTTGACCAAAACAATTAATAAATGAATAATCTTACGTTGTTTTGCATGTCTGTAGTTAAAGATAAATATATGAGCAAGAGCTGACTAGCTACAAAAGACCATTTCCCATATAAAAGACATGCGCGGATCTAGTAAATTTACCAAAAATAGGCCTCGGACCTCCCTGGCAAACACAATTATCCCTCGGACCTCCCTGGCAAACACAATTATCCCTCGGACACCCCCTCCCCTCCTTGGAAAAATTTTCTGGATCCGCACATGAAAGAAAAACAAAACAATATTGACGTTACCATCATTTTGTCGCCCGATATAATTACTTTAGAAAACTCATTTAGTTTTATATGAGTACTGTGCTTATATGTGAATGTTTAAGATAAGTTTTTGATTGAATTTCATCGCTAAATTCAATAATTTTGTGTGCTATCAAAGGAAGATGAAAGAAATTATCTTTGCATTCCGTGTTTCTTATAGCTGATATCTCGATAATCAAAGCACGGCTAAAAGGTAACAGTTAAATTTAAACACGTTCAAGAAATGCATATTCACACATGGAAATAGTACAGTATTTCGAACCGCTTTGATCTGGGATTGGTTTTGTCAGTTACTGTAGCATTATGAACAGAAATCATTTTTTTCTTAAATAGAGAAACAACCTTATGCTCGTTGAATGTAAATAAATCGAGGAATATGATACTCGGCCAGGTTGTGACGTCACAAGCTCATATAGCTGCCTTTGAGTGGTTTTGATACATGTTCTGGCTATAACAGCTTCTTCACCAGATTATAAGTCATAACCTTACCATGGATATCGTAAGTTTATATTCATGTTACGGTTATTGTGTATTTTTATTTTCAGACTGACAGCTCTGGGAACTAACCTCAAGTAAATTGGGATACTGGTTTAATTTCCTATAATCTGCACTGATTCTGGATTTTCCTGGCGGAAATTTGATGGAAAAAACTATCCACAATAATCTAATCTCAAACACAATTTCAGGCCTTCTTTCCATATTTTAGTTGACAGTGATAAATTCCCTGTTGTATCTACGTGAACACCAAGGGAGAAATTCAATAAAACGTCTGGAATTGAATCCAACGATACTGGCGAAGAAATCATTGCGCATCCAATAGACGTGTCCTGCATTCTCAGTGTTTTTATTTTGACAAGTATGCAATTTTTGTGAGGATACCATTACTTCTCATGGAAATTTGGTGAGTTGTGAACATTTGATTATTTTCCATTTTTCAGTTCTGCACCAAAGGGTTGCTTTTGAATATTTTTGGTATCATTTGATTTACATTGAAATTCAATTTGAATTAGTTGTTGGTGAGCTGGTCCCCACGTAGTTAAAGTCATCAAGTAAGGCAACGGCCAAAAGCAGCCGAATGTACGTTGTAAAAGCTACAACCGTGGCAAAAGATAAACCACCTTAACTATGTCAAACAGGATTAAATATACCTCTGAAACTTAAAACAAATTTTGAAATTAACTTAAAATCCTCGATCTTTGAATTCATGATTTTAATATGTTTTACATTCGAAGTCTACAATACATGTATTTTCTCTTAACTGAATTTTGCATTCTCAGAGCTCTTCAGTTTTCAAAAGACCGGGTGGGCGTGACATTTTTAGGCTATATTTACCTCCTTTAGACGAAGAGCTCTGTTAAGAAATGTAGGAAAATGTTCAAATATTAAAGCCAATATATTTAATTTTTTTCTTTACTTAATAATAATTTATGGCCAAAAATAGAAAATTTAAACGTTTAAGGCAGACATGGGTACTTTGTTGACCACCAGTCTCCTTAAACACGATAGAATATATTTTTATAAAACATGGTTAGGTCAAAGAAGGTTAGGAGACAACAACTCAATATGGTTTAAAAACACACATAATGTATAGCTTGAAAAATTAAATATTTTCTCTAAAAAAGAGCTTTAATTTCTTTGGCAGGGGATAAGAGTAGTCTAAATTTGCCATGATGACTAACCAGTTCTTTTTAAATCACTGTGTTGCCTATTTAAGTATTAGAAATTTTAGAAACCCAAAGAAATGATCATTTTCCACAATTGCAATTATGTAAATTTAATTTGTTTTATAGTTATTTTATAGCACCAGAGCCATTAAACCGTTTGCAGCAATATCAAAACCTAGAATAGTTTATTTTGTTTTTGATATCTCGCATTCTCAAATCAATAATCATTGCAAGTTTGTGTTTGCATTTGATAGGTTTTTGTTTTCATCCAACAAGTATTAAATGTTATGATACAGATAAATCAGAAGGCATCGTTGCAGCTCGAAAATAGCAGGGGCCTGTTGGCTGATAGCGCACCTCATGTAAAACCAATCATCATTTTTGTTTGAAAGTGTTTAGAGATTAGATAGATAGTACACTTGAAAGAGAACTCACTAACCACTGCAAAATGAAGTTCTCGGAATGTACAGGATTGCTCATAACGACTCTTTTATGAATCAGAATAGGAACTAATTGTCGTTATTAGACAAGACCATTAAGTAATTTGTCACGCGGTCTTTGTTCCTCGATAGTGTCTGTCTGTATCCAACGTCCCTATTAGGTGATGCAAATGTCGTTAAGTGTCACAGACAGAGAGAGGCTTGGACCAGGCAGAAATAATACCGTGGATTCTTATAAGACTCCCAACTTGAAGATAAATTCTTACCGAAGGAAACCAATTTCACAAAGTCTCCGAACCCAGACAGATAACCGTCGAACCCTATAATAACCAAATCACTTTCTATTTACGGTGAACAAATTCAACTCATATAGGATCTGGATTATCAATAGTATTTTGGAATTTTTTTGGACAGAGACTTTTTGATGCATCTTGTTCATTCCAAGGTCATTGTTGTTTCTGGCGGAGGGGAACACTTTCCGAGAACAATGATAAATTCTATTAGATGGATACATACTTGCTCACTGAATACTGTCAACACGTTAAAACATTTTTTTTAAACATCAATATTGTGTAAGACTCACTGTCAAAACAGAAAAATGAATGAAATAGAACAATTAATGAAATGCAGTAAATGAGGGCACTACCGTTAGACCACCATTTGGTTTTTGCCCTTGCCATGAATCTGACACTACCATTAGACAACCATTTGGTTTTTGCCCTTGCAATGAATCTGACACTGTCTAATAAGATTCTCTTTCTACAGCTTTTGTATTGTATAAGAACTTCACTGATATCAATTCGAAGTAGTTTAAAATAAAAAAGTTAAAGCATCGATTATTTAGCGATATAAAGTAGTTTACTTTAAATGCAGAAGTTGATGTTTCTGTGATATACCAGTTCATTAACCAACAGCTCTGATGAAGCTCGGGATCTATTGTTTAATGTTTTTCTCAATGTCGATGACATAAACGTACAGGAAAATGATGTTTAGTAAAGTAACCTCGACACTTAAAGATAGTATAAAAGTACTCGAATATCTAAAAACGACCTAAAATAAGTCCTCTTATTGGAATATCAACTTCAAGACCAATAATATCACAGGAAAGTAAGTTCGATACTAATATTTGAAATGAACAAAATAAGTCCTCTTACTTGAATATCAACTTTATGACAATCACAGGAAAATAAGTTCGTTACTTTGTGTAAGATTGTGTAAAAGTACTCGATTATCTGAAATACACTTTATAAAATGAGTCCTCTTATTTGAATATCAACTTGATGGCCAGTAATATCTATCTTTATGAATTATAATGTAAATTCCATTGTGATTTCGCTATCGTTTCCGTTATAGATGAGTAAACACTCATTTCCCCAAGCCGTTTACCTGTATTTGACTTATCAATGTCTTCCGGAGAGGTGGATTGTTATTTTGAGTTCGTAAATAAGTGGGATATTTTAGATACGGTAAGGGGATATAAATATGTTGAAGTAAAAGCAACTGTATTTGAGACTTTTCATAATTAGCTCTCATTAGCTTAACAATTGACGTATTATCTACGGACACTTTATGAAAAGTATTAATTTTTGGCAATATTTTTTCAATTTCTTTATCGCGAAAGACATACGTCTTATAGCACTTAATATAATAATAAACAATACACACACAAGAATATTTAGACAAAAATGGACGGTCAGTTCTTACATATTGTTACACAAACTAATGTTTACAAAATTTGCATTTGGAGAATGATATACAGATTACTGAAAAATACACACAAGAAAAACACTTATATATATAATAACAATTTAAATCAGCAAATGGTTGAATAATAAATAGTTCAAACCATTCTGAGTGTAAGGGCTTTATAAATGAATTTTCCTAAATTACATAATTCTTTGATATTGTTAACACTTAGTAGCTGTATTAATTTGTACATGGATGGTTTACACCAATATATCAATGTATCTTGTTCTTTTCTTACAGGTCAGAAACGGATATTTTCATAAAATAATTTTTTTCTCTCATTTCATTCTACTCTTTCAGTAAAATAAGTATATCACTGTAAGTCATCATTTATCCGTATTTCGGCCCAATTAAAGGAAATTCAAACAATTTGTATTTGTTCTACTCATGCAGATTTGTTGGAAAAGTCATGGAATCAAACTTGACCAACCTGACCAATCACATTAAAGATCAATGTGAGAACCGGACCGGACTCTACGCCTACGCATGCTTCTACTACGTCGTCCATGACTACCTGAGCGTCATTCTCTGTTGCTTCGGAATTCCCGCCAATATCGTCAACATCATTATCCTGACCCGGAAGTCAATGAGGACCCCAATCAACATCATCCTGACAGGAATCGCTGTATCGGACATGCTTACAATGCTATCGTATCTTGTATATGCCATTCACTTCCGGATTGTTTACGGAATAAACGACACGCCTGGAAAGTATACTTATGGATGGAGCATGTTCTTGGCGTTTCACATTTGTCTGACCCTCACCACCTACACGATTTCTATCTGGCTGGGTGTGTGCATGTCTGTGGTCAGGTACATGTACATCTCCTCCGTGGGGAACCGGCCACCGGGGGCAGACGATAGGCGCTCGTGCATTCTCGTCGTCATCGTGTTTCTACTGTCCATCATAGCCTACATCCCACAGTACGCCTTCATGTCAGTCCACCCGGTGAGTCCAAACTCGACCGAAGTATACCGAATAAATAGCATCGACATCCGATCGACGGATCGCTCGCCGCTAGAAACTGCTTTTGTTTGGATATTTTTAGTTGTTGGGAAATGGATTCCATGTGTTTTGATAATCGTTTTTGGAATCCTTTTGGTATGCACCTTACATAAAAGCAAGAAAAGAACTGAAAAATTAAAAGGCGCTCAAACGAAAGCAAGGCTCAAACAGCATACGCGGACAACAGTTATGCTTCTAGTTATTATTCTGATGTACATTATTTCCGAACTTCCTCAGACGGTTGTATTGGTTGAAGGTGTCGCCAGTGACGACATCCTGAACTATATCTTGCTGGGAGACACCATCGACATGCTCTGTTTGATCAACAACTCAGTGAATATCATCCTATACTGTGCAATGAGTAAACAATTTCGGGACATGCTGTGGGCCAGTTTATGCTGTATATTTCAAATTTCTGACCCTAAGAAATACAGATCCGTGCAGACGACTATCACTAACGCTAGTCCGTGAGATCAGATGATCAACAAGTCTTAATAAGCTTACATGAGCCTGATTAAAACCTTATCGAATTGTTGCGTGTCGATAATCCGACTCTACCCAGTGACGCGCATCTAGTACAGTATTGCCTAGACATGCATCCAACATAGAGTTATATGGTGAAAAGTTATGTGTTTGTAATCTAGCAAATGTGGTTTTATCGTTTGTGTATTAAGATGACAACTAAGATTTCGTTGTTAAAAATGTTAAAAATGCAATAAACATAAAGTATATGACCATAAATCGGTAGTTTAGTTTCGTTATGCATGATATTGCATTATTGTAAACACAAGTCTTACACATGCAACTATAGAAAAGCGCTGGTGCCTAATTCAGTTCACCATAATGTCAGCACATTATTAGCTCTTCGATTTATGTAATCTTAATACCATTTGAAATTTAAAAAAAAAAAAATAAATATTGTCTAAGATCATTCATTCTCAGTCATTGGTAGTAGCTATAGTTATCGACAATCAATCGAGAAATGAAAAGCTTTTCTATTCTGAAAGACTTTTGTAAATCAAATTTGCTTTAAAAAAAACAACAGAGTTATTTTCATATGTTACAGCAAACTAAATTTTTAAAATGTACAACTCATACTTCTTTATAAAAATGCATAAAATGTGTCTTTGCAAAATGTTTCCAACATATCTTCGTCACATTTTTATAAGACATTTACATTAATTTGTTAAAATTTTAAAAATGATGGCTGACAGAAAATAAATAGAAGCAATAACAGCCATTAAGTAAACAGCATTTATTCAACAAAAGAGCTGCAAATCAAAGAAAGTGCTGTGTACACTGCTCCCCAAGTAAACACAGCAATGTCAAACTCGGTAAATGATGAGGAATCCCCATACTGCAGATGCAATAATGAATATTAGATAATAGACATAACCAAGAGGAATAAAATCAAATTAGTTACCGAATTTCTCTCTCACTTGCAAATATGGCTCACCTCCCGCTATCCCGAATCACTGCGAGCGCTGGGTTCCTGATCAAAATTATTGTAATGTTAAGTAAATAATTCCCGACCTCATCATGGTTTTCATTAGATCTCTCTACATCGTAATTTCATTTTCATGGAGAAGCCAATTCTATTATGAAAAGTGTTTCATAGAAGGTATCGTAATATATTTGTTTATATTTTCAGAGCAAACAGGCATTACTGAAAGGCGAAAACATTTAATAGATAGCGTCTTGTATTTTCGACGTCTTTTAATAAAGCCTCACACAAATAAGTTTTTCAAAGAAAAGCAATGTTTATTTACCACAATCATATTTAAAAAAGGAAAGTTTGACAAAATATTTCTTACCACTATTTTTATGGTTCAACTTCTTTCAAAATGTTGTTTGACATTTTTACTTTTTATAGAGGGAAAACATTTCCTTGAAAAAGTGTTATGTTTATTACAGTTATTTATATCATATAGGCTTAACTAAATTTTATTCATTGATTCTTCCATTCTGTGAATCATTTCAACGATATCAACAAAGCAATGATATCGGGCGTCAAAATCTATATTGGAAATGCTAGATTGACCTGTGGAAGCAGTGAATGGGCTTTGTCTTGCGAGAGAACATCTACTACCGTTAATAAATGTACGAAACTGAAAAAAGTAATTTACCTTAAAAGAAAAATAATTCGCACGAAACAATGTTTATGATATTAATTAGTTATTTCGTATTAATATCTTGCAAATACATGTTTGACTATAATGTCGTACAAGTGACAGTATGATTTGTAACATGTATGTTTTTTTATGTCGAAGAAATCACATGTAGACGATAGAAATATTGATTTATTTTGTATAAAATGGGATCTAGAAAGTTATTCTAAAAATTGTCTTTTCACTTTTCATAGGTCCATACCATACTAAATCTAAAGTAACTATAACTACATGTATCTTGGAGAATGTTGGAATTAAGCCTTTTTTTTAAATATAAAATCATCATTCAAACCTGATATTTCCTTATTTCATCAACATTTAGATTTTTTAGTCCAAACTTCCCCACGTCTACCGCTGATGATACATTGTTCAATATGAGTTATCATATATATTTTCACGTTTGTCTTATGTATTTCTGTAAAGAATTGTAAAGCTTAACTGTAAAATGCAACATATAAGCAAATATGTAAAGTGTTTGAATTAGTATTTTTATTTTATACAAATATATATTCATTTATTCATTTCAAGTAGTTTTTTAAGGAACAAGGCTAACTTAGTGTTCTTAGATAAGAGCGAAGGAAAGACTACATTGGAATATGGATTTGCATAAAAATATTGTGTCTAAAACTCAAATAAAGCAAAATTATTTTATCAAAATGATTTTGTTATTTTTTTCTATGATAAAGAAAAACTTTTTTTGCTGATTTTGGATAACAAGCCAAAGTAATGAAAATACAGATAAGTCATGGACGGAGCAAAACACCTATCTGGACTTCAAGTTGAAGAGATATGGACCACTGTTAAGCTACTCCTTTGGTTTAATTCCTTTATTACCCAAAATGTTAAACATATCTTCTACAGAGCAGTAGACTGTGAACTAGCAATTCAACATATATTTGCCAGAGACAGACTGATGTGTCGTTTATGTTTTCCAGCCAGATCCACAGCGTGCAGCCATGGAATGCTATTGACATAACAGTTACAACTTTAACTCAGAGTTATCTCTCTTAAACTCACAGATAAAAATTATTTATAATCGTTAATGTATGGATAATATCCATTAGGAATATTTAAGTCTTTTAATTGGTCACTGCAAGTTAAGTCTTTAGGTCAAATTGTTTAGTTTGCTTTTTGTAAAGCATCCAAGGAAATCTCTTTTTCTAATTCGCAGCATTTAAGATCCTTTATGGTCAGTTAGCATGTCAATCGTTGCAGTCTGTCAGCTCTTCCATTGTATTGTATAACTTCTATTGGTATTGTATAATTCTTTAATGCTATCTATTTTCACCAATATTTCAAAAAAACGAAATTCAATTCAATCTGCTTTGAATTTCTTTTATTTAAAAAAAACCAACACATTAAAATGATTCAGTTTTTTTTCAAACATAAATACTCAAACAATCTGACTAATAACAAGACATTTATAAATATAACTGTCAATAAAACAATTTGCAGTGTGTTCTCCAGTTGTCACTATTGAATCCATACCACCAGTAAGACTAATAACGTGAGGAACGAAATCTCTATCCTACTGCTTGAAGAGTTGGCTGAAAATTAAAGATAAAAAATAGTCATATAAGATATATACAAAAAGGAAACCATTACACGCTCTTGTAAACCATGGCAAAAATTTACGACCCACTCCCAATGACCGTATAAAAATAAAACCCAATAAAAATCAGCTAAATAGAGGATTTTAAGCAAACAAAGTGCAAAAATATAGGTAATAAGAGATAAGAAAGTCAGAGACCAACAAACATGATCGAGAGTGAAAAGACATTTGATTGGCACATTGGATAGAACAAATGATAACAGAACACAAATGGAAGACAAAGTTAAAGACCCGCAGCCATGTTTACAAAATATTTCATAAGATTCTTCTTTAAAAGAAAGTTCCAAAAGCAAATTTTAGGAAAAAATTAGGTCAATCCTAATTCAAACTTAGTGGTGAAAACCAAAGCAATCCTAGGAATATCCTAAACTAAGATGTCTTAAATCATTATTAAAAAGAGATACACAACGCTTAAAAGCCATCTAAGATGTTTCAAGCAGTTGTTATATATGTGGAAAACGACAAGACATGTTCAAGTCAATATAAAGATAATTCATGTGTTTAAACAACTGAAATGAAATGGGTTTTTTCTTGATGCAAAAAGTAATAACTAAAATACATATATAGTCTGTACTTTTTAAACTGAGTTATACATGCACTTGTTGATATTACATTGATTACATTCAGATTCTTAAAAGAAGATGGGTGAATAAGGCGTGTAAACTGCCTATATGAGGATAGATAAGATTCTATAAATTTAAAATATCAACAAATCTCACAATTTCTTTCTAAATTACTGAAAACAATGTATATTTACTATAACATCGATTTATAACCCTTAAATATTTTAAATATTTGGAATAGGTTGATTTAAATTGGCGTATGCGTGTCAAAACCTCCAAATAGTGTCAGTTTTAAAACTTCAATGCCTTTTCTTTTACCTAGTGGGTCTGAGCTCGATATTTTTGTCATAGTCTATATAAGGTTTAAAGGAAATCAAACCGATTTCAATCAACGAAAACGTGGAGAGATGACCCACTATACTTTAAAAATGTCATTTTGTATAGCAACAATTGAACGTTTTAGAAAAATAATATGTCTGTAAATTCGTGGTTGAAGTCGCATATAGCATTGAACAATGAAGTTTGTTGTGACTGAAATGGCTCAGTGGTTAGAGCACCAGACATTAGGTTACATTATAGAGCTATGGATTTTAGGTTGTGGGTTCGATACCACCAAAACTTTAGTATTTATTTATTTCCTTATCGTTTGTTAAAATATTCAAAACTTAATATTGTTAGAAATTGTGCTTTTGTAAACTTGTATTATAACATAATCAATTATATTTAGTTGGAAAAAGTAAAATTTGAAATTGTATCTTACGACTAAACCAAATGGGCATTTGCGCTATATCTTGTTCCCACATCTTCTTTATTTCATATGATTGTTATACATGTATTTGATAAGAAAATCTAGCTGTGACAGTTTTTTTAATTGGTTCAGGCGGTCATACTTCTGCAGTGAATGTAAACATTGTTTAAGAACTATATTTAAAATAAATATAGATATGACGCAAAAAGAGCACTTATACTAGGATCAATGTATTCTGTCTTAAATTTAAAAAAAAATACCGTTTTAAAAGAATTTCCGAGCAAATTATGTATTTGTTTTACTCATGTATGCACATGAAGAAAAATTTATACAAGATTTCAGTATATAGACACTAAACAAATATTAGGAACATCCTAAGTTATAACTTAGGCATATTTTAAGTTTTATCTTATGAAACATCTTGAGTAATCTTTGTGAAACGGGCTCCAAGTTTCTATACCAGTAGGGCCTAAACCTTGTAATTAAGAGATCATAGTGGATACGGGGTTTAACTTCTGGGATACATCGGCAATATCACGTGACTATGAGTTAACGCAAACGTGTCTGAGATGATTACGATGATTGGACTATAAAGAAATGAATGTGCTTACGCAAATTAAAATTCATCGAACTTTATGTCCATGACTTCCTATACGAACCTGTCGAGGACCATATGTCTTTCTTTTCGAGTCTGTTGTAGAGGAGGAACTTAATCATCATGGACTTCGCTTACATACATTTTAGTACGTTAGTGCCACTTACCCTAAAAGCCAGAGGGAGTAAAGTTTAAAAAAAAGCGAGTGCGTTGGCGTGAAAAGGTACATCGCAACAAGGATTTATATGCTAATATAAAACCGTCATCCGAGTACATTGCATTCTCAACAATAAGCACTTGTTAGTATTTTGTTATTTTATATTATAAATGTTATTAAGTGCATTATACTTTTTATCATATATTTACAATTCTGTATCGATCACACATGGTTTTATCTCATGAACCATTTCGCTTACTATTATAAATAAAACTAAAATTACCATTGGTTATAATCATAGTCATTTAAGATGCATTTATAGTCATATATATATACCAATCGGTTTGCACTCGTATCTCAAACCATTGTGAAAACATTGCAATCGTAATCCTTTCCAGTCGCCCATTGTTTACACAAGTTAGTGATTACTGTAGCGTAGAGGACCGGGCACATCTATACATATAAGTTCACGTGTTTGAGGGAAAATTTATCATGAATAACTACTAATCTACCTTTATCATTTCGTAGTTTTGACAAAGTCGATAAAGTCGATAATGTTCGAAAACCAGAAAATAACTTAGCAATCGAAAAATAATGTATCATTTGTAGGTTTATTCTACTGTAGAGTCCTGTCAAACCAGAAACGCTTCAAAATACTTGGATGGGACAAGAAACAACGAGAATGCATTCTATAGCTTAGGAAGTGAGATTCTGCAATTTGCGCAAACATTCAGATATTGCAACATGAAGACAACTTTTTTTTTAAATCATCAAGAAGAATCATCAGAAGTGTAATTTTTCATCCATATAGGAAATCAAGGCAAAGAAACCCAGAGCGATTTATAAATTTAAAAGCGAGACACAACTCTTTGTTGCCATCCTCTGGCGCAACATGCTACAGGGAGAATATACATGTACATGTAGCATCGCTAACTGTGTATAAATAGATGTTATGCTAGGCAGTATACAACATCTTGTCGGCAAGATTTAGCACTCGCATGTTAAGTTATTAGCATAATCCTATTCATGATTAAAATTTCGTTTTAATCATTTCTCCAGATATTTGACATTATCGAGTATATTCAATCAAATTTCATGTAAGCGTTAACAGTAGAACAGAAAAAAACAACAAATGAATTAATTTCATTCACAAAATCCATTCGCGAACTAGAGGGGATGATCCGTATGGCAATGCCCTATATTTATATAATAAAATATGGCTCAAGCAATATTTTATTTCCATATATTGTATACTTATAGAAACTTTATTTTATTATCTTTTTTTTTTATTATGAGCACAGGTAACAATGTAAATTAGTGCATGTCATAGACCTTTAGGATACATATGTAAAAACGTGTAATAAGTCATACTCAAAAAGTAACCTAAAATGCATGTACCGCATTCCGAAGAGAAATAGGAGTTGCAAAAAACTGGTTTAAAATAAAAGAAAAAAAAAGAAATTCTTGTAGTAGCAACACCAAAAAAAATTTAAATTTCATCCAATCAATTCCAGAAACATGTCATCCGACGCAGAATTGCACGCCAAACTTAGATATCATGTTTTAAAATTAGTTTCAGGTCATTTTAACACTATTTAAATGAGTTTAAAATTTTAAAAAAATTTAAATTTCATCCAATCAATTCGAGAAAGATGTCATCAGATGCAGAATTGCAAGCGCAAGTTAGATATCAAGTTTAAAAATTAGTCTGAGGTCATTTTAACACGATTTAAATGAGTTTAAAATTTTTAAAAAATTTAAATTTCAATCAATCAATTTTGAAAAAATGTCATCCGACGCAGAATTGCAAGCGCAACTTAGATATCATGTTTTAAAAATAGTCTGAGGTCATTTTAACACGATTTAAATGAGTTTAAATTTTTTGAAAAAATTAAATTTCATTCAATCAATTCGAAAAAGATGTCATCAGACGCAGAATTGCAAGCGCAAGTTTAATATCTTGTTTCAAAATTAGTATGAGGTCATTTTAACACGATTTAAATGAGTTTAAAATTTTCAAAAAATTTAAATTTAAATTTCATCAAATCAATTCGGGAAAGATGTCAACAGACGCAGAATTTATCATTCCTTAAATGTTCAGTATTATATCTTTTATCGTTTTTAAGGAGATGCGTTGAGTAGGGAAAATTCGTTGCAAATTTTTGACCTATATTTTGATCCGAGCTAGCTTCCGTATTTGGAATTTCCGGAAATTTTTTTTTCCAGGAGCGACTAGACTAGCATGTCCTCTATCATTCCTGAAAATTTTAGCTTTCTATCTTTACTCGTTTCTGAGGAGTTGCGTGGACAAAAAGTCAAGAAAAAAAGACAAAATGGCGGATAAGTCCGAACCGGAAGTGATTTTTGCAAAATCGAAAATGGGGTATAAACTTCAAATCATAATAAATCGATGCTGAAAATTTGACAAAAATCGGACGACCCATCTCCGAGAAAGCTTCTGCACAAAAATTGTAAAGAAAAAAAAAATTAAAAAAAACTAGATGCGATCTCGTTGCGAGCAACGAGTGGGTCTTCCGTCCGATTTCTAATAAGAAGCGATGGTCTGAGATTTTAACTGAGATTTAAATATGTCTTGGGTCATTTTATCTCGATTTAAATGAGTTTGAAAAATTCATCCAATGATTTTGACAAAAGATGTCAGCAGACGCAGAATTGCAAGCGCAACTTAGATATCTTGTTTTAAAATAAGTCTAAGGTCATTTTAACACGATTTAAATGAGTTTAAAATTTTCAAAAAATTTAAATTCCATTCAATCAATTCGAAAAAGATGTCATCAGACGCAGAATAGGAAGCGCAACTTAAATATCATGTTTTGAAATAATTCTGAGATAATTTGAACACGATTTAAATGAGTTTAAATTTTTTTAAAAATTTAAATTTTATCCAATCAATTCGAAAAAGATGTCATCAGACGCAGAATTGCAAGCGCAACTTAAATATCATGTTTTAAAATTAGTCTGAGATAGTTTTAAAACGATTTAAATGAGTTTAAAAATTTTCTAAAAGTTAGATTTTGTCCATTCAACTCGAAAAAGATGTCATTAGACGCAGAATTGCAAGCGCAACTTAAATATCATCATTGAAAATTAGACTGGGGTCATTTTATCATGATTTAAATGAATTAAACATTTTCAAAAAATTTAAATTTCATCCAATCAATTCAAAAAAGATGTCATCAGACGCAGAATTGCAAGTGCAACTTAGATATCATGTTTTAAAATTAGTCTGAGATAATTTTAACACGATTTAAATGAGTTTAAAATTTTCAAAAAATTTAAATTTTATCCAATCAATTCGAAAAAGATGTCATCAGACGCAGAATTGCAAGCGCAACTTAGATATCATGTTTAAAAATTAGTCTGAGGTCATTTTAACCCGATTTAAGTGAGTTTAAAATTTTTTTTTAAATTTAAATTTCGTCCAATCAACTCGAAAGAGATGTCATCAGACGCAGAATTGCAAGTGCAACTTAGATATCAAGTTTTAAAATAAGTCTAAGGTCATTTTAACACGATTTAAATGAGTTTAAATTTTTTTAAAAATTTAAATTTCATCCAATCAACTCGAAAGAGATGTCAACAGACGCAGAATTGCAAACGCAACTTAGATATCATGTTTTAAAATTAGTCTGAGATCATTTTAACACAATTTAAATGAGTTTAAAAAATTTAAAAAATTTAAATTTCATCCAATCAATTCGAGAAAGATGTCATCAGACGCAGAATTGCAAGCGCAACTTAGATATCATGTTTTAAAATTAGTCTAAGTTAGTT
>WFKH01010931.1:62008354-62029517 GCA_016163765.1 Magallana hongkongensis
AATAGAAGGGTCTTCCGCTGAGACGGAAGACCCTAATAAAGCTGCTTCGCTTTCGCCTCAAAAGGAATTTACTGACCACGTTAAAAACTATGTTAGGTCAACCACACACCATGTACCTAATAACGCATGCAACCATTTAGTAACAATACTTACAATTGTATTCAAACATCAAGAGTTTTCATATCATCATACGTACCATACTGACAAATGTATCCATACATCCAAAATGTTCTTGTACAGTCGGCGGACGTCAGAGTCGGCTCACCAGTCGACAGCGATAGGAGCACGCATGCGCCGCTCGGGAGTTCAGACTGGCTCTGAATGCTACTTACTGGTATGGTCACGTCTTGGCCTGTATAAAGAGTTATTGTTGTATTATTGTAATGATTCAAATCATTAACCACTGGGATGCTATCTTTTTTTCTGATAACGATTTTTAAATAACAAATTAATAATTTTGGTACATGTAATAGAAACACGGACCACATATATATGAGAAATAAAATCTAATTAATGACATCATTTTTACCTTACACACTAAATTAAACTTCATGTTGAAAATACGTTTTTGTTTTGCATTTCATTCACATTATTGATAAAACTGACTATTGTTCGAAAGTGTACAGTCATTTAAATTATATAATGTTAAGTCTGTTGCTAAATAATAATAATAGTACTGCATTTTTTCCATATTATGAAGAGAATGTATGAGGATCAAACCCTGATATCTACCCTTGCCCAAAATAGTTTTTCCGAAGTACCATTAAATAAAGATTTGGCGTAGCAATGCATCTTAAGATATACAAACATCTGATTCGGTGAGAATTTGGAGTCTAAATTTACCGAAAGTAATATGTCATGTGCAATATTTACAGTTGTTTGTATGGTCTTGACGAGGCAGTGAATATTATCATAAGATATTTTTTCTTGTGCTTGGCAAAATAATTCTTTTCGTTTTAACACCATTTATTTACTTGCAGTCATCATCTGTTTAAGCTCCTATTTTTCACTGATTCAATCATAGATAAAAAAAAAATGCATGTGAACAGGAGAAATACTTTCCGCAATATAACGATAACTGCACAAACACATTTTAAAGATAATTCCATCATGTAAAAATTACACACAACAACAAAAGGATAATTAAAGATAATCGCACAAACATAAAAAAAATATTTTCAGGCAACAACGTCAATATAGCATAAAAAAAGATATAATTTCTTGTTCTAAAACATATACATATATTAACCCGTAAAAACAATTTAAACAATTTCCTTATCAATTTGATATTGCGTTGTTATCAAAACACTTGCATGAAGATATATTTATATCCACTTAGTATTTTCTCTTGCATTTCTTACGAAAACCAATTGTAATTTATGAGACAGATATCTACATGAACCACGATCCAGTTTTAACCAATTTAACAAGAGGCCCATTGGGGCCACATCGCTCACCTGAGCAACACTGGCTTTATATGGGCGTACAAAGGATATTGTGCCATATGGCTCTCGGTAGATTAACAAAAAATGAATATCCGAATTTTACACTTATATTTGCATATACAATAAAACTCGGTTATAGCGAAGTCCGAGGGACCAATGGATTTACTTCGTAATATCCGTAATTTGTTGTAATCGTATAACGAATTTGTGATACTAACTATAGCGAATTCACTATAGACATGTTTTCTTTCACAAGACTACAATTTTTGCTAATTGCGGCTTAGAATGAAAATACATTCTTTTGATACCTTTAATAATCGAATGTAAATTGAAAAATTCATGTGAAAAAAAATTCATTCTAACTATTATGTTAAATGGTAGAGCAAACTTTTTAAGTTATAAAGAAATTCTTAATAAAACTGTAAAATTTCGTCATTGTTCTCCTCTTTATCACTATATCCATAAATTCTGCAAAATTTTTGCAAACATTTCAAAAATGTAATTGGTCTTCTCCATTATAAACGATTGTCATTCACCTGGCGTGAATTCATATCGTATGACGTTTCATAACTGTTACTGTTGAATAAACTTAACTGAAAAATGTTGTCACATGATATCACCCCTGCGAATGTGTTCGGAATGTTTTCTTTATCGTTGCTAAGTATGCAATAAATCCAGAGGTGCTCGAATGAAAGTTCACGAGACTTCCCCGAGATTTGTTCAGTTCCTGTGAAATTTCGAGCGGAAGTATAAGTGTTCGGATAATATTCTCAAAATACGTAAGTACTGGTCGTTTTTCATATTATATCCTTCTTTGATTTATGCTAAAACACGAAAATCTATTAAGATGTATGTCTTATTTCATCATCTAGCAGTTATTTAAATAAAACGGTGATATTCGGAACAGAGTTATCGTTCGTGTTCAACCACTCTACACGTGAAAGAAAAAGTGCACTAAAACAAAGAAAGAACACAATTTTTTTTTCATCATATAAACACTTATATATTTCTAGCAGCGAAAATAATCTCCGATTAGACTGAAAATGCTGAGCATAACAAAACATGTTACATTAATCAACAATTTCGAAGAGATCGTACTGCATTACATGTACCAATAGAATGAATAGTATTTTATAATATGTTACATGTAATTAGTGCATCCGATTTTGCCCATTTTGCGCAGGTACATGTAAACAATCGGCTGTCTGATTTACCGAAATCCACATTTGATTCGATACGTAAACATTCTAAAATACATGCTATAGTTCCCCTCAAGTTAAAAAGAAAAGAAACGAAAATCAAAACAAGCTAAAACCACCGTCACAAGTGAAAATGTCAACGCATTGAAATATCTAACCTCAATTTACTTCATAAAAACGGCACAAATATAAATTGGATGTTTCAGATATTCCCTTCGAACGTAAACTGTTGCACAACAAGCAAATTCATATTTGTCAGTATGACTCGTTTATCACGCTACAGTTTCGAGGTTTTCTCCGCTTTGAATAAAGATCGTTCTTTCATTTCTGCAATTTATATTCATCATACAATAAGGATGCTTTGTGCCACATTTGGTTGAAATTGGCCAAGTGGTTTTAGAGAAGAAGTTCAAAATGTGAAAAGTTTACAGACGGACGGACAGACAGACAGACGGACAGACGACGGACAAAATGTGATCAGAAAAGCTCACTTGAGCTTTCAGCTCAGGTGAGCTAAAAACTACATGTCTGCAAATATACGCATTCGTCAAACTTTAAGCTTTTATACGCTATGTTTGATTAGTAAGATATAAAAAAATTCATATGGCAAAAATAAATTGTTAACATGCTTTATTGGCGCATTTTTGAATTTTTGATGTTGACTTTTCTTGATTGAGCAAACTTAATCACTTCATAAGCATAAACTTCAAGGTCTTGCACTGGCACTAGAATTTCAGGTACTTAGCCTGGTAGTTATAGAAGCATGATAACTGTCACATACATGGAAAAACCTACTGTTTTTTCTTAGTAAAAGAAGCTGATAGACGATAACGACAATTTACGTATTTTACACTCGTTTTTATGAATAATGGAGGAAGGAATCAATGTTCAATGTAAATATATAAACATTGAAATGCCTTTTGGGTGTTAAATACTGCTGGCTATGAAAGGAGTGATTGTTGCAGAAAAAAATGACAAACCCGGCTAATGAGGGTTATATACGTGTTCTGTACTGCTACAATGTAATTACCTTCATACCCACATGGAAAACGAAAGAGAGCACTTTATTGTTTAAGTGTGCATTTCTCTATACCCATTCCCTGCACTCTTATTTGAACAAGAACAATACCATTTTCAGATAAAATGCGCCCTCCAGTGTTGTTCATTCCGAGCCAAAATACACTGCTGCTGATCACTCCGGATTCGCTCTCTGCGTTCACTTTATTTCCGACTGTTGTCAGACTAGCATTGGTCGGTAGCACCCCCAAGGTTCCTCCGCCGGAAGTACACCTCTCCGAGGCAGTCTGTCGGGGCACACTCTCAGAGACTATCTGGAAGCAGGATGTCTCGTATGGAACCAGAACTCCCGCCCTTATCCCGTCAGCACACCCTAAACATAGAGAACCACTGACAGAACCAATAAGAAGGTGTTGTTAAGATGACACATTCCGTTCACGTCTCTTTCTCCCCAATTATGTTTTATATCTGAGTTAAAAAGGGGACGGAAATGTAAGAGTTCTTATAATACCGGTAAAACAATCTTGATACAAGAAAACAACTTCAAATTTGGTGTAGTAATGCACAATCATGCTCATCTATTGCTGGTTTTACCTAAATAAAACATTATTTAATTACATGTATCTCTTATTTAATGATTCGTTCTTTCCTATGAAAAGTATCTTTTCTAAGTACGTCATAATTAAAAGATAGTAAAATGTTACCCAGGCTTTTGATAACACAGTCCAAAAAACATAAATAAAATACAGGCATCCAATCCATTGTGTTGTTTCCGTAGATAGTTAAGCAAGTATGACTTAGTGTTGACTCTTGATGCAATCGTATGTAGTGTCAGAGGAAGTCTGATGATTCGGATAACCTCTCCTCCTCCTCAAGCGATATCCTGACAGCTCAATTATACGTCACAGTGCTTTAACGTGACTGGTTGAAGGGACGGGTGACAATAAATCTTACATTTTTTTTTTAATTGTTGTAAAACAAATAAGGATCAGTTCTGGTTCCTTACATATAAAACACAGGCACCTGACGTCATATATTTTTCTCATAATAAAAAAAAATACTCCGCTTACCTAATAAATGACAAGGTACCCATCCCCGCCATCTTGGATTTATTTCAAACTGGCACATCAGCTGGAAGTTTTGCTTGAAATTCATCGGTAAAATTATTTTGCAATCCTCTCCGTCTCCCGATCGGTCATTCAACATCTAAGCTTACAACCAATTCAACCAAAACGGTGCATTACACCTGTCATTAATAAAAATAACCACTCGATCTGCATCTACTGCCTTAGATATGCGATAAATGTCTAAAGGGTGGACGGAAGTTGTCACCAATATGTAAATGAGATTTCCCTGCAACGTGTGTTTGTTTCAATATTTCAAAATATATGCATTTATAAACATGTTTGTATAAACTTTGTGTAACAAAAGTTATAATTGATTGTTTATAGTATCCCTTTTCTTAATTTTAACTCGTATGTTGATCGAATTCAAAATTGACGCCTTTTGAATATTCGTATCAGTGCTATATTTGGAAGGGATTACCCATATATGACGCGATTTATGTAAACTTCCGTCCACCCTTTAGCTTTTTGTCGCAAATCAGCAGCAGTAGATGCAGAATGAGGAGATATTTTTAATAATAAACGATGTTATGGGCCGTTTTGGTTGAATCAGCAGTAAGCTAAGATATTGAATGACCGATCGGACGGCGGAGAGGATCACAGAAAAATGATACCGCTGAGTTATAAGCGAAAATTCACGGCGATGTGACAGTTTAAAAAAAATCCAAGATGGCGGGGATGGGTACCTTGTCAATTATTAGGTAAGCGGAGTATTTTTGAGAAAAATATATGACGTCAGGTGCCTGTGATATAAAATACTGGTAAATCGTACCGTCTTCATTGTTTATTTGGTTTCTTCTTTAAAGTTATAAAATCAGCGATCTGTTGAGCGAAATCATTTTGCGAGGAAGTAAAACTTGCTCTATCAATGAACTTGAAATTTTGATTTGATATGCATAAAAGAAATCAAATAACGGTGCTCCTTTTTTCTTTCCCTTTACATGTATACTTGATTTACTTCCGTGAAATCATGAATCAAACCAGTCAGCGACGGAGAGACCTCAACCTCTCTGAGTAATCGGCCATACAAGCCTGCCTTTGACCCCACCGACCCTTTGGATTGGTCTCATACAACAATGACTAAGGGAAAAGTACTTTGTCATGCAGTACTTATCATTCCTTTCTTGTTGTTAATACTCATCACTACAGGATTGTTCCAACAATCTCTTTAAACTTTGTAACAATTAGCGTATCTTTCGTGATGTTAAGTATGCATAATCGTCTGACGAATTTTTGATTTCATTCAACATAAAATTGAGCAGTTTTGTTTTCTGTTGTATTTGTGGTCAAATAGGACATATAAATGTATAAACAATTCGTTGATAATGTATTAAAACATGATTATAGATACATTTTCAGTGTTGTTTCAATGATAATTTGCAAATCAAATATCGTTGCATTTATTCAACAAAAAGATAACTGGCTTGTGGCATAAATGCACGTGTTCAACAGCATTTCGAGGATGTTTTTGCCGCAAAAAACCTCCGACCCTACTTCCGAGGGTAGAACATAAGGAAAAATATAATAAGGCGGAAAGAAAACAGCGGAAAAACGCATCATGTCATCATGTAACAGTCTTCAATGAATAAATATTGACCATTTCATCATTAAACAAGTAACACTGTAGGCAAGTGTGATTTCCCTTAGTTTTTATTAACTGTTGATATTGTAATTTAGACTGGTGCAAGTGATCCCCATATTCATCCGTTTGATGATTAGTTAAAGAACAATGGTGTTGAATGTGCTTTGATATCAAAAACTGTGCACTGTTCTTCTATATCACTATTTATATATTTGTTCATTAGATATAGATTGATCTGTAAGTGTGTTGTACAGTGTAATATTTCCATTGTAACTTTTTCCGAGAAACAAAACTGAAAAAGTAAATCGATCGAAATATAATTTATGGAAAAGAAACATTTATCCGTCCATCAGAGGAGCCTGGAGAGTACTCAACGTAATTCCGTTTTTAAACTCGTATCACGATTAATCTTTTCTTAATTAGACATCATTTATTATACGTCATGAGTCTTAGCTATTATGTGCTTTAAAATATGAAAATTTTCCAGACGTTCCCCTAATTTATGGAGGGTAATCGTGTTCAAAAATCCTGACATGTAAACTTGTAAATCCGAATATGAAATCGTGTTGGTTTGTAAGTCTGGGTATGAATTTGAGTAAATCCGGGTAAATCCGGACACCGGGTAATTCCGGACAGGTTCAAAGTTTGCGTACAATGGTGACTCCTTATCCGTTGTCAGTGGCTTATCTGGTAGTCAATTGAGTATTATTCTGTCCTGTATTTGTTTTTCTTTGTTTTATTGCTATATTAAAATGTCTGTGCAAGACAATCAAAATATTTACCTCATATATTGAACTCTGAATCTTGACATAATGTATGTTTATATGGTGTGGGAAAAAATTAAATACGCAATGGTGTTACCGGGAAAACTGAAATCGTTCATGACAGCAAGTTTCGTCTAGTCCTAATATTGGCAAAACAACAAATGAACGGAAAAATATGTTTTCAAACAAAATCGGAAGATAAATCATTGATAAAACTTCTAACTTAATCGATAAATTCAGAATGAAATACTGTCCAGAATTACCCCACTGTTTTTCTGATCGTCGGGTAATTCTGGAAAGTATGGTAAAACATTCAGAACAAAATTCAATAGAAAATATTTAACAGGGTAAAGGGTACAAAAATGGTAAATTCTTAAAAAGAAAGGCTCTGTTTTCAAGAATATCAAGTAAATTGTGGTTAACGTTTATAATATACATTTCATATTTTTTGTATGATTTATAACATATCAAAATAATGCACCCCTATAAATCATCCAGAACCCACCAAAAAATTCTGATAGTCTAAATGTGATCGAGTTCATAGTTTATAATGAAAAATGTAACGTTCTACAAGGAAGGTGCATGAATGTAATAATAATTAAAGTGGCACGGTGACTCAAACTAGATGTTTTACTTTTCGATTATGACAACGGAAATAAGAAGAGCTACTTGAAATTTCATCATACGGAATGTTTCATGCATCATAAGTCATCACCTATCAATTTACAAGTCATTAACACTCATCCGGAAATTGCACACGTAAACAAACCGAGTTGTTTTGGACATTGGTTTAGTGTCACGTGATTGCGATTTCTGTCTAAAAATAGTTACAGTGGGATTGACACACTAAAAAAAGAACTTGAATTTGAAGCTACTCGATGTCTGTGGTAAGAAATATGCATTAATAGAGAATGCATCTTAATAAATATATAGTTCTCGAAGACATCATGTTTCAATGAGAGGCTTCTGGCTCATAATGTATGCCACGCTGCAGTATTTACATTCCATTGCGCTTGCGTTGCGATGAAGCGGAAGGAAAACTCAATATTTTCGTGTTGGCCCAACGCTTAATTCTATTTTTCTCTTTTTAATTTGATTTATTTACTTTTGAACACCGTAATTTTTCAAAAGTTCATCTTTTCATATGATATATAAAATATGTGGAAATCGTGTCAAAATTCGATATTTGCTAAATCATGGGTTTGTGCGTCACCATGTCCCTTTAAAAAATAATAACTTCATTAAATTATATTTTTAATTAATCAGTTTAAACAAGCTCAAATTAAAAATAACCTAAATTGAATACATGCATTATCAAATTTCATTTGGTTATTTAAAATATTAGTCTTAGTTGATAAAAAATTATTTAAAAAAAAAAAGAGTACAATAATTCTCTCTCTCTCTCTCTCTCTCTCTCTCTCTCTCTCTCTCTCTCTCTCTCTTCGCTATGCGTGTCTCTCTCCAGAACCAAAACTTAATGAATACCTTATAATATAAAGAAAACAAACAATAAAACAAGGATACAAAAAACTACAAAATTTTGTCCCGTTTTGTAGACTGTACATTAATCTTTTTGCATTTGAAAAACTGTCCGGAATTATCCCCTCTGTGTCCGGAATTACACCATTCTGCCGAAGTCTTTTGTTTTGTCAGTAAATAAAAAAAATTCTTGAGAAAAGTTATTTGTTACACTGACTTCAGAATGATAACATACGTAATTTGACATATGTTCAGAAAAATAAATAGTAACTAATAAATTTATAGTGAAAAAACTTTGTGAATAGCGATGACCTAATTACTGTCCGGAATTACCCGAATTCCCCCTAACCATACATGGAAACAGTGACGTCACCGATGCTAGCTGCAAGAAAAGGCATGCCGTAATCGCCGGAATGGGAACGGAATAAACGAAAAAATATTAGATATCATCATATGATCTCTGGATAAAAACATTTTTTTAGGAAGTACGTGACCGGCATCAGATCATGTCAGATATCTTCTTAGATCTGGAAAATTTTACACATCATGACTTTGTTTAAATAAAGAGATACATATGCACGCATTTTTTCATTATCTTAGACTACATGTAACACATTGATAAAGTATAGAGCTTGGCTCAATAAAGAAAATATCACTAAACTAAAATCATTCTTATCGTTACCACAATGTTGAAACAAGACCCCCCCCCCCCCCCCTCAACTTCTATAGAAGAAAAATTACATGAGGTCTGCTGGTTGATATACAGTTTATATATTTTGATACAAGATTCTATAATTAAAATAATTAAAACTCAACAGTTCATATACCATCAGGTTCGGGTGACCCACCCGTTCCTTAATTTTAGAAATTTAATTTTCAAACAAAGTCATTTCGGTATTTTTAATTGTTTATATATACATACATTTTTCCGCAAAAAATTACCAAATTTCTTTACGATTCGTATAATTCTAACTTATTCAGGAACATAAAAATCACTCTCAAAATTCTTAGAATCCAGAAGCAATGGAGTTACATGGGGCCTAATCGCGGTCTTCAAACCCCTTACCGCTCAAAATATATTCATCCCTATCGGAAATTTCTTGATCCATCTCTTATCTAGAAAAGAGTACGTATTCAAAGTATATTTTCCAGTTTCAATTACGTGTAAAATTGTTTTAGTCATAATAGATATTAGACTTATCTTCCTGTAGTAAAAGTTAACCCTTAAAATAACCTTGGTGTAACACAGAATATTAACCCGGGTTGAAAATTGACCCGGGTGTTATTTTTCCATGTTGAATATTGACCCGGCGGTCATTTTTCAACGTTGAAAATTGAGACCAAAAGTCGTGAAATTTATACCCGGGGTCATTTTTCAACAGCTTGAAAATGATTTTTCTAAACACTGATAACCTCGACACGTTGAAAATTGACCCTGTTGAAAATTGACTCCAACTGTTTTGAACTGTCTTTGAACTGAACTGGAACTTGCTCTACACAGTTTAAATGTACATGTTCATATGTATATACTTGCTGATTTATTTTAGGTTGATTTTTCCGATTACAATCATTTAATATTAAGACTGAAAACTTGACCCATGTATCCATTAATTATACTATGTAAATAAAGCTAAGAAGATGACCGTTTGCTTCTGAATGGGACGGGCGAGTCGGGCTAGCAATATTTTGGTCATAGAATTGATTTTCATTCCCTCTTGGGACAGAATTTAATGGTCACCAAGGACAGATTAATTATTAGTCTTTACTGTCACAATTTTTTGTAGCTTAAAGAAAATAGGTTATTTGTTTTCAAGTATACTAGAACAGAATACAAATTAATGTCTCTATTTAAAATGTCATGACATCAACCCCCACTTTTCCCTTTATCGGGATATAATGATTGTCCCTTAATTGATGTTAACTTGTCATAATCTTTGATAAATATATCCAAGAAATACTGACCGTTAACGTTACTTATTAGGCAAATCGACATAGCTTAAATCCACGGGCACCTGACGTTGTATATTTTTCTCATAATGAAAAATATATACCAACTACCTTATAATACTATATTATTAGGTAGAGGGTATATATTTTTATTATGAGAAAAATATATAACGTCCGGTGCCTGTGTTTAATTCTGAGAAGTCAGGATATTTCCCTGACAAATATTAAATGAACAGTTGTCATTTTTTATTTGACAAGTCGTCAACAGTTTTTATTCAATTTATTCGACTTAATAACACTTAACAGTAAATTTTCGTAAACTTGCCAGATGAACTACTTTTGAAGCACCGGCTAACTTTCTGCATATGCATATAGTTCTTTTAAAAAAGATTACAATTGATATCTATTATTTTTGAGTTTTCAATTTCATTAACTACCTGTAGATTAGAAACACATGCACCTGACGTTATATATATTTCTTATTCAGTGGCGTAGCTACATTAAAGCACTGTAAGCACGTGCTTACAAATCTCAATTTAAAAAAAAAATGATATTTTTTCATTGCCAATCCCGACAACCTTTTGAGTTTCTGTCGAATATTCCTGTAGCATCCCGAAATAGTAATACACTTTTCGAGAGCCGTCAGTTCAAAATTTAGATCCATATGGTACAAATTAATAAATATTCATTTCATTACAATCAAGTGATCTGCGCATCAATCCGTATCAAAATGAAAGAAGCAACACTGTTTTTTTAAAGCAGTTTGGATATGCATCTATTCTCCAATTTTGGAGGAAAACATCTAACACCCAAAAACGAAGGTTGCTTAGACCTGGTAAAGGGGAAAGAAAATTGCCATAGTACTATGAAATTTCAAAACAGGCAATAAATACGCGTTTGCATCATATGGTAGCAGTAAATTACTTTTATTCCCAAATTTGACAAATATACTAGGTATAAAATTGCTTGAGAAATACTGCAACTGGTAATCTAAAAAAAATCTAGTCAAAAGTCCCACATCCACAGTATTGTCAGTCGTGGTTGCCTCATGTAAAAACTTATTTCATTTTTTAGATGTATTTTCTTGATTCTTTTGGTGTCTGTTGGTGTTTGTTTGTTAGGGGTGGGTTTTTTTTCAATTCTTTGATTTTTTCTTCCAATATTTTTGATTTTATATCTAATATATTGTACTGCCGCTGTAATTAAAAAAATGCTCAGCTTCTTGGGTGCTGCCGCTGTCGTATAATTAAAGGTCCGCCCCGTAAAATGGTCCGGGGCGGACCTTTAATGTTAACATTTAAGGTCCGCCTTTGCTCTAAAAGGGTCCGGCCCGTATAAGAAAAGGTCCGCCTAACATAAAAGGTCCGGGGTATATTTTCCATTTATATCTTTTCAATTTCGAGTATTTTGTTACAAAATAAGTGGTATTATATTATAATTCGTTTAAAGGAGTACTTACCCGAAGTGAGTTCGTAAATATCCAGCATAGAGTGTAAATGAAAATACATACAGCTTGGTCAACACAAATAAATTACAATATTTATTACAGTTTAAAACTGTTTTTCATTTAATTTTAATTTTGCAGGGCGACCTTATATAAACAGGAAATGAAGCTAATTGGTGTCATTAATTAAACAATAGCTTGAACCAGGTGTTATATATACACACCACCCTGCAGGTGTGAAGGGTTCACACCCTTCAGGTGTTTGAACGTTTGAAATTATCAAGTACTAGTAAACAATGGACATTTCACACGTCTTCTTTTTGCACATCTTTCCAATATGATACACCTTTGAAAACTTAAACCATTTTAAAATCAAATATTCTTCACAATTCAACTATAACGATACCTGCAAGCAGTATTATTGCTATTTTTTATTTGCACTATGCCACATGTGTAAGTTATGCTTATTATTATATATAGTTCCGTTCTTCGATCCTCTTTTCCCTAATTATATTTTTGGATCGGACCTTTGCCTTTGTTATAATCAAAGAAGGGTAGTATCCAATTTTTTAAAGGAACTAATTTATATATATTAAAAAATTAAATACATGTAAGATTAGTAAAGAGCCCTATTCCTTCGGCTATATTAGCATTTTGCATCTGACAAAGAATATAAGGGGATTTTTTTTTTTAAAGAACATATTCGTGTGAAAAAGGAAAATGTTGACACCCCTGGTAAAGAAATTGGGCGCACAAGATTATAAGCTTGCAGGAATCATCGAAACGAATCAATAGTGATTTAAATGTCTATAACCTCGAAAGGCTATGTACAGATTTGAAACAAAATTAAATACTCAAACTATATCATGTTGAGAGTTGAAGTACATGTCTATTTCGGCTATTAAAAAAACAAGCTTTCTAAAATGGCAATGAGAGGGTAAACCGATAACTAGTTATATTGGAAATGTTTATGCATACATATTTTAATTCATTTATATCGTATAAACTAGTAATAAGAACAGAAAATAGTGTTCATACGGCAGAAACCAATAACGGCAAATTAAAATATACCGGTATTCTATAATTTAACATAATGTTATATCAACATACATTTAATTAAAAACAAAAAAGTTAAAAAAATAAAATGAAAAAGGAGTCACCGGTAGGATTTGAACCCCAAACACCGCATGTATGTATTCACTAATCCAGGACGAAACCATTGAGCTATGCGTGACCTCACAATATGCGGTATAAAGTAGTGTTTGAAACAACATTGTCATATCCATGGACTTTGTTTTTTATCCTCCCCAAAATATTTTGAAAAAGTACATAATTAGTCATCTCTGGGTCATCTCTCCATCTTTTTTTAAAAAGCGACATCTTTAATGTTGAAATATGTCATCTTTGCACGTTTCAAATTTGTAGAGAGAAGACCCAGAGACAATAAAATCATTTAAAAACAGCTGTAAATAAGTATGATTTTGCATGAATTGCATCGTGTTGCTATATTTAGACCCATATTATGATAAAACTGTTTGCATTACATACATTTTTCTACCCATTCCACGTCCAGCAGAAACCAAATAACGGTTATAATTCGGAAAATGTGCAAAATTAAATGATGAAATTTCCACTCTCCTTGTGCGCCCAGATTCCTGCCGAATCTACATCTTAAGCGCCCACTTTCTTTTATTATTCTAGATTCCTGCCTGTTACACTCACATATAGCGTTAATTAATTTTTCCACAAATATCATATAAACATCATGACATGCATTTCTTGGCCCCACCCCCAATAAAAAAAAATAAGAAGGTCATTAGATAAAAAACAATACCGTCTGACAAATATGACAAATCTACCTTATTTTGTGATTATTTCAACGAGACGGACAATCGTTTGCAATGGATTCCAGGCCTTTGTCACCTTTTTAAAAAATCGTCGGATAAAACTCAATTATAAATATGTTTTCACTTCTTTTACTTAACATTACACTAATTTTTCGGTCTTTTTAGGGATACAATACATGTACCGGGGGTCTCACTTCTGTAAATGAAATATTTTACGATAAAAATCAATTATGTAAATATTATTATAAATAATGTGTAACTACTCTGAATACATTTTTAAAAATAAAACTTACGCTAAAGTCAATTTCATGTCCACTCCAACTTTAAGATCAACTGATAAATATCATTACAAGAACCTATATTAAACTCACTACATCCATGTATGTATGTAAGTATGACCAGTACTTTGAACGAGGGGGACCTTTTCTTGGGCTATAATATTGGGCCCTACCTCTGAAATATAAGGTCATCGGGTTAAAATACTGTGAATTATTTGCATACAGCATTTCAATGGGGCGAACCTTTTCTTGTACTATGATATTGGGTCCTACCCCCCTGAATCAAAATGTAATTTAGATGAACATCAATACATGCATCAATATGTATTAACTACGAGTACTTGATTCCTTGTTTAACTACATGTATTAAAATATTTTTTCAACGGGCGGACCTTTTCTTAAGCAATGATATTAGGTCCTACCCCTAAATAAAAGATCATCGGGTTAAATCAAAACAGGTATCAATATAAATATTAATTATCTGCATCCAGTATTTCAACGAGGCAGACCTTTTCTTGAACTATAATATTGAGTCCTACCTACTAAATCAAAAGATCATCATTAGAATGAAAGTCAATACAAGTATCAATTTGTTTAACTATTTTCCTATTTAACCATTATACCAGTATTTCATCGGGGCAGATCTTATCTTGCGATATGAAATTAGGCCCCTCTCCAACATGGAAGAGAGAGAGAGAGAGAGAGAGAGAGAGAGAGATTCGAACTCGGGATGTACGGATCACAAGCCCGAAACTTTATCCACTTGGCTATGGAGTAAGTTACTTGTTGCTGTCGATAAAATCCTTTTAATAAAACGAAATGTCGTTTCGATCAGAGGTCAGCCATTTCGTGATGATGTGTTATTCCACTTTAATTTGTAAAGTGTTATTTCCCGCGCTTGCGCGGGATGTCATCTAGTTATTTTTATATTAAGGGTTTTGATATCAATTACGTTAACTGCAAATATATTTTATATAAAGTTTCTGGTCCGCTTGTCAATATAAATACATGTATTTAAATACTTGTACTAGTACTCCGCTTTTAAATCTCATTAATCCAAAACCTATATAGTTGTCTTCAGTTTAGCACTCATGTGCATATGACAGCTTTGTAAAAGGATGTGCAAGACCGATTAAAAAAACTACTTATTACAAAAATAATCGCAGCAACAATATTTGTTTTTCATTATTAAAATTTTTTTTGAATGAGTCCATTCATACAATGGTCATTCTATTGAGTTAACTTACCATTCGAAACCAATGCTTAATCAGAGAACTATGCGTACAGTAATATTCTAAATATATGCTTAAAATTGCGCTACGCGTACAGTATGAAATAATAACTCATGATATTCTGAGGAATTTTTCTACTTTTATTTGCAATGACATCAAACTCCAGATCAGATTACTCTCTTGAGGTATATATCTACCTCTACATGTCCCCTATTCAGTCGTAATGATTGCATTTCGTACATGATAATGATTTCAATTTTGGAATGTGACTGTTAAAATGTTCATTGAAAATCATGTTGCAAAAGGAATACAACTTTTTATACTTGTGCCAGTTTATTATCCATAACGTATTGAATTAATAAGGAAGTTTTTTTTTACATCCATTTATCAATTCATTTGATTAAAATCTTCGACTGTTGGCAGAGCTACGTCTTTTATTTGTTTATTCGCTTCGACAAACAGTGCTACTTAAAACCGTACACTTCCGTTCCTACTCTGTGCATGGTAGTATATTCATTTTTATAGCGCGAAGAATCAGTGGATCGGTAAATAAAGTTCCTTCCGTGATCTTGTCTTAAATTTGTTGACTTAATCTTTATAAGACACTTTAAACATTTAGATAAATTTCCTTCCATGATCTTGTCTTAATGTTTTTTACTTCATCTTTTTCAGACACTTTAAACATTTTGTTTAGACATCATTTGTTTGAAGAAACTAAGAGAGAGAGAGAGAGAGAGAGAGAGAGATTAACTTACCACATTATCAGACTTTTATTACTTTTTAAACACTTTACCTGTAGTCAATTAAAACATGGTTTTCAATTATATGTACATGTATCATCTAATTAATTTCTTTTGTCTTTTCACACCCTTATAGTTACCACAGTTACGTATACACTATATTGTCAACGTATACCCTCTGTCCTGGCAATGCACATAAGCGACCTTTAATCAATTATCTTAAAATAATGATAAATCTACCTATAAATTGTTAGTATATTAGTATATTACCATACGATCCTGATCTACTGAAAATTGAACAAAGCACGAGCTAAAAAGACAATTTTAGTTGTGTAGAACACTATAGTGGAGACATTTTTTTCTTTCTCAGTTCAGGGGTGTATTCTGATTAGCACAGGTGTGAATGCCTGCAGGGCTTTATTTACCCTTGTTTACCTGTCGTGAAACCCTCTGCTAATCAGCTGCTAATACGTATACACCGGAATAGATTTAAAAACAATGGGACTAAATGGTGTGTGCAAATTATTGTCAAAGTACATGTACTCGTGGTTTTCCTTTTTTCAGATTCTTAAACAATTTGTCAAATCTAATCCGCTATCAATATTTAATATTCCACAAAGTAATTTAGTAATACGGTCATACATGTACCATACGCAAATGGCCCATTGGATTATGTAAACAAAGACATCTACATGAGCGAAAAGTAATAACTTTAAGAGAAATTTTAAATAAGTGACAACGGGTAGGACCTTATTTTATAGGGGAAAGCCGGACTTTAAATGTTAACATTTAAGGTCCGGTCGGACCATTTTACTGGGCGGACCTTAAATTATACGACACCGCCCCTAGACCCCCTGCCTACAAAAATTTTGTCCCTAGCTACTCCACTGTCATTATAAAAAATATTACCCTTTACATTAATAATTTAGGTGCCCGTGATAGGAAGGTCCAACACCTAATCTGACCCCATCGTATTATCCTTTACTTCTTTTTGAATTACGATTTGTTTTATTAAAAAAATGCAATTTACCATTTCATTGAAATAATCAATTAAAATTTCTGTTAAGTTTTTGTGATCAAAGCTATTTAGAAACTATAGAAGCGAATTTACGTTATTGTCAACCTGTACAAAAATTAGGTTGCTAACTTGCTATATATTCTATTAACCAGAATGGTTTTTGCCTGAGAAAAAAAATTGTTTCAATCATGTTCATCATATTTAGTTACATCCTGATTTACATGTATCATAATAGCACTTTGTTGACAGCAAAATAAAACACTGAAAAAGAGTATGCATAAAAATGTACATGTACAACATGTCTCAAATCTCTAACATGTCTGAAATACTAATATTACAAATGTTAGGGGAAATGAATTTAAAAACAAAACGATGGTTGCTGGGGTTTTTTCTCTTAAGAAAACTTATATAAGGGAATACTGTTAGCGTATCGTCGTATTGTAAATTTGTTATTTACTGGGTTGGAAAAAAATTAGATGATCACAGTTTTAACATACTGAGTGTGTGCAAGAACAAAAATCACAATATGTCATAGTGTAAATTTTGTATTTACACATATCCAGAAAACTTACAATGAACAATATCAAAATTTCAATTTGAAGGGTAAGTGTAAAACCAAAATTAAACAATATGACGTATTGCAAATTTTTATTTATAAGTTATATTTGTACACCTATCCAGAAAATATTTTTTAAAAAACCTGTTTCACTGAATTGAAGAGTTTATCATGTAACCACGTTTACCAATATTCTTATTTAAAAACATAATAATAATATTTGAAATATAGATATCACACAAAACAGCAATTATAGGCGAACATTTCGCTATGAATAAAATAGCCAATATATATTTTTAGAAGGGTTAATGTGTAAATTCGAAAAATAATCTTTGAAATGTTTCATTTTTTCGTCCGACCGTTAAAAGATGTAAACATGTAAATCTCAGGAATAAATATGAATAAAACTGTAAATTTGGGATTAAATAAATCCAAGTTATAAATATCAATTCGTTAATTTGTGTTTATTTGCTGTTGAATTTTGAACCGGTTTCATGATCAAAATTCCACGATGCGGGTCAATTTTCAACAGAACAGGGTCTTTATTCAACACCTTTGGTCTCAGCATTCAACGTTGAAAAAATACCCCCGGGTCAAATTTCAACGCGGGTCAAAATTCTTCGTTACACCTGCACCCAATTTACCTACACTTACAAACTTTTTTGTCCAGTTTCAAGCAAACCTCAATACCTTTTTTCTAAAAATAATATTTTTGATCTAAAAAAAATAATATCGTTTATAAAAAGCTGATTGTAACAGTTTAACTGCATAAATGTAATTTTTAATTTGGTCAATTCCGGCGATTACAGCATGCCTTTTCCTGCAGCTAGCATGTTCCATGTATGGTCATGTCAAAATTCGACAAACTTGCAGACTTTACATTTGTCAATTTGTATCATTTCATATGTGCTATTTCCGAGCATGATGATACAAATGCAGAAAATGTGCAAAGTTGAAGGTCATTAACTAACAAAAACAATCAAGCTGCAAAATGTGCATCATTCGAAGGATCAAGATAAAAAGACAGTAGTGTTGATTCCCGAGTTTTTATAGGTAACTCGATCAGAATTACACACATTCATACTCAGACTCACACACCAACACGATTGCATATTCGGAATTACAAGTATACAGGTCTGGATTTTTGAACACGATTACCCTCCATACTTATTATCTTTAGCGTCATTGGTCCTACACAGACTTAAACATATCACTGCTATATCAGGATGATTGCATTGTTACTTTACAGATTACATTGTTCTTTTAAAGACGGTTTGCAAAATGCTTTTTTTGCATACCTTTATAGAATTTGGAATGCCTCTCTTGGACCAATTATTGATCAGGAGGTTGAATATATTTATATCTACAATATCAAGAGGTTTTTTTTTTTAGTTTCCCTCTTTATTTTTACATAAGACGATGCATCCCTTAGATTACCTATAATTCGTCAAGGAGTCAGAGTCTGAACTAGATGCTGTCAATAGACAGTAATACCCGCACCAAGCGTTTGGCCCTGAATAACACTAAGGCCACATGCAATTTCTGGTACTTTTAAAAAATTACAATTTTCATAAAGGATGAGATACCATCCCATAATACAAATGAGCTGCCCTTTATGTACAATTTGGGGTTGAACTGTTCGCAGGTGAATTTCAAATGTATCAATAATCTTAACATTTCATGTCATAGAAAGTATGGTCTATATAATTATTACAAACAAATTTGAATTATGCCCCACCCCCCGACGGTGGCAGGCGCTAAATTTGCTTTTGTGTGCCAACATCATCGTCTGCCGATGTAACGACGAAAAGTGACCCCCGTAGAATATTGACCGGGGGTCATTTTTCTACGTAGAAAAATGACCCACTCGGTTGTAGAATACTTGGATTACATCGTAGAAATTATGACCTTTGAGTCATTTTTCTCCGTGTGGGTTGTAGGAATATGACCCCATGTTTTTGCAAAAAATGTCATTTTTTGTTGCCCGCCGACCCCCGTGATAAAATAAAATTCTGAAACTGGATTACACATCAACATGACACCCCCATTCATATTCTAGTAGATTATTTGGCTACTGCCAAAATGTTGACGTTTTTGAAACCACACCTTTTGTTTAAAAAAAAACCACGTCATTTTTCAGCCACAAAATGACCCCCAGGTCAAAATTGAAATTTCCGAAACCTTATTGCGTATCTATGGGACACCTCAACATATATTTCAAGAGATGATTTTGTCTACTGTACAAAATGTAAAAGAAGTTCGAGAAACCAGGTTTTTTGTGAAAAAAAACGTCATTTTTTACCCATTATTTGACCCTCAGGAATATCAGAGAATTTTGAAACCTTTAATGAAACAACTTGGCACCCCAAATCAAACTCCAAGAGTTCAGTTCGCTGGTTCATAAGATGTAAAAGCAGTTTGAGAAAGTAAAACGCTGAACAGACGGAGGGACCAGGGTAACAATATACCCGAACTTTCTTTAGAAACTGCAGATGTAACACGTGTAAACCTAACCTTCAGCAGAGACTAAAAAATTAGGACATAGTAGAGCTAACTTGAACTTATCAGTGAGTTATTGAAACAAGAGGCCCATAGGCCATATTGCTCAACTGAGCAACAATAGGTATGATAAAACCAGCTTAACTGAGTCATAATACAAAATATCTGGACAATGTGATATGATACATGTCGATCCTGTATAAATAACAAGAGGCCAATAGGCCTTAACGGTCACCTGAGTAGCATAACCCATACACAAACTTGTCAAGGAGTCTCATATATGCATTTAATTAAGTTTTATTCTGGAGTAGAACAATTTTTAATTTGTAATGACGACCACCTCCCTGCCTGAAATCTTTCAAAAAGGACTATTAAACCTAAAATTTTAGCAAAAAACTTAAAAGATCATAAAAGAGTGCATGACCTGATATTGAAAAGGTGCAAGACTCTGATAAAAATAATTTTCCCATATTTATTATTTTTCAGGATAGGTTTTAAGTGTATATGTTTTCATAGAAAAGCTATAACAAGGTGGCTATTATTCATGTTTTATCTAAAACAACCTCCCATCCCCCATCCCCCGGGGCAGACAGAAACTCTCCCTGTGGGCATTTAAACAAACGAAAAAAAAAAAACAGTTTTAAAAGCCATCATGAGTTACTCACTTCTCCTGTTCCAGTTTTTGAATATTCAACCTTCGTTGACATTCACCATCTGGCATTTATACCAAAATCATTTTACCTTTATATCAGTGATTTTAGTTACCTAATTATTACTTTACTATTAACAAGTCTATTTGTTTATTTTGAAAGTTCAAAAACTGTTTTTGTCTCAAATGATAAAAATCCTTGCATAACTCTTTTGATCATACAACTTCTTTATAATTACATTATATTCAATGATTAATTACTAAATATGAACAAGCAAAGGAAGATAACTCCATCAGGAAGAAGCAAGGGAAAATAACTCCATTAACTGTTACCCCCCCCCCC
>WFKH01010931.1:62029617-62081458 GCA_016163765.1 Magallana hongkongensis
CCCCCCCCCCCCCCTTTCAACTTTTCCGAATGCTCTTCAAATGCTAGGTCCTGAACCCTGACTTAGGGGTCATGAATTTCACAATTTAGGTAGAGGAGTTCATAACCATACATTCAGTTTTTTCCCCACATGTGTAGGAGTAAAGGTTTTTAAGATTCAATACATTTTTACTACATATATATGGCTATATTGGCCCCACCCTAGGGCCTAATCCCCTGTCCCAGGTGTCATGAATTTCACAATTTAGGTAGAAGACTTCATGGACATCATATCCATGCATTTAGTTTTTCACAAATATATATGGGAGTAGAGAAGAAGATTTTCTAAGATTAAATACATTTTAACTATATGGCCATATTGGCCCCACCCTAGGGCCTAAACTCCTGTCCCAGGGGTCATGAATTTCACAATTTAGGTAGAAGACTTCATGGACATTATATCCATGCATTTAGGTTTTCACAAATATATATTGGAGTAGAGAAGAAGATATTCTAAGATTTAATACATTTTAACCATATTGGCCCCACCCTTGAGCCTGAACCCCTGACCCAGGTACCATAAATTTCACAGTTTTGCTAGAGGGCTTCATGGACATCATGACCATGTTTTTAGTTTTTAACAAATATCTATGGTAGTAGAGAAGAAGATTTTTTAAGATATAATACCTTGTAACTATATGGCCATATTGGCCCCACCCTTGAGCCTGAACCCCTGACCCAGGGACCATAAATTTCACAATTTTTGGTAGAGGGCTTCATGGACTTCATAACCATGTTTTTAGTTTTTAACAAATATCTTTGGGAGTAGAGAAGAAGATTTTCTAAGATTTAATACATTTTTACAATATGGCCATATTGGCCCCACCCTAGAGCCTGAACCCCTGACCCAGGGGCCATGAATTTCAAAATTTTGGTAGAGGGCTTCATGGACATCATAACCATGCAATCAGTTTTTTCCTTACATCTGTGGCAGAAGAGAAGAAGATTTTTGAAAATTTGGCTTTTATTTGCATATTTGGCCCTACCTGTGGCACCCTGGGGGTGGTAGAGCCACCAATTTCACAATTTACATTCCTCTTACCATAGAGATGCTTCACACCAAAAATGGAAACAATTGGCCATATAGTTTTTAAGAAGAAGTTAAAAATGTAAATTGTTAATGCACGACGCACGACGCACAACGCACGACGACGGACGAAAACGGATAGCAAATCCATTTTCTCCCTGGATATTCTTATGTTTATATTAAACTCCCTTTTCTAACAGGATGATTTTATAGTCATATCACATGTTTAGCATTGCAATTCTCAAAAAAATTCTCAACAATTGTTTTATATGGGATATAAACCTACATCAAACTCTAAACCCGTGTGAGACCCAAGAATCGTCCAGGTGCCAGAGTCTAAACTATTTTTAAGAATCAGCAATATGTCAAAATGCTTACATATAAGTTTACTAAAACCATATATGATAACATTTCAGTATTTGTGAATAATTAAAATGTTTTCCTTTGTACAATTGATCCCCAATGTGGCCCCACCCGACTCCTCAAGATTTTGATTTTAACAAATTTGAATCTACACTATCTGAAGTTGCTTCAACTAAAGTTACAGCTTCTCTAAGCAAATGGTTTTTAATAAGATTTTTAAAGATTTTTCTCTATATATTCCTATATATTTAAAAATTTGCCCCCCCCCCTTGTGGTGACCCCATGCTGCTACCCCCGGGGATCATGATTTGAACACATTTGAACTTACCCTACCTGAGGATGCTTCCACACAGGTTTCAGCCTTCCTGGCTGATTGGTTTCTGAGAAGAAGATTTTTAAAGACTTTTCTCTATATATTCCTTTGTAAAAATTCGACCCCCCCATTGTGGACCCACCCAAACTCCGGGGGTCATGATTTTCACAACTTTGAATCTACACTACCTGAGGATGCTTCCACATAAGTTTCAGCTTTCCTGGCTGATTGGTTCCTGAGAAGAAGATTTTTGAAAATTTCATGAAAATTTTCCATAATTTCTAATTATCTCCCCCTTGCAAAAGGGCGTGGACCCTAATTTTCACAACTTTGAATTCCCTTTGCCTATGGATGCTTTGTGCCAAGTTAAGTTGAAATTAGCCCAGTGGTTCTGATCAGAAAAGCTCACTTGAGCTTTCAGCTCAGGTGAGCCAAAAACGAATGATCTTTTCCAACAGAAATATTAAGGCTTCCATGAAAATGGGGGAGCCCTACAGGAAGCAGTGTCCGTCCGTCAGTCTGTCTGTTCGTCAACATCTTTAAGTCCTCCAGAATCAGAAAAACTGAATTTATAAAAATAATCAAAACATTTGCAATGATTATTTATAAAAAACAACAATTTTTTACATAATCTTCCTCTTCATGTACTAGACTCATCCGAAAGCAACATGGGAAACGGCAAGGTTGCCTAAAATATTTCATATCAGATGAAACGTGTACTTAGCAATACTAAAAGCAAATGCCAAATGCCTATTAAAAAAATCCAGTTTTCAACAAACCTGTCAGATGAACTGTTAAATGTTTTCCTGATTGGTCCAATGAGAAAGGTTCCTGGTGGATAACATGGCCATCCCGTTCAACATTGAGTACGTAGTCACCAAGGAAACCAGTGGTGATCAGGTGTGTATGCGCACTGATTGTGTGGGAATAATCAGTTTTCCAAACTTTTTCAACAAGATCAAGGTACACCTGTCCGGCTGCGTTTGGTTGGATGGAAATATAAAAACGATAATGATTTTCAAATGTCCTCTCAAATGTCCGTTGAAACAATCAGCTTATGAAGCTAATGTTGCATGATGATAGAATCTTAATTTGCAAGCTCTGTTCTGAGGTGGAAAATATTTTCTGATTGGGTATGTACCATTAGATTTGGTCCTTCAAACAGCTTGGCAGGTGGTTTATTCATTGCACCATCCCAGAAACCCCAAAGAATGATACCTTCTACTGCCGAATGACTAAAAAAAAGAGTCATGAGATTTTCCAGCGTGGCAGCTTTTTTGTTGGCATCATTTTCCGACACAGGCAGCTCTGTGATCCAAATCTTGAGTCCGGCCTCGGCCACCTTGTCTAGCCTATACTGTAATATTCGTTCCTCAATGGATGATTCAAAAACTTTTTAATCATCATTTATACAAACCACAGTATTTGTACAAGGAAATATTTACCTTAACTACGTCTGTGTTTACGTCTTTGGCATAGAAATGACCTTGAATTCCTATAAAGGAGACTGGAATACTCATATTGAGTAGTTGTATGGCTTGGTTTCGAGTTGCCTATAGAAGAAACTACACCCGATTCTGTCATCTATAGAGATGTTTTTTTAAAGTACAGTACTGTACATTTTCCTTCTCCAACTTACCGTCGTGCTCTCTAAGTGAGTGATAACGCTGTATTCATTAATAAAGAGTTTAACTCCAGGTTCCTGACTATGGATCCACTGGATCATTTTGGCGGTTATGTCGGGGTCACCTGTGTGTCGCTCAAAATAGTCGCCATGTTGGTTCTCGTTATTCACATCCCAGTGCTCCAACCTTCAGTAATATGGAATACGTTATAAATATTTATAATTGCCAGGAGTTTGATGACTCTAACTGTATCCCCTTTATCGCACTACTCACTGGTCATGTTAAAAAACAGTAACAAAACTTGTTCATAAGTAGTCACGGGTAAAAGGATTTCTATCTTTTTAAAACCAAAATTCGTTAAGGAGGCTGGGTGGTCGACAAGATCTGCCTTAACTTTCAAATAGACTATTTTGACCATAACTAATATTTAGGAAAGAAAAATCCGAATATTTAACCTTTAAAATTTGAACATTTTCCTATATCTTCGTCTAAAAGAGGTAAATATAACCTAAAAATGACCACAACTCGAGCCCTCTTAAAAGGTTCTGGCCATTTTTAGACTTTGTGAATCTCTTTATGAAGAAAAGCTCTTTTTAAAGATAAAGGAAAATGTTCAAACTTTTTAATCTAAGATATTTGGGTTTTTTTCGTTACTAAATAATAGTTTATGGCGTAAGAAATTACAAACACTTTTCTCTAAATATTTTGGTTAAATATTTTAATCATCATTGTTGCCTCTTTCATGTATTCACATAGGTTGTTGAGTAAATAAACTGAAACTTTGTGAAACAAGCTTTCTTGAATAATGACTCACCGAGTATTGCCTCGATACTGATACGATATTGAGTACGGTACAAACTTGATCTACCATATATACGGAAGCTTACCCTTATATAAAAGTTTTGATACGTCTGGAGTATTGATATTTAAGAAAAGTTTTGAAACATCCAACGCTGACTCCATTTTCCTGTTTCCTTATTTTATCTGCTAGAAAAAGAGTCTTACCCTTCATATGGTCAAACTAGAAAAACTCTTCCTAAAGATATTTTGTGCCAAGTTTGGTTGAAATTGGTCAGATGGTTTTGTAGAAGTCGGGAATAGGTAAGTCGACAGACAGATGGACAAACGGACAGATGGGCTGACAGACAATGACGCCAGATAAAATGAATAGCTAAAAGATAACAATTCTCTCTCTCTCTACCCCTCTCTCTCTCTCTCTCTTTCTCTCTCTCTCTCTCTTACATTCCTCTGGTATGATTGACGACTTGCTGAACATGAAATTTCATTTCCTTGATTAACCTTGCGGGCGGCATTCCTTGCAGCCATGCTGGACAGTGACGCTCTATTCCCCAAAACATGTTGTGTCCCCGAATTTCGATTCTACATTGCAGAAAAAGATTAAAATTATTTTTTCTTAAGATACATCAATCAGTTTGTACAATTTTGTACACTTTGATTGAATAAAAACTACCTGCTAACTGACATTATTCAAAAAATTCATACTGTGATAATTCTATAATTTTATATTTGAAAAGAGATCGTACCCATGCGCCAAAAGAACCTTTATGGCATTGACAGGATTGTCAAAGTCAATATGACCCTGAAATATGGCCAAATTCAATGATTAAACAATTTTTATGGAACCTATTTTCAATATCCTATCTTGGACACCGATGTAGTCCTTGCAACAGCGTTGCCTCATGGATTTACTACGAGTGTTGCTATCTTGAGTATTATCTTCCAGTTCACAACATTAAGAAAACTTATCTTCGCATTTTGGGATCATTTTTGAAAGCATTTTCCCCAAGAGTACCTCTAAGCTAAGATTTGTAATCAATTGATTGGCACAAAGTTCAGATAAGTTGACTCTTTTTGGACGGAACAGAGTCGAACAAACCAACTTGTCTTCGAGTAGTATATGATAAATTACATGATATTAACAATTCAACACTTCGATATCTGTTCATATGTACTTGTTTACGGTTGGGTTTTTTTATCCAGTAAGATACGTTAAATCTTGTGCATCTATCTTCAAGTGATTGTTTCGTAATCGACAATATGAATATAACAAACAAAATGGCTTTTACCTTTGTCCACTCTAGGTGACGCCATTTCAGGGCGTTGACAATTACAGCCCACTCAAAGTGTTTGTACACAAAATCTTGATATGCCACCTGGTGTGGATCTGTCATCCTTGCAAGTTCAACTCCTGCGCCAAACCCAAAGCTGTGCTTTTTTTGCTTTAACTGTAGGCAAAGTAATATATCTATAAGATTCATATTTCTTTCGAAAGGTACCTGTTTAATTTCTAAATTTAATGATTTAAAAAGAAGTTGTTTCTGTTTTTATTATAATCTTAATTAAGATGCACATACCTCTATACTAATTCCGGAAGCGGAACCTCCGTTTGCCAATCTGCGAAAATAAAGACAAATTAATCTACATTTTAATTCAAGTAAAATAAAATTTTTTTCTTTCATTTTCCCCGAAAAAAGTCTACGTTACAGCTTCACCTGACAGTAATATGCGCTTTCCTGAAAGCGTTGATCCTTGCGTGAGCCTCCGATTTCCAGTTGCTATTTGGCGAGATTTTTTGTAAACTAGAAAAATCTTGTAGATAATTGACAGCTGAATTGTGGACCTGGACGTACAATGTTGCACTCGTTGTATCTGTCTCAGAAAAGTAATCATTCGAATTTACTGTATTTAAACCTTAAAATGTCGTGTCTAAGACACTTTCCTTATTGATTTTTCTTGATCAAAATCTCGTCAGCAGTTAATTAAAGTAAGTCAAAACTGAACACTACAAAATAAGAAAGAAAACTTCAACTGTATAAAATATCTTAGATACGAATGCCCATTAAGTTCATTTTCGTAGGTAAAAAAATAAATCTACCGCAAATAAACCCGTAACTATCGCGAATAAACGCAAAACGTTCGCGAATAAACGGGTAACTTTGGCGAATTAACGCGAAGCTTTTGCAAATAAACGCGTAACTTTCGCAAATAAACGCGTAACTTTCGCGAATAAATTATGATAAAGATTAATGACTAATGAATAAAAATAAATACACTTGAGTTTTAAATAAATAGGTTGCAATTAATATTTTCCATTCAACATTGTTTCATAAATATGGATACGTGAGTCAAAATAATATAATCTTTTTAGATTTATTAATCAAATTTGAAAAAAAAAACTTCAAATAAGTATTTGTGTCATATAAAATATTCCAAATGAAAAAAAACTTCAAATAAGTATTTGTGTCATTTAAAATATTCCACATAATAAATAAGGAGGTACAGCATCTTTTTTTTTATTTTTTCGCTGACTCTTGTGTTCGAACATGCATTCATTAATTTTCTTTTTTTTTTTTTTAAATAAATACCAATTCATGCATGGGAATTCTTTAAAACCTTGTTCCTAATTTTTAAACGACATATACTACTTTTCTGTGAAATATTAAGACGGCGAATTTACGTTGTCTTATGAATAATATCCTTTAACATATGAAAGCAGTCCCTTTTTATACAATAAATTATAGATAATCTACCTTGCTTTTATAATTTAAAAACAAGAGTAAATATTCTGATTAGTGTTGACAGCTTGGATCGGTGTTTTTTTTGTAATGATTGACTCATTATCAATGATTTTATACACCCCTGCGAATGTAATTGTCATTTAAATTTTAGACCACGTGGTTTTATTTGACCCTTTCAGTTTCGCAGTAAAAATCTTGCCTCGTGTTTATAGTCTATTTCATAGAATCTAGGTACTTGTTATCAAATATAAAATCTAGACGTTTATTGATTTCAAACGTTATCTTCATTAAGTGGTGGATAAAAAGAGTTCTGGAAATAAATGTGACAATAGAAAAAATAGGTTTTTGTTCTGCTGTTGCAACAATTAACATGTTTAGAAGCGATCCCCCCTAAGGATTAATTTTCGATCCGCGCCTGACCTAGTAATAGCATCAATAGTGAAACAGACTATACTATTTTATGCAGAATGTTCCTTGAAAATGGCTCGATATACTATGTTTGTATACAAAACAGACACCAATTCTTTTTTTAAAAAGCATGGTATTGCACACCACAAGCATCAAACGTGGCTATGATTTTATTAAGCAACCCAATGTTTATATTTTCAACCACGTGTAGAGTGGTTGAACACGAACGATAACTCTGTTTTGATTATCACCGTTTAATTTAAATAACTGCTAGATGATGAAATAAGACATACATCTTAATAGATTTTCGTGTTTTAACAAAAATCAAAGAAGGATATAATATGAAAAACGACCAGTACTTACGTATTTTGAGAATATTATCCGAACACTTATACTTCCGCTCGAAATTTCACAGGAACTGAACAAATCTCGGGGAAGTCTCGTGAACTTTCATTCGAGCACCTCTGGATTTATTGCATACTTAGCAACGATAAAGAAAACATTCCGAACACATTCGCAGGGGTGTTATATACCCTGTAACAGTGAATTTTGTTCTGGTTTGTGACCCTGTTTTTCCAATGAATGAAAATGGATAGAGTGGGTGGACCTTAGTATATAGACGATATGAATGTGAAGGAATTAAGCAGATCGGACAAGACTCGTTTACATATCACGTGACTTTATTTATCGCCAAATTCTTACGAGTTCGGGGAGACTTTGCTATCAAATATGAAATCCGTTAATAATACGACTTTCAAATGACATATTCGCATAAATAAAGGTAAATGGCATATAAAGTCACTTTGAACACGCTTATTGAAATCTTTGTAACGTGAAACGTTACATATGAGCGCAGAGAGGTACATTTTTCCCTTTTCACATATCGATAGATTTTGACAAAATACATTGACCAGATGAAGGAGAAAAAGGTATCTAAATGCGCCCGTGTATTTAAAAGGCTTTCAAATGTGAGGCGGAGCTTAAAGTTTACGGAGATTAATTGTAAACAGTGTACCCCTGCCTTAAATAATGATTTATATATCCCATGTGATTATAATTAAAGGGATTTCATAAGAGTACATATAACACAGATTAAGTACATGCAAAATAAAAAGAGAAATTCCGAAATTAATTTTTTGACATCAAATTTTGAACAATAAGTAGAAAAAAAAATAGTGTAGATTCAAACACAAAACTTGTCTTATTTTTTTTTAAATGAAAACGTTAAACAAGACGTAAACTTATGTAGCGAATATATCACATGTGTACAACGTTTTGCACAATTATATCCTTTCAGTTTCACAATGATATTCAACAAAACTTTTTATTCGAATTGAGATCCTATATATTTGTATTCAGACAAAGTTGTATACCACCTCATAGATTTTTTTATTTTGGATACACGTGTAGATATTTAGATATCATTACTGTGGAATATATATACTGAATAATATCAAATAGTAAATCTTTTATATACATTTTTGGAAAAACATTGTTCACATAATTGAAATAGCGACCTTTAATTTGTGTTTATCAATAGCCAATCTTTAAAAAATAGCATAGGGTGTTGTACTGATATTGATTAGAAATTCGCCTATTGTTCCAAGTATCGTTTACAAAGTGATAGTTACACCTTTATTCGCGAAAATTTCGCGTTTATTCGCGATAAATTTATTTTTTCTTTTACCTACAAAAATGAATGGGCTCAACGGGTTTTCCTACTTAGAAATATTTAGTGAAATATTTTATTATTTAAAATTCTTAAAATTTTAATTATAATTAAGTAATAGTTGGCTATTTTGGAAATTTTGAAATTAACCATTTGTTGTAAGAAAATCTCCTCCAACTTCAGTCCAACCAAACTTTTCCTGCTGCATGAGAATTTTGCCGACTGTTTCATTTTTTACGTGACCTGCATAATAAATAAACTCAGTTAAAAAGTAAACTTTTAAATTAATACTGCAGAATCATAACATCTTTGTAAACTTCAAACCATTGACGATAAGAGAAGCCATCAAGTCCACGGTAACGTAAGCGACCCCTGGTGGCATGTTAAGTAACCGAATGTACGCCTTTGCTGCGTACCATTGTCCACCCTCCAGAACGACGCTTTGTCTAACTCCTGACCAATCATGATGTCTTGTATAAATAAAGAAAGTTTTTCCAATATCAATTTTATTAAACATGATGACTTATGCAATTTGAAGAAGAATAATATTTTATTATTATATAACTCAATTCTTCAAAGTACTAACAACTATTTTATGAAGGGATACATTCATTGTCGTATCAAAGTGTTGGTTAACGGTATGTCGTTGCCAAATCATCAAAATATTTTATATATCCGTATATTTTTCATAAAATGATCCAAGATCATACCTGTTTAAGATCATTACACAATGACTCCCATGGTATTTGTCTTCTGAGTGTACTGTCATTATACAATCACTGGCCTGCCAGTTACCGCTAAATGAAGAGCTTTCAAAGTCCGCATTTTTCAGTAATTCTGTATTCGCGTTACCATAGAACAAAGCCCCAAGAAACACATATATTTTGATGTACGTCCTCATGTTTGCACTGTTGTGTCATGAATTAAATAAGAGAATTCTTCACGGTTTTTTATAACGCGGAATTATCTTGTGATCATTTCTTTTCCGAGTGGAGTGACTATAACTGAACTCATTTCACGTTTTTGTTTTCTCCTGACTTTTCATCAAGTACTTAGAAAGTAGGTAAAATTCCAGGACACTGCCCTTCCTAATCTGTGATACAAGAATATATGTCTGACACCATGAACAGCAGACTAACAGATCTGGGAGTATATAGACCAAACTACTTAAAAGGGTTTGCAGTAATCGAGACTAAGCAAAAAAGCCATTGTCCACTAAAAATGTCAAAACTTATCGATTTAGTTATTTTACAGATAATGTTTTAGCAAAGTATGCAACACAACTTAGATCATAGACGTTTTCTCCTGCTATTTAGACATGACCCCTTTTTCCAACTTTTATTTCAAAATGTCATTGAGTAAAGCTCCATGCAACATTTAACATTTATCTTACATTTAATAAACTCACATATTTTGCATAAATTACACACGGTAAAATCAAAGTTCAAGGTAGATTCCATGTTCAGTGAAAATAAATATTTTCAAGAAAGATTTTCTAACATAAAATTTCCTCCAAATATTTTAAAATAAAAGTAACAGGCTTTTGTCGAATCACTTGTAAAGTCACTGGGGCAAATTTTCACCTTTTAAAGGTCCCCAGGGACCTTGTCATTTACTGACTGGTTTTAAACGAATTGTTCTGAAAGATTCCTTCTCTGCATCAGTCAACAATTTAGCTTGTACATCAACCATTTTGTTTCAATGGTATGGACAAAAAGAGTCGCTCACTTCAGTAACTGTTTTTTTATTCCCTTTCTATTTATTATTTGTCAAAATCAACTGAGGCCATAGCTTGGTCAACGCTGCCATGATCCATCTAAATTTGAATCTTTATGATTTAAGAGAATATCTATGTCAGCCTGAAAAAAAAGTCACAATAACGACGACGGTCTTAATTCAGTTATGTAGAATATCAAATCAAAAGACATAGGCATCATTACTAAAAGTATTTTTGTTAAAACAGTCATTGTATCAATCACTCTGGGAATTAATACGTTTACTTTTTATTTTGACCAGTTAATATGTCTTAATGCAAAGCGAAATTCAAGTTTGAAATTATGTGGATGTACACGTAGTGATTTAAAAAGACATGAAGAGTGGAGTTGTTACCTTGTCTACGATCAAAATATATTTCTCGGTAAGTAAGTACAAAATTTAATTTTCGGGAAAAAAGGGTTTAATGAATAATTGAAAAATACCAACAATCCCTTACAATTCTCTTCGATTGATACCAACTGCACTAGGTACAATTGTTTCTGTTTGTAAAACAAGTTTCACCCGAAAGCAACATGGGAAACGTCATGATCACCTACAATAATCGAATATTATATGATACTCCATGAAGGATGGCTAAATATGAAATAATTGAAAAATGGAGTTTTCAACAAACCTGTCAGATGAACTGTTAAATGTTTTCCTGATTGGTCCATTGAAAAAGGTTCCTGGTGGATAACATGGCCATCTCGTTTAACATTGAGTACATAGTCACCAAGGAAACCAGTGGTGTTCAGATGTGTATGCGCACTGATTGGGTTGGCGTAGTCTGTTTTCCAGGCTTTTTCAACAAGATCAAGGTACACCTGTCCTGCTGCGTTTGGCTTTAATTAGAGAACAATATTCTACCATACATTTCAAATTTTGTAATGAAACAAGCAGTTTATAAAGGTATGGTTGTTCTATTTGCAAACTGTTCTGATTAGGAAAAACATATTTTCTGATCGGATACATGTATGTACCGTTAGATTTGGTCCTTCAAATAGCTTAGCTGGTGCATTATGAATTGCGCCATCCCAGAAACCCCAGAGCATAATACCCTCTACTGCCGGATGACTGAAGAAAAGAGTCATGAGATTTTCCAGAGCGACAGCTTTTTTGTTGGCATCATTTTCCGACACAGACAGCTCCGTTATCCAAATCTTGAGTCCGGCCTCGGCCACCTTGTCTAGCCTGTACTGTAATATTGTTCCTCAAATAATCCTTCAGAAATAGTTTCATCATCAGTTATTCTAGAAAACCATGCATGATTAAAGGATATTTACCTTAACTACATTGATGTTTATGTCGCTGCTATGGAAATGACCCTGAATTCCAACAAAGGAGAGCGGAATACTCATATTGAGTAGTTGTATGGCTTGGTTTCGAGTTGCCTGCAGAAAAATAATCGAAGTTAAATAATCTATTGAAGATTTTTTACATTGCTGTAATTGATATCCATCCGTAAAAGATTTTACCGTTGTACACTGCGAGTTGGTAATGACGTTGTATTCATTAATAAAGAGTTTAACTCCAGGTTCTTGACTATGAATCCACTGGAACATTTTGGCGGTTATATCGGGGTCACCAGTGTGTCGCTCAAAATAGTCGCCATGTTGGTTTTCATTATTTACATCCCAGTGCTCCAGCCTATAAAGTTATCTCGATAATAAACACGTTACATTTGCAAATTGCATAGTATACAACTTACAAATGTCATTTTTAAAATATGTAATAGTGGGATCTAGAATCTAGAAACACAACTATATCTATCTATCTATCTATCTATCTATCTATCTATCTATCTATCCTTCCTTCCTTCCTTCCTTCCTTCCTTCCTTACGTTCCCCTGGTATGACTGATGACTTGCTGAACATGAAGTTTCATTTCTGTGATGTATTCGGCGGGAGTCATTCCCTGAAGCCATGCTGGGGAATGTCCATCTACTCCCCAGAACATGTTGTGTCCCCGAATTTTAATTCTATTTTAAAACAAAGATTATGTTTATGTTATGAAATGAATCTTTATGGTAAGTAATTTAGTACATTAGAATGAAAAGTATATACTCAGTATTCCGTTTTTTTCTCGTTGAATAGTTTCTTATGTAATATTTTGTAAAATTGTCTTACCCATGGGCCTGAAGAACTTTAATAGCATTGACAGGTCTGTCAAAGTTGATATGACCCTGCAATGTTAAAATCGATGAATGATTCAAGAAGCTTTTGTGAGCATTTATTTCTAGATGTGTCTGATTTACCTTTATTTTGTGTTGCCCTTTGCAAACTTTACCTATATTGAATTGTGTGATTTTCGTGTCATTTATAATAAACATCTGTGTAGGGTTAATTTATTCTATTTCATAGGTTTTAGTATTCCTTAAATGTTTTGTTTGACGTTTTTATTAATTTCAATATTTTTTCTTGTTTCATGAGAACAATAATGGAATTTGTTTAAAGGTGAAATTCCATACATAAAGTGGAATCTGTAGTTTCTATTTAAGCAGTAGGAAAGAATTCATATCGAGTGTCAAACAGTACAAAGATCGTTGCTTATCTTCATTTTTTATGTACACTTTGAACAATCAGACAGTCGAAATTCAGTATTCATTTAATCATTTTTATAACCGATATGGTGGATAAAAAGGTTTTCAATAATTTTTACCTTTGTCCACTCCATGAGACGCCATTTTAAGGCATTGACAATCACAGCCCACTCAAAGTGTTTGTAAACAAAGTCTTGATAAGCCACCTGGTGTGAATCTGTCATCATTGCAGCTACAACTCCAGCGCCAAACCCAAAGCTGTGTTTTTGTTGCTTTAACTGTAATTAATGTGTTCTATTTTCAGGATTTATCATTTACAGTGTCTAAATACAACGAGAATTCATTTCAAAGTTAATTATTTATAAAACAATGTTTGTTCTTTGTTTTAAATAAACTTTACAGATATTCGAATAAAACTATATTCTTCTTACCTCTATACTTATTCCGGTAACGGAACCTCCGTTTGCCAATCTTCGAATTCACAAAACAATTCAATGACTATTAAAAATCGGGGGAAATTGAACTGGTTAAATTTTGTTACATATTTATCTTAGCTTCACCTCACTGTAATGGGCGCTTTCCTAATTGAGTTGATCCGTGCGTGAGCTTCTGATTTCCAGTTGCTATTGGACGAGATTTTCTTTAAACTAGAGAAATCTTGTAGATAATTGACAGTAGCGTTGTGGACCTGGACGAATAAGTATGCACCCGTCGTACCTGTCTCATAAATTATTCGAATTTACAATATACATATTCCGATATATTAAAAAAAGTTAATATTAAATTTTTGAGAAGTTTAAGGTAATGGATAACAACTATTTTCATAACATTAATGTCTTGGTAATATTTTAAAGGAATACAGTATAGAAATGAGTAAGCCTGGGAATTTTCCAATATTCGCTGTTAAATTTTTTTGTATTGAGGTCTATGGAAAATTATGTAAGTTATAGAGACTTCTTAATTAAACAAAGCCATTATAATTTGGTAGAAAAGATTGTTGGTATCTTGCACACATTTAGTATTAGTAAATCTATGAAATTTTTAATAATTATAGAATTTTAACTTTATTTTGTCAAAGATAAAAGAATATTTGGGTCAGCAATAACAAAAAGAATGGAGTTTCTTCAGAAAAAGATAGGTTTGTCTTTTTGTTTTACTAGGTATTGTTCTGCCTCAGGATAATACGAAACTATGATATAAATTAAACTTTATAAGAGTAAAAAAGTTTTGGAACAAATGCTTAAGTAACGAAATTTACCATCAGGTGTAAGAAAATCTCCCCCGACCTCAGTCCAACCGAACTTTTCCTGCTGCATATGTATTTGGCCGACAGTGGCGAATTTCGCGTGACCTGAAAAACATACAGTATGGTGCTTTATAATTTTGCTAACTTCAAGTGATACTGCAGAAATATTAATTTTTGTTCACTTCAAACCATTAACAGTAAGATGGGCCATCAATTCCACAGTAATGTATGCGACCCCTGGTGGCATGTTTAGTAACTTGATGTAGGCCTTGGCTGCGTACCATTGTCCACCCTCTAGAACGACGCTTTGTCTAACTCCTGACCAATCATGGTGCCTTGTTTAGATCAAAGAAAAGGGGAAATAACTACACTTAAATGATTGATCAAAGCTATAACAAATTATGCAAATCATTGAATAAAACTGACCTTATTCTTGTTGTAACACAATGAGTTTTCTTAGCATTTTATCTTGCACAAGTATAATGTTGATTAAAAAGAAAAGATAAAATTATTTATCTTACCTGTTGAAAATTATCACACATTGACTCCCATGATATTTGTCCTCGGTATGCACTGCCATTCTACAGTCGCTGCAATGCCAGTTGCCAGTAAAAGAGGAACTTTCGAAGTCTGCATTTTTCAAAAATTCTACTTCAGCTTTGCTGAGAAATAAAACTCCAAGAAACACAGACAATGTTATGACCAGCCGCATGTTCCCACTTCGTCTTCTACGATTCAACAAGATAACATTTTACGGTACCTTATAAACCGCGGTTATATCATATAAGTCCGATTCCTCGGTCAAAATATAAGGACATTTCCCAAGGAAGACATGTAAGTCATAGTGACACTTTTAAACAGAAACTGTGATCATTGTTATATAACAATGATTGCTTTTGTTTTTATATCTATTGTATAATAAAGAGGCATACTGTCAATAAAAATTATATAATATATGTAATATTATCATTCTTTGTAAAAATGCTATGATGTGGAAACCGAAACATTTAGTAAACATCGTATAGTTTGATTGTTACGACCGCTTTCTTTGATGTAAAAATCCATTTGTAGCTATCTTTTTTAAGAATCGAAAACGCCAGTTTCCAATGAGATATGTTTTATAAACTGTTTGCAAATTAACTACGATCTGGTTGTTTGAACATTAGCTCCAATGTTTAAAAGGTGTTTGAAAGAGCTTAATTAATGACGATGCTGTCTTTATCTCACTCTGTTGATGTAACTGCAAGTTTTCAGTTAAATCTAAAAATATATGTTCAGTTCCTTTATGCGTTGAATCAATTATTCCAATCGTGACTCAGGCTAAAAATAGTGTCCTGGAATATAACCTATTTTTGTAGTATTGTAGTACTAAAGTGTTATAGATGGCTCGAGGGAAACGAAAACGTGTAAAAACTATTGCACATTTTACAAAGCTTATGTGAGGGGGGAAAAAGAAACGATGAGTATAAATAATTGTAAGCTTGGTTTTAAAAAAGTAACTTTTATAAGTATCAGTTCAAGGCGTGAACATTTTTTAGTTAAAAATGGCAAAGCAAAGTTTAATTTCATTTTGCAAATTGATCGAGACTGATTTTTATTTTCCTTTAATAGATAATATCAGTATTGTAAAATGTTAACTATAGTATATAAATATCTATGTTTGTCTCTTCAAGTCATTATCATATAAGATAATATATCGGGTGTTTATGAGTTTGATGCCCAATTCTTCTAAAGACAACGATTTTGTCCAAAATAAATGAACCAAGAACGGTGCACTCTCAAGTTGGCCTAATCATTGGTTAAAGAGTCGTGTCGTGATTGGACAAACATAGAGCTACTTTATATCAAGATGATTATTTACAGTTAAAAAATTCTTGGAGAAAGTTTTCCAACAGATAATTCTACCGTTCGTTCCTCGTGTAGCACAACTACTGGTCTGAAGTTTTCAAATTTTGAATAGTGATATATGAAAAAGTTGTAATGTTCCCCAATCAACAATTATATACCAAAAAAAGATCATATTTTAAAAGTATAAATGCATTTTACACTTAATAATCTATAACTCTCCTCCTTCCTTCAGCCAGAAAATCACATTACAGTTGTCATAAAGTTGAAACAAAATATTTAATTTTAGAAAAGACTCTTCTGTGTTTTTCCTACTAATGCATTTAGTTTATCTACTAGATTTAAAGGAGTGGAAAATATTATTTCTAAATAATTCACCTTCTTTTAAATATATCATTTTGTTCATCTTAAAAAATTCTCCGGGAAACATTTCACTACATACCTTTTGTAATGGTGAATCGTTTACTATTATTCTATCGATAAAGGTGAATCCTTTATTTCTATCCGTACTTGCGACCAATTTTTGAACGCAATGAAAGAAAGTGATGTATAAACGTTATTTAATGTTTTATGCAATTTAAACAGATAACAATACATATTCCTACATATTAGCCGAACACAATCTGCGACACTTGATGGTGGTCACCTTGAAATAAAAAAAAAATAGTCAATTATTTAGATATAGGCAAAAAAGGTATTGTTTTTAATCATATTATACATTTTACTTTTGATGTTAACCTGTTAGATGCACTGTGAGGTCTTTCCCTGAGGAGTCTAAAGTAAAATTTTCCTGGTGAATAACGTGTCCATTTTGACGGACGTGCATGACGTAATCTCCCTTGAACATCGTTACATTTACCGGGTGGTCGAGGTCTAACCTACGCTTGATTTGAGAACGCCATGATCCCTGAACCAGATCTAAGTATTTTTGACCAGCTGCATTTGGCTATAAAGATTAACATAAGATATACAAAGTTTTCAACTACACAATTTCGACTTCACGGATTTTCTCATAGCTATTGGTTGTATAAAAGCTACCAAAAGACAAGCTCACTGTAATTCCCGGGCCGTTAAACAAAGCCTCGTTTTGATGCCAGTTGGAGCCGTCCCAGAAGTGCCATAGAATGACCCCCTCTACCGCGGGATGACTGAAGAACATGGTGAGGAGGTTCTCCAGGGCCGCCGCCTTTTTGTGTTCATCCGCCGCGTCCACCGTCAGTTCTGTGGCCCAGATCTTCAAGCCCGCCTCCGCCACCTTGTCTAGCCTGTACTGTGATCACACAAAAATACATAATGAGAGTAAAATGGTTCTGAATTTAAAAGGTCAGAACAGGAGCAAATTTTCAAATGCAACTTGGACTGATTTAAATGGAAAAGAATGATTAAGGCCTAAAATGACCACCTAAAATGAACATCATATTTTTATTGTACTTTTATGTTTTATTTGTACATATGTACATTTGAAGTTTTTCATACTTTTGATTTTGATCCAAATGCCATAAATTCCGAAAAGTTACACCATAATGTCAACCTTTTCCCGCCATTTTTGTAATGTTTGCATAAAACGGCTTGTTTTACATGTAAGGTAGTTTTTCTTTCAAGAGCAGGCTTGAACAAACAAAATATTTTCATTGAGTGACATTGAAGAAATATTTTTAAGAAACTACAGGGTGTTTCTAATTTTTGATAAGCAAAGCATACTTTTTGCTAAATATAAAAACTACAATATGTATAGAGTACAAAACTTGTTAAGCTATATTGTGAAACATCATATTTTCACTTGTAGACTAAAAACACACCCAACTTTAAATGTGTTGGAACTCAAAAGGAAAATTGAAAACAGGCTTCTTGTGGAAAAATACTTACTTTTAAAGAATTGTGAATTTGAAAAATTCGAGAGACACTGGGAGAATATCATTGAAAGAAATTAGCAAGTTTTTACTATATCCCCAACTATTTGTAAACAAAATGTAGGATGCTATTTAAAATAATTAATCTTTCAAATAAGCAAACCCTGATAAACAGCGATGTCGCAAAGCAACCATTGCCCCAACAGCTTTTTTCTTTCCCCCTTCTTCTCTCTCATAAATAAAAATATATACATGTACATGCTAAATATGATGTCTATGCTGTTGCTTGTATATAATATAATCACATATTTGAAAATCTTTAAATTTAGAGCTATCAATTATAAGTTGGTGTGCATGTTATATTTTTTATTTGTTTTTCTTCTTTTGTTTGTGTTTATATGCATATTATTTCACTCAATGTGTTCTGTACTTTCTCAATGTCACTAAAAAAAAAAAAACCCAAACTTTCACACTAATGTGAACTATCATAAATCTATTCTTGCATGTATATTGTATGTAAAAAATGTAGAGATTCCAAAAGAAATGTTGTATGTAAGAAAGCTGTGAAAGTCATGAATAAAATCATAAATTTAAAAAAAAAAAAAATATTTTCATTGAAGATTTATCAATCCAAGACTTATTATTGACATAAAAAAATTGTGCAGGTTCAAAGCTGTGCTCTATATTTTTCATTCGAAAAATGATTTCAAAAATGCAAATATTTGACTGATTTTGATTTATTTCTAAAAATAGCGATGATGATGTCTGATGACATAAACTGCCAGTGAGTGAAATTAAATGAGTTGAATAGATAAAAAATATATCTTATACCAACTCTTCTTCAAAATAACGAACAATTTGATTCTGAAATACTTTTAAAATGTGAAATCATTGGGGCTAAATTAGACTCTTATATATAGCCCTTTAGTGGACGAAATCAACAATCAAAAAGTCATTTTCATCCGATGCATTAATGCTAAAGCATTCTTATTTTTTTCATGTAAAATTAAATATGAGAGTTATTTAAAGCATCGCTAACAAATTATCTAAATCGATGTACGCATTTCGTCTTGGGTTATCTGATATGGTTCGGTATTTACAACTTGACAGAAATGTTACCTTTAAAACATCGATGTCAATATCAGTAGTGTAGAAATGGCTTTGAAGACCAATGTTCCCTATCGGAAGCTGGCTTTTTATAAAATTCTGTGCCTGATTTTTAATAGCCTGAAAAAAATAATTGACATTTTGTAATGAAAATAAAAGATTTTAATATGGATTTGCCAGCAGCATCTTCACCAGTTTACTTAAGACAGGCATGAAGTGTGGGTTCTGACCGTGGTCATGGTGGACACCGGAAGGACGGAGTAGTCATTGAGGAAGAGCTTGATGTTGGGATCAATGGAGTGGATCCACTGAAACATCTTGTGGGTGATGTCCGGGTCCCTTGTGTGGCGCTCAAAGAAATCTCCGTGCAGGTTCTCGTTGTTCACGTCCCAGTGGAGGAGTCTGTAAAATCCGAAATAGTGCAATTTTCTTTTATATCTCAGAACTAAAATATTAGACATTGTTTATTTTAACTGGTTAATAAGTTTGGTTGGGGTCCGCTCTGACATTACAGACATTACAGGTATCTGTCGTAATTATCTATAGTATTTCTGCAAAACATGATACATGGAATGAGCCACTTAATGTGAAATAAGAGACAGCTCACTTACTTGCCCTGTGTGTGAGACATGATATCTCGGACATGTGCCTGCATTTCGTGGACGATGTCTGACGGAGACATCGCTGGTATCCAGGAAGGCACAAACTTGTCCTTGCCCCAAAACATATTGTGTCCACGCATCTTTATTCTGTGGAAAAAGATATCAATATCCTTTTTTCTGTATATACATCTTTACGTCAATTCAGTTAAAACAAAACAAGAGACCAATGGGCCACATCGCTCATCTGAACAAAAGTTTTTTGTGTTAAAATATCAAAATATTGCAAAACCTTCTAAAAAATTTGTAATATATTCCAAGATTTGACAATACATAAAAAAACTATATATATTCAGAAGCCTACATTTGAGGACATCATATCATAAGATCTAAGATGCATCAACTGACTATGCTTAAATAGCAATATTTATAAACGAAGCATGTTTTAAACACTTTCCCTATATGTTTTTATGTTAAACTCTTAACCCCTCTTGTGGCCCCCGTATGGGTCAAGGGTTACAGTTTAAACAATTTAAAATCTACACTATGTGAGCATGTTTGCATAGTAATATCACAAAATTTAGCATTGTAGTTTTTGAGAAGATTTTTAAACATTTTTCCCTATATGTTTCCATGTTAAACTTTGAACCTCTCTTGTGGTCCCAGTATTGGTCCAGGGAGTCACGGCTTTAACAATTTACAATCTATACTATCTGAGGCTGCCTGCATAGTAATCTCACAAAATATGGCATTCTAGTTCTTGAAAAGATTTTTAAACATTTCCCCTTTATATATGTTGAAATTTGAACCTCTTTTGGGGCCCCAGAATTGGTCCGGTGTCACAGTTAAACAATTTACAATTTCCACTATCTGAGAATGTTTGCTTAGTAATATCACAAATTGTGTCACTGTACTTTTTGAGAAGATTTTTAAACATTTTCCCTATATATTTCTTTGTTAAACTTTGAACCCCCTTGGGACCTCAGTTTTGGTGTTTTAACAATTTACAATTGTCTCTATATATACAAGCTTTGGTGTAAATATTGACATTTCTGGTGCAGTGGTTCTAGAGAAGAATATTTTTAAATACACACACCCTATTTTCATTGTTTCCTGATTATGTCCCTTTTGAAAATTGTTTTGCCTTTTATTTTAACAATTTAGAGTCCCCTTCCCATAAGGATGCTTTGTACCGAGTTTGTTAAAATTTTCCCCAGTGGTTCTAGATAAGAAGTTAAAAATTTAAAAAGTTTACAGACAGACGGACGGACGGACAAGCGGACGGACGCCGGAAAAGCTCACTTGAACCTTCGGCTCAGGTGAGCTAAAAACAAGTAAAATAAAGCATACCCATGTGATCCAAGAAGTTGAATAGCGTTCAAAGCTAGCGTGTAATTGGTGTGTCCCTAAAGGCAACCATAAAAATAATCTTTGGAGATAATTCGGTAGCAGGATAAAGAATGTTTGTCAAAATTTTTTAATATTTTCTATTTACTTTTACGCAAATCTGACCGCATATATTTGTCTTACCCTTATATGTTCCACTCCTTTCCATTTAAGATTATTTGCAATAACGGCCCATTCAAAATTCTTAAGGACAAAATCAGTGTATGCTTGATATGAAGGATTTCCCAAGTGGTCTGCATGCACGGCTGTTCCAAATGGAAACGCACTTTTTTGTTGCATAAACTGCTTGCAAAAAAAAAATGACTTTCTTACAAATAGACCATATGCAAAATAAGTACCAAATTTGAATAAACGTGTAGTGTGGTTTCTTTTAACTTTGATGAACAATTTGAATCAACAGCGAAATCCACAAAAACTTATGTTTAACGAATATTGATTAAACAGTATATCAGCGCTGGTAAACATAAGTTAAATTCTTTATTTAAATGCTTCCGTCATATTGTTTTATATGCACTAAATGATTCAAACTTCGTCTCCAAACAATCATTGGGTTTGACAAGCGTTAACACAAATGAATAGATATTCAGATTCCCTTTAAGCTTTGACACACTACTTAAAATTATTCATCTCATTTACAAAACAATTAAAAACTTCCTTTCTATTTAAACTCTGTATATTAAATTCCACGTAAGCTTTATTCATCAAACTTTTTTTTCTTCATCACATTGATTTTCTATTTACCTCAACATACACCCCATGCGCTGACTGCCCAGGTGCCAATCTACAATGCATCATAATGACGACGTAATACAACAGCACTTATCAATTGTCAATTTTCTGCGACAGCAAAAAAATAACATTTTGATGATCATCTAAGTTTACGAACATATCAACAACACGCTATATTCTTCATATTTTTTTTCAAACTGACTTGACAGTGATGGGTGCTTTCCGAAGAGTTTGTATGCGGTGGTGTGCTTTGGAGGACCAGTGAGGGTCATGTGGTAAAATCTTGAGACTCGCCGAGTCCATTAGGAAATCGATGTCTACATCCACTATCTCCAGAAAAACCGTAGCCGAGGTTGTTCCTAGAAGAAGCATTGTCTATGACCAACTTTTCTAATAAGTGTGTATAGCTAATGATAAACAACTTGTATTATTACCACCAAATTCAAACTTAAAGAGTTTGCTTCACTCATTTAGCAAAGTAACAATCACTTTATCAATCTTTTCTCCGCCCCGATGTAAAATATACATACAATGACCGAGAATAGATTGACTCCTTATTAATTATTAATGTTTAATAAAATAAGTTCATTATTTACCATTCGGTGTATGAAAATCGCCACTTATTTCTGTCCAACCAAATCTCAGCTGCTGCATAGGCTGCTCAGCAACTTTCTGATAGATCGTTTTGCCTGGAATTAAATATGGTAATACTTTTTACTTTAATCCGTACGTACAAATGTAGAAATAAGGTATAATATATTCACATAAGAGTACCATTTAGTGCTTATTTACCGTTTGTTTGTAAGTTGACTCGAAGAAAAACAGTAGTGAACATGGTCCCTGGGTGAATGTTAAGAATTTTGAAATATGTTTTCACGATGTAGTTCTGTCCTGGCGAAATCGAGACCTTTTGGTGGGGACTCGAAATACTGTGTGTCCTTAATATAAATGAATAAAACCAGCAATAATACAAAGAAAACATTATATAGAGGTTACAAATTTTGTTATTTAATATGTTGATTTTTTCGATTAAATTTTATTAGATTTAATATCAAGTTCAAAATGTTTTCCGAGCGTTAGTTTGTATGATGATCAGATTTTGCATTGTGAATACATTTCATTTTGTGATTAAAAATGATTTGAATAGATTTGATTCCACTTTACCTGTTAGTTACTTTGACTGAGCGATTCCCCTGATAAATATCGGCGGTGTAGCTTGTAATGCTGCAGTCCCTACAGAACCAGTTTCCATGGAAAGACGAACTTTCAAAATCACTGTTTTGTAGCAATTCATTCTGAGCACTAGTAAAACTTATCAGAAATATGCTCACTGTAACTGACGGTACAAGTAGCTTCATGTTTGATTTTCAAGGAATACCATGTGCCATACGTCAGAAACACACATAATATAGATAAGGCAACGCCATACGTTTCGTCCAATTTGGTGTTACGTGAATACATTATGAGACTTGTCCTTCACGTTTTATGAAATTTTCCTATAATACCGAGTGAATTCAAAAAGATATCAGGATGAATTTACGTATTTCTTTTTCAATCAGTGTTGTAGGTGTAAGAGATTATTTAATTAATAAACAGCTATTAACTTTAATTACATGTAATTGTTATTGTTACTTCTTTTATTATAATCATAGTAATAGTTAAAAAATAATAAAAGTAATACTTTACTCAAAAACTGACACGTTGACGGAATTAAAAATGAAAACCTAAATGGTTCATACACCAGATCTCACTTCCTTAAGATTCTTTTGATCTCAAACACTTAAGTGTCTTCCTCAGTATGTAGTTAGAAAGACCCATCTGTTAAATATTCAAAACATGCTAATATTTCTAATGATACTACCCTTTAAAACTATTAATTACCGGTATATCTATAGTTGAATTTGAATTGCCACAAATTCATTATCAGTTTATAGTGAAGATTGATTTCTGATTAATTCAAACTGGAATTACCTCAAAACAAAATGCACAGGTATATTACATTGAATATAATTTTCCTTGTTTCTTTATAAAAAATACACAAAAGGTCGTTCCATTATCTCATCTTAAAAGTTACGTACTTCACTGTATCAGTGTTGTCAATGATCATATATATTGAACTCAATTAATCGTACTTTATACGCAAAAGTAAAAGAATATAATTTGATATCATTTAATTTAATAAATATTCACATTCAATGTTGAAAAGCAGTTTTCTTTTAACCAAATGTAATATGCGATACGCCTTGATGATCATCTGGGGGAAAAATAAGTAAAACATGTATCTATTAAAAATAACATGAAATCCCCAAACTTCATTATATATCACTTAATTTTATAACTTTATAGGAAGAGCAGTAAATAAACTCTTACTGGTAAGATTAATGGCGATATCCTTTGCCGAACTATCCAGACTGAAGTGTTCCTGATGTATAAGATGGCCGTTTTTCTTAATGTTCAGAAGATAGTCGCCCTTAAAAGCGTTTGTGTGTATAGTGTGACCGGGTTGAATGTTGTGAGTGAAGTATGTTTTCCACGTTTTGTGGAAGAGATCGAGGTATTTCTGTCCAGCAGCAGTTGCCTAATACAACATCAAATTTGGATGTAATACATCAATTACATACTTATTTACCATTCTTGGAAAACATTATAATTTGCGATATATGACTAAACTGTAATATTTGTTCCAGTGAATAAAGCGTCATCTTTGTGCCAAATCTTTCCATCCCAGAATCCCCAAAACAAGACGCCTTCTACCGCAGGATGACTAAACAACATGGTCATGACCTTCTCGAGGTTTGCCGCTTTCCTGTTGTTGTCTGTGTCACTGAGAGTTAGCTCTGTAATCCACAGTTTTAATCCAGACTCGGCAATTTTATCCAGTCGGTACTGAAAACGGAATAAAAAAATGTTTCTTTTAAGTCTCCGAAAATCTGATCAATTTATCGATGAATCTTTTGAAATGGCGAAATTATAAATAGTCAAAAATATACAAGTGCGTTCTCGCTTAAGTGCGTATCGGTGGCTACAAAATCAAAATTGAACATATATTACCTTAAGAACATCCATGTCGATATCATGCGAGTAGAAATGTCCCTGAAGTCCAAGTCCATAAACTGGTACACCGTCATTTTTAAAACGCAGAGCTTGGGTTTTCAGAGCCTTGTCAGAAAATCGAGAGTTAGGTGTGTAATTAACGTTAACCAAGCAACAGGTCTGTAGGTCCCGGTCTGAAAAACTTCGGATGGACGACCTGGGAGCTACAGTTCAGTAGGTGTTAAAAAGTTGCAATTTACGGCGCACAAAAATGCGCTAGTTTTTGACTGATTAACCTTATTTTTACACAAACTATGTACAAATATTTGATTCCTAAAAATTCCTCGGACATTTTACTAAAGATATCGGCACTTTCTTGCTTCTGATATTCTTTTAAACACCATCACCAGTCCCGTAAAGTTAAGTGGTGCAGTTTGTTTACACGTGAAAATGGCTACTCTCGATCTGCACGTGAATTTAACATACTTTATTTTCCGAGATCGATTAGTGTGTTTAAGAGAAAGTCTGAGGCAAGTAAAGTGGCAATATCAGTTGTAAATTGTCTGAAGAATTAAATGGTACTAATTTTTTCCACAGATTTTGTGCAAAAATAAGGTTAATCAGTCCAAAACTAGCTCATTTTTTTGTGCGCCGTAAATTGCAACTTTTTAACACGTACGAAACTGTAGCTCCCAGGTCGTCCATCCGAATTTTTTCAGACCGGGAGCTACACACCTTTAGCTCACGCTAATCCAGAGTAAACCAAAGACTGAAGATTTATAATATAAAGTAAAAAATATTTGCCAAAATATTTAACATGTTGTTTTCATGAAATAATGTCTTTATACAATAAATTTATCTAAATTTGATTTGAAATAAAGGATAGAAATAAAAAATGCACCAGTTCGGGTAAGTTAATGATAGAATGTTAAGATAGTCCACAGGAAATGTATGACGCATTTTAATTAATCATGAAATTAAAAGATTTTCATAATAATCAGTTTACACCTGCGATCAAGATGCATTAGAACATTGTTGTGGTGAAATTTGAATAAACATGAGAAACTCTGGTTTGACTGGTCATTTCAGGGGTAATTAACCCTTCACTATCACCACACGAGCATGAATTTAATTGAGATTAGCCCTTTGTACACAGTTTAATTGTTAACGAGTTGCAATAAGTGTGTCATTTGTAAAGTTTCAGCAAACCATGGTTTCCGTTGAGCTGGCGATGACTTGGTAGTCGTTCAGGAATAACTTGACGCCTGGTTCCTGGTTGTGAATCCACTGAAACATCTTCTCCGTGATGTCCGGGTCCATTGTGTGGCGCTCATACCAATCCCCGTGAAGATCCTCGTTGTTAACGTCCCAGTGCTCCAATCTTGTCATGCAAATTAACTCCAAACTATTACTTACTCTATCTTTATACACGTATGTTTTGACTGAATATACACGTCCATTTTTCTTTTTTCTTTTTTTTTCTTTTCTTTTCTTTTTTTTTTTTTAATTTTTTTCATTTTGATATTAAACAGTATTGTAAATTTAAGAAATGATAAATATTTCAGTGCAGAATGATTGTAAATTGGAGAAATTATGAAAATAAATGCCAACACTTACTTTCCTGTTGTCCTTGAGATGACATCATGTACGTGATTTTTCATTGATGCTAATAATTCAGAGCTTGACTTTGCTTTTAGCCACTGAGGAACAAACTGGTCAACGCCCCAGAACATGTTGTGTCCGCGAACTTTGATTCTTTAAAACAGAGGGAACCCCAACGTTTGCATGCGTTCGAGATGTTTGTTGAATGTTTTTGTAATATATTGGTATAACTTACCCATGAGATCGCAATGCAGCTATAGCGTTCATTGGCCGATCATAGTTGATATGGTTCTAAAGAAGATAAGAAAAACTCACTTTCAAAACTCATGACGTGTTTTGTTTTTTGACGTCCCGAGAAGATATTGCAGGCGAATGTTCACTGACAGACATTCTTAGAGTATATATGTACATTTGCGTAAATTACACGTGTTAGACCAACTAATATACATAAACCCGAACCTCTGTCCATTCCATTTGTCTCCATTTCAGTGCGTTTACCAACACAGCCCATTCAAAGTTATTGTAAACAAATTCTTGATAAGTCTTCTGTGATTGATCCGTCATATATGAAGCATCAACAGCCGTCCCAAACGCAAAAGCCCGCCTCTGTTGAACAAGCTGCATACAACATAAACCAACACAAAATTACTAGTTTAATAAAAATATAGTTCCTACCTTTTGATAATATCATTTACTTTATTAAACGATATCGATCACGGATCACGGTTTTATCATTGGCAACTAATTGACAATAGACAAATTACGTTTGATTCTAACCTCAATGGATATGCCGTGTACGTTTACTCCTTCTTGAAGTCTGGGTTCGATGTAAAGATCATAAATCAAATATTAATTATAACGTTTTCTTCTAAGTGCCGAACATCTTACTTTTATTAAAGCTTATATAACAAAAAAAAATTTATGTTCAATTCAAACTTTGAATTACATCACGTTACGTATTGAAAAAGACAAGGTTAATTAATAAGCTACAATGAAACAAAAATGAATGAATGTGAATTTAAAACTGTCATTCCATGATGTGTTTGACCCACTTGAATGAGACGGGGGCCTTCCGGAGAGTGTTGATTCTGTGGGTGGCGTCGGAGAGCCAGTGGGGGTTGTGAGGGAGTTCCACAGCACTAGCAGCGTCCAACAGGAAGTTGACTTCCGTGTCTGGTATCTCTATATACACTCCGGCGGTGGTAGCCCCTTCAAATCAGTTACACGGGCATGTAAATTATTTCGTCTGGGTTTTTTTTAATCTTAATTATTCAAATCATTAACATGTCCAGTTTTTAATTTTCATTTTATTAAGTATCTATTTCTTCTTGTACGAAAAACCCAACATAATTGTTTGTTCTTGTTTTTTAAATGATTCATAAACTTACCATTTTGGGCATGAAAATCGCCACTTATTTCGGTCCATCCATACTTTAACTGTTGCAATGGCATATTGGCTATAACATGGTACTGAGGATGTCCTGTAAAAAAAATAAATATAAAGGATGCATAGCATACTCACGTAATGGAAAATTAATTAACACTATAATAAGCAACGGCAAAAGCACGCCAATTTCTTCATCTGTTAGAATTTGCTATACTGTACACAAAATTATCTACATTTAACGAATGGTTTGTTCCAATGGTGAGTTATAAATGTGTGTACCATTCACAGTGAGGGCCAGCATCATAGAAACCTTTGTGTAGGCATGTCCGATATGAAGGTTAAGGAGCTTGAAGTGGATACTGACCACGTAGTTCTTCCCGGGACTGACAGCAAAGGTTTGGCGGGGGGACGACCAGGAGTGGTGTCTGCAAAAGAAAAATAGGTTTATCAAAATGAATTGAATATGTTTCAATATTACACAATTTTGTGTATGCTCTATTTAATTGTGTTTGTTGTGCTGGAAAGTTGGTGCTTAGTTGCATTCTTTTAGGTTGTCTGTGAATGTGTATGTCTGTCTGTCTGTATATCTACATTGTATTACATATCATGAGTAAAGGAATTATTGTACTAAAATATTGTATATAACCTTTTAAAAGAATTGTAAATATGGGTTTTTGACAGATTTACTGACAAATATTTTTAATAATTTTTAATAATTCAAGTGGTTTACAACAAAGAAATTATATACTATAGTATCTAATACTTACTACATATATAATTATTATAATACTGAAGGCAATAAACGTTATCATAATGTCAAATCTAATCAAAGTACTGAAGTGCTGAAAGCCGGGCTCTTTTGATGTGTAATTATGCATATTGTGTAGTAAAGACTGGCAATCTCTCTCTCTCTCTCTCTCTCTCTCTCTCTCTCTCTCTCTCTCTCTCAGGCTTTTAATGTCGGCAAAGCGTCAGAGAGCGACTAAATTTTGTAAGCAGCTATTAACAAATGTTAACGTCTGTCCAGTAAAAAAAAAATCAGTGAATTGAATTTTGAAACGAGCTTTATTAAATCAATCCCCCATTTCTTCGATGTGCAGCCAAATACTAATGCTTTGTAAAGTATCTCATGGAATTTCAAGCGCATTGTATATGTGCCCAAAGTGCATAGTCTTGTTTTAAAAACACATTATTAATAAGAAAAAAACTCCTCGCTAAATGTATTCGAGAGCAAAAAAAACCAATAGATTTTACAAAACATGGCTCTCTGTGAAACGATTTGGTATAGTGGAAGTTTCTACTTTGAGGCTGTTCGGTTTTTTGTTTACTTTTGCAGTTGTGCTATTTATAGAAACACTTGCAATTCGCATGCCTATAGCCAAGGCTTTGCATTCAGCAAAGCCCGGCTAAAAACCTCGTAAAATTCATTTTATTGAACATGTACACGATTAGTATTATTGTTTAATGGTACCAAATACACATTATTTTTAGTGATAGAAGGAAAAGTACAACAGAGGAACAGAAACAGTACTCGCCTATTGGAGACCATGACGCTACGACTACCATGGTAAGTGTCGTCTGTCCGTGATGTCAGACTGCAGTCAATGGCAACCCAGTTACCGGAAAAAGAGGTGCTCTCAAAATCAGCATTTTGGAACAACTCGGTCGCAGCATGGGTCTTTTTAGCTAAAAAGAGAAACAAAACTATGCTGAAGAGGCATCGCATTGTCAAGCAGTGTGACTATAAATATATATATCCTATAAATGTGTCCTTATATGATCTATAGCCTCTAGATAAGATATATGATATCAAAAGACAGAGACCTGGAGTTGAAGGCAACACTGATTATGCAAGTTGTTCTAAAAAAGGACTGTATTATAGTTCGACGTAAAGATTACCTGTACTCAGGGTTTGAGTTTAAAAAAAAGTTTTTCATGGTTTATCATCTTACGTAAAATATTGTTTTAAATACGAAAAATAACAATGTCATAAAAATATCGAATTTGATTTCCATGTTTTGTTTATTTGGGGGAAAATATGCAAAAAGATAGATTTATAGGGGAGAATATATAAGGGAGGAAATTCGAATGATTTTTTTTCATTTTCTTTTTTTCTAAAAATTTTTATGAAGCATAACGCAAACGTTAAGTTTCTTTGTGTTTTTCGTATTATTTATATCTTTCGTATTTGTCTCATGTTTATTTCGTATTACTGGCTTGCACACAATAGAAAAAAACATCTAAAAGGTACACAATTAAATCAATTCCACATAGCATATCTAAAAAAATGTTCATTGATCTCGTATAATCTTAATACCAACAAAATACAGACAATTAATCAACATTTAGTTTTTGACAATCAGTGATTAAGAGCATCTATTGGTAAGTTCATTCGTAATACTAAAACATAACTGGAACTTAGGAGGTAATTCGGAATGAATGAAATTAAACATGGATTTTATTCAATTTAATATGTAATTGGTAAAGCTTTCCATATTTCACTAGTTTCCACTCTTTGTATTTCTTACTCAATAAAGAAAACTTTGGTAAGTGTGTACAAAACATTGCTCTCTGTGAAATTATTTGGTACAGTGGAAACTTCTACTTTGACGCTGTTCGGTTTTTTGTTTTTTAAGTTAAAAATGATATTGTGTCAATGAAGATATCTTGGACATTTTACCTTTCATCGTTTTCAATTGCACTTCTTTCACAGGTATGTGTATTTTTATTAAAAATCGCCCAAATGTGCTGCATAAATATCTTGATACAGACTATAGAATGTTTGTCAAAAGTCATTAATATCTTTTCGGGAGGGAGGGGGGGGTTCACGCAAATTTGACCTAATATATTTTTTTCTTATCCTTATATGTTTTACTCCTTTCCATTTCAGTTTATTTGCAATAACGGCCCATTCGAAATTCTGAAGAACAAAATTAGTGTATCCTTGACAAGAAGGTTTCCAAAGTGATCTGCGTTCACGGCTGTTCAAAATAGAAACGCACTTTTTTGTTGCAAAAACTGTATAAAAAATAATTTTCTTACAAATAGACCATGTGCAAAGTAAGTATCAAATTTGAATATATGTGCATCGTGATTTCTTCAATATTTTTTGGCATCATAGTTTATGCTAGAAAAAAATTGACATACTATAAAATACAAGTAAATTCGTGGACAATCGTCCCATTAATAAAAGGTGTTGCGATTTAATTTGTATTTTACATAAACATTTGTCGTCATTCGTATTAACAACGAAATCCACAAAACTGATGTTTAACGAATATTGATTAAACAGTAATTCGGCGCTGGTAAATATCAGTTGAATTATCTTTTTTTAAATGCTTACGTCATATTGCTTTATATGCACTAAATTATTCAAACTTCCTCGCGATCATAGGGTTTGACAAGCGTTAACACAAATGAATAGATATTCAGATTTTCTTCAGCTTCCTTTCAGCTTTGACACAGTGCTTCATATTATTCATCTCATTTTACTTATAAAATAAAAACATCCTTTCTATTTAAACTCTTTAGTTCCGATTTCAGGTTTTTGAATTTTTATTCAATAAACTTTTCTTTATCTTCATCACATTGATTTTGTATTTACTTCAACATATACCCCATGCGCTGAATGCCCATTGCCAATCTACAAAACATTATAATTAAGAAGCGATAGTACAGACAGAATTATTTGTCCATTTCTTCAACTGCAAATACATTATCTAATTTTACGAAAATATCAATGACATGCTATATTTTTGTTACATAAATGTTTTTAAAAGGGTTTTTTAAAACCGACTTGACAGTGACAGGTGCTTTCCGGAAAGTTTGAATTCCTTGGTGTGCTCTGTAGGATCAGTAGGGGTCATGGGGTAAATCTGTAGACTCGCCGAGTCCATGAATTTTAATAGAGAAGAAGAATCACGTTTAATATCAAGTTCAAAATGTTTTCAAGCGTTCGATTATGGAATGATCAGATGTTGCATTGTGAATACATTTCATTTTATGATTTATAATACTTTAAATATTTTTGACTCCATTTTACCTGTTAGTTACTTTGACTGAGCGAGTTAAATATCGGCGGTGTAGCTTGTAATGCTGCAGTCCCTACAGAACCAGTTTCCATGGAAAGACAAACTCTCAAAATCACTGTAATACTTATTAGAAACATGCTAACTATAACTGACGGTGCCTGTAGCTTTATGAGGTGTTTTTTTTTTCAAGGAATACAAGATATAATAACCATGTGTCAAACGTCAGAAACACACACAATATAGATAGGGCAACGAACATACGATTGGTCCAATTTGGTGTTACATGAACACATTTCTTGGCCAATATGAAACTTGTCCTTCACATTTCATGTTATGTTCCTTAAATATCGAGTGAATTTGAAATTTTATATCAGGATGATTCAATTTTTTTTCAATCCGTGTTGTAGATGTAATATAATTTTAAATTAAATAAACAGATTTTAACTTTAACTATTATTTTTTCTTCTTTTATTATAACCAGAATAAAAGTTCAAAAATAACAAAAATAATATTTAATTAAAAACCAACATATTGACACACTTCAAAAAAAAAACCTAAATGGAATATAAATCAGATGTCACGTCCGCAAAATTCGTTTGATCTCGAACACTTAAATTTGATGATGATAGTTTCATCCTCAGTTTGCAGTTATAAAGAGACATCTGTAATATATACATCACTTGCTAATATTTCTAATGATACTACACTTTAAAACAATTAAAACTGTTAATTACCGGTATATCTGTAGTTGAATTTGGATTGTCACAAGATAAAATGATATCTTTTAGTTTATTAAATATTCCACACATTCATTTTTCTATTTCATTCCAAATCGATGTTGAATGCAGTTTTCTTTTAACCAAATGAAATATGGGATACATCTTGATGGTCGTCTAAAAAAGGAATTGTGGAAAAAATGTATCAACAAACAAAAAGAATGAAGAGCAACTTTCACAATATATCACCTAACTGTATAATTTTACATGAAAAGCAGTAACTCTTACTGGTAAGATTAATGGTGATATCCTTCGCCGAACTATCCAGACTGAAGTGTTCCTGATGTATAAGATGGCCGTTTTTCTTAATGTTCAGAAGATAGTCGCCCTTAAAGGCGTTCGTGTGTATAGTGTGACCGGGTTGAATGTTGTGAGTGAAGTATGTTTTCCACGTTTTGTGGAAGAGATCGAGGTATTTTTGTCCAGCAGCATTTGCCTAATACAACATCAAATTTGGATGTAATACATCAACAACATACTTATTCACAATTCTTTAGAACTACATGAAATTTGCGATATATGACTAAACTGTAATATTTGTTCCAGTAAATAGAGCGTCATCTTTGTGCCAAATCTTTCCATCCCAGAATCCCCAGAAAAGGATGCCCTCTACCGCAGGATGACTGAACAACATGGTCATGACCTTCTCGAGGTTTGCCGCTTTCCTGTTGTTGTCTGTGTCACTGAGAGTTAGCTCTGTAATCCACAATTTTAATCCAGACTCGGCAACTTTATCCAGTCGGTACTGAAAATGGAATATGTTCCTTATACGAGTCTCTAAAAATCTGGTCAATTTATCGATGATACCTTTGAAATGGTGTCTGTGGTGCGGTAGAATCTTCAATTTGAGGGGCAAATTGTCAAAAAATATATATAAATTGCGTTCTTGTGGGTGTCGATGTCTACAAAATTCACGAAACTTCAGCCTTTAAATTTAATGAAGATCTATTACCTTAAGAACATCCATGTCGATATTGTGTGAAGAGAAATGTCCCTGAAGCCCAAGTCCATAAACTGGTACCCCGTCATTTTTAAAACGCAGAGCTTGGGTTTTCAGAGCCTTGTTACAAAATTGAGAGTTCGGAGTATAATTAACGTTAACCCTGAGTAAATCAAATTCAGAAGATTTATGATATATTATTTTAAAAGTAAAAAAAAAAAACATTTGCCATACAATTTAGCATGTTGCTTTCATAAAATGATGTCTTTTTGCAATACATTAAATTTATCTGAATTTGATTTGAAGTAAAGGATTAAAAATGCACGAATTCGGGTAAGTTATTTTTTAAGATTCCATTTAATGATAGTCTGTTAAGGTATTCCATAGGCAATGTCTTATGCATTTGTTTTGTGGATTGATGATTGACAATTGTAACTTACTACTGCTTGTATATAATTGTTCAGTAAACAAATCAGATTTTGATTTAAAAGAAGACGGTATTTTTACAAAACTAGTTTACACCTCTACGATCAAAATGCATTAGAACTTTCCTGTGGTTGAAATTTGAATAAATATAAGAACCTCAGGTTTTACTGGTCATTGAAGGGGTAACAATTACCCCCTCACTACCACAACACGAGCATGAATTAAATTAAGATTGTTAACGAGTTGCAATAACTGTTTGATTGGCGAAGTTTCAGCAAACCGTGGTTTCCACTGAGCTGGCGATGACTTGGTAGTCGTTCAGGAATAACTTGACGCCTGGCTCCTGGTTGTGGATCCACTGAAACATCTTCTCCGTGATATCCGGGTCCACTGTGTGGCGCTCATACCAATCCCCGTGAAGATTCTCATTATTTACGTCCCAGTGCTCCAATCTTTTCATGCAAAGGATTTACTCCGATTATAGCTTACTATTTCTTTATAGACTGGTGTTTTGACTGAATATACACGTCCATTTTAATATCATAGCAGTATTGCTTACTGAAGAAATGATAAATGTCTGTGCAGAGTAATTGTAATCATTTAAAAATAATTAATGATAAATGTGGTGGTCAACACTTACTTTCCTGTCGTCCTTGAGATGACCTCATGCACGTGATTTTTCATTGATGTTAACAATTCAGAGCTTGATTTTGCTTTCAGCCACTGAGGAACAAACTGGTCAACGCCCCAGAACATGTTGTGTCCGCGAACTTTGATTCTTGAAAACAGAGGGAATCCTAATGTTTGTATTCGTTTGAAACGTTTGTTGAGTTTATTCAACGTCTCTTGTAATTTATTTGTCACGATACTAACTTACCCATGAGATTGCAATGCAGCTATAGCATTCATTGGCCGATCATAGTTGATATGATTCTAAAGAAGATAACGAAAACTCACTCTCAAAGTTCATGACCTGTTTTGATTTTGTGACGTCCCGACGAGATAACTAGGTGAATGTTCACTTGCTGGCGCTTTTAGAGTGTAAATGAACATTCTCGTAAGTTATACGTGTTATATTATTAAGGCTAATGAATATACATAAACGAACCTCTGTCCATTCCATTTGCCTCCATTTCAGTGCGTTTTCCAACACAGCCCATTCAAAGTTGTTGTAAACAAAGTCTTGATACGTCTTCTGTAATGGGTCCGTCATATATGAAGCCGATACTGCTGTTCCAAACGCGAAAGCCCGCTTCTTTTGAACAAGCTACATACCACATAAACCAACATAAAACTATTACTAATACAGCCACATACATGTAGCTCCTCGCTTAACTTCTTAACTTCATTTACATTATAAAACAAGATTCATATTGATTCCGTAGATTTATCATTTACATCTAATTAACAATAGATGAATTACATTAGAGTAGTCTAACCTCAATAAATATTCCGTGTACGTTCACCCCTTGTGGAAGTCTGGGTTCCATGTAAAGATCACAAGAATACAATATAAATGATAACTTTTTTTCCAAATGCCGAGCATCTTACTTTTATTACAGCTCATGTAACAATATGTTCGATTCAAGCTTTGAATTACATTACATGTAACATATAAAAAAAAGTCAAAGTTAATAAGCAACAGTAAAAAAAAATTACTGGATGAATGTAAACTAAAAACTGTTATTCCATGATGTGTTTGACCCACTTGAATGAGACGGGGGCCTTCCGGAGAGTGTTGATTCTGTGGGTGGCGTCGGAGAGCCAGTGGGGGTTGTGAGGGAGTTCCACAGCACTAGCAGCGTCCAACAGGAAGTTGACCTCCGTGTCTGGTATCTGTATATACACCCCGGCGGTGGTAGCCCCTTCAAATAATTTACATATCCAGTTGTTAATTATTTAAATATCCTTCTTTTCCGTTAAGAATCATCGTCTGAGTTTCGGGGTTGTTTTTTTGTTTTGTTTTGTTTTGTTTTTTTGGGTTTTTTTTGGGTTTTTTTTTTGGGGGGGGGGTAATAATGTTTCATTGTAAACTTACCATTTTGGGCATGAAAATCGCCACTTATTTCGGTCCATCCATAATTCAACTGTTGCAATGGCATGTTGGCTAAAACATGGTACTGAGGTTGCCCTGTTGTAAAATACATATAAAGGTATAGTATACTCACGTATTGATATATTAATGGACTTTAAAATAAGCATGCAACCGAAAAAAAGCGCGCCAAGTTCTTCATCCATTGGCATTTGCTATACTATACACACAAAAAAACCAAATGTAACGAACGTTGAACGTTTTATTGCAACAGTGAGTTATAAAAGTGAGTACCATTCACAGTGAGGGCCAGCATAATAGATACCATCGTGTACGCATGTCCGGTAGGAAGGTTTAGGAGCTTGAACTGCATGCTGACCACGTAGTTCTTCCCGGGACTGACAGCAAAGGTTTGGCGGGGGGACGACCAGGCGTGGTGTCTGCAAAAAGGATAGGTGTATCAGAATGAATTGAATAGGTTTCAGTATTACACAATATTTAGTGTATGCTCTTTCTTCTGTGTTTATTTAATTGATTATGTTTGTTGTGATTGAAAGTTGATGATAAGTTGCATTCTTTTAGATTGTATGTATGTATGTATGTATGTATGTATGTCTACAGTGGATATATTATATATCAGGAGTAAAGAAATTATTGTATTAAAAATATTGTATCTAACCTTTAAAAAAAACTGTAAATATAGTTATTTTGACAGGTCTACTGAATAATATTAATGATAGAAGGAAAAGTACAACAGAGAAACAGAAACAGTACTTGCCTGTTAGCGACCATGACGCTACGACTACCATGGTAAGTGTCGTCTGTCCGTGATGTCAGACTGCAGTCAATGGCAACCCAGTTACCGGAAAAAGAGGTGCTCTCAAAATCAGCATTTTGGAACAACTCGGTCGCAGCATGGGTCTTTTTAGCTAAAAAGAGAAACAAAACTATGCTGTAGAGGCACCGCATTGTCATGCAGTGTGATATATCCTAAGAATGTGGTCTTATAATAATATATAGCCTATAGATAAGATATGATCTCTAAAGACAGGGGCCAGGAGTGGAAGGCAGCACTGATTATGCAAATAAAACGTGGGTTATTGTAAAGGAGGATCTTAGTCAAGTCCAACTTAAAGATTATCTGTACTCAGGGTAAACAAATTGTTATCTTACATCAAAAAGTTCACACAGAATTGAACGTTTTCGCTTTTTCAAATGTATATATAATGTTACGTTGTCGTGTATAAGTGCTCCTGTATTTCATTCAACATCACTTTTGAAGTTTCCAAATTGAGTAAGGTATTCATGTGCATGTACATGTATTTAGTATATAGTTTATTGTGTTTATCAAGCAAATTGGAAAATATCGGACGTTTTCTTTAACTCTTGTTTTGTTTTCCGTACAAAAATATTATTCTTATTGTCTGATAGGAATTTTTACAATTTTCTCTCCATTATTTGACGACAAATGTCTTTCTCTGTAGATGGATCATATCAAAGATTGTTTCCCATTGTCACTTTCATCCGATTTTACATTCTTTTTGGAATATGATAATTATAAGTGAATTCAGTAGGTGCTGTTGGATTAACTTTCATAAAAATGTTCACATTTTCCTGTCTTTTTTGTCATGTGAAGTAAAGTAAATCATTAGTATATGTGTGACAATGGAAATATATCAATGCATTTTTAAATTATTTTCAATTTTTTCTAGCATGATATACGCCATGTCTTTATACATGTATTGTCATTTCTCCTTGTTCTGAATAGCATACTCTCTGGGTTAAATTGGAATTCTTTGTTAAATTTTAGTATTTCTAAATTATAACCAAAATTTGAATGTCAATTGTCGAGTTACATTCAAGATAAAGGGCGTATGATTCCTTATTATGTAAACAAGGTTCATGCTATGATTTTGTTAACATAGATGTTTATTGTAAAAACTTCGTTAAAAAGGTGTTTTCCTAATAATAGTATCTGCAACAACATTATCACAAACATACAATGCAGATTCTAATGTTTGACTCATTTCATTTTGTTTAAATGTGTAGATGCGGTCTATTTGTCGACTTTCAGACAATAACGCACTGTTAATAACGTTACTAGTGAACAGTTAGGAAAAACTTTTCTTTATAATGCTAAGTTTTTTCCTTTATAAATCAACGTAATATGATAAATGGTTATAAATTTATTTGTCAACATTGAAATGTAATGCCTATGCATACGAAACGTTAATAAAAGTAATGAGAAACAATGATGCTTGTGTTTTTCATATAGGTAAAAGATGAACTGGCATATAGTTTATTTCTTGACCAGTTTTTATCCTTAACTCAACGGTAATCTTTTCCGAAGGATTAACACAAAATGCTGGCCATAGAGGTTTATCAAACATGACGTCATTAAACTGTGCGATGAGGTCAGCTTCAGTACAGTCCACTAAAGATATGCAAGCGTTTGTGTCGTCGAGAAATATCCCAATGACCTTGTGGAATGATGAGTTTCTGGTTACCAAGCCAACAGGTAGATGACCAATCAGGTCTGCGTGGTCCCAGCTCTCAATGCACACCTGATGGCATTTTTCACAGAAAGCAACACAAAAGCTCCATCCAAACTTGTGGTGCCGCTGGATGGTAGTAAACTCGGACAAGTCATCGTTAGTAATAATGACGTCACATATGACATCATTCAAACAGAGATCTTTCCAGATGTCATACTTAATCTCCACCTCAAAGTACGCCGCACACGGAGAAAAGAAACTAATTGACCCTGCAGCACCATTGTACACGCTTCCCTTGTTTGTAAGTGTCGTGTGATACTGCGAGAGAGCGGTAGATGTGTTAGAAATAATCCTCTTGCACCCAGATATAAAGCAGTTCTTGTGTAGAGTCGATTCATCCAGGTGAAAAGGAGGACCTGCCAAAGACAAGAAAATATGAATGAGAGAAACCAAGAGCAAACTAGACCTCTGTTTCATGTACAAGGAATGATTCAAAAGAAATGTCACAATTGCATCGCGCTTCTCATGGGCGCTGTACTATAGGAAATGATGTATCAAAATTTGCCCAATTATAATATTTAAGGTATTCAATGTGTAACGACCACATTTTGTACCTAATAAAAGAATGGTCCGATATTCTTAACCATGATATCATTTTGAAGTTGATATCAAATAAAAATACTCCACCAAAGGAATTTTCAAAATTTTGATTATTGTCCAATTAAATTGCACTTTGAATTTTACATTGAGGTCTACTGGCAACGCATGTTTTATTAAGATATTGTTAAAAGTAACTTGAAAATTATACAAATGTCTTGGTGAATATAGGCATAAACTTTATCTTTATTAAAATATGAAATAAAATAAAACATTTACCTCAGATATTTTGACAAAATTAAAATGTTCTTCTTTTCATCAAGGTAGGATAACTCTTTTAAAAAGTTAAAGGTGCAAAATGACTGGCTTCTTATATGTTGTCAGTCATGTGAGTTCGGTTCAATCCACCTTCATTGTTATCTAGCAATTGTCTAACTATTTGTTTAACTAATTTAAAATGATTCAAAATTGTTCAATATCCCTTCAAATACATTGAATACCTAATTCTGATTTAATTGTGAAACGTATCGTAGAGGAGCGGTTTTACAATTCCATATCTGTAAGAAATATTGAAGTTGGGAAGGAAGCGTTCTCAAAGTTGTCGATGACTCTTAACCACACAGCGCTTTTTATCTCTAGATCGAGGAACATATCAACCGAAAAGCGAGAGAGAAAGTGAATAGGGTAACCGTAATGTGGTTTCCATGTTTTATGAAAGCTTGTGCCTCGCTAATAAATAAGTTAGATAGTTATAAGACATATAACCAAATTAAATGAAAGCTAGGTTTGTACGCCATCAACGATGGCATAAGTCTACGTTCGTGACTTTTTGTAGAGCCTATGATTAAACTGATCCCACAGTAAAATAATCCAATATACTATTTTATCGAACACAAAAAGAGTAATAATTTATTCAATTAATTTAATAACTGATGTGAATAAAGCAATGTGACATTTTTTTGTAAAGAAATGAACTTAACACATAAGTCCAAGAATCTAGAAATGACATTGCCGGCTTGCGGCGACTATCCTTACCTCACCCTCTTTTAAGTTATTATCAATGTGCATTTACTTTATGCCGATTTTTAACGATTTTATCGCATGTGTGACACTACTTTAGGATTAACCCTCGTATTAAGGTTTGATGAATGTGCCTCTTACATGTAAAGGTCATGCGACATCGCTCTGATCTTGTCGAAGACAAGCTAAAAGGTCTTCTTGGCGAGGCCAGCGGTTTCATGTCTCCTACAAAAACAAAATAGGTTGTTAAATTCAATATTGATTTCTTACCGCAAATGAAGAAACATTGTTGATTTTTACTTTTATTGTAATTTAGATCGGGATCAATTTGATTTTAATCGGGATCGGTCAAATTTTGAAAATTAGCAATATTTCTTTTAAAAAATTCGCCAAGTTGATTCAATTTCTTTTTTAAAAATGATTGTCTTATATTTCTTCTCTATAAGTCACATCGCTTTAAAAGATTTTATTCTTAGGTTTGAAAAATATGAACAAAAGATATTTTTTTATTTTCATAAATATTTTTTTATTAAAAAATTTAAAACGTCTTACTGACTTTACTGGACATGATTTATTAGATACTAATATCATGCATTTATTCACACCAAATTTCAATCTCTTCAGTGTGTTACTTGAAACCAAAACAGATTTTCCATTTTCTTAATAAAAAATGCAAAAAAAATTCGTATAAAATAATTGAGAGCATATATCCTTCTTTGAACAACAAAATCATGTTTTAAACATTAACGATCTATAAAATATAATTTTGGTGTAGCATTCCACCTTAAAAATAAATATGGCACACTTCTCTGAGCAACAGTTCCCGTAGATTGAGCTTATACATGTACATTAAGTTTTAGTGTCTTAAATATCAAATAAGGCCAATAATAATTTACTTCAAATAAATACAGACCTTGTGATCGCACTAAATCGGGAACGGGACTTTTCATGGCATCATTGCAGGAATCATAAACATCTTCTGCAACAATCAAAACGATGAAAAACTTGATTCCCAACAACAGACTCGTTCAATTTGTAACAACATTTTTTTAAAAATGTTATACCAACCTGAAGTGAAGTGGCACTTCTCAATTATTTCCAGCTGTTGATTGTGAATATAGAATGGTCGTCCAAGAACGAAAACCTCCACATTGTAGATCCCAACCAACTCAACGCGGAAACCTGTCCACAAGCTCCCGTCGTCCTCTAGTTGACAAGGGTAGAGGGACCGGGTTAACTTCTCGGTGGGATCTACCAGACAAATTTGGACATCAATAGCTTCTTCTTGGGTGAGTTCATGGTGAGGGTTAAACAGTTGTAGTCGAATTTCAAAGGTTTCATCAACGTAACTTAGGTTTGGAACTGTCATTTTTGTAAAAGGTGCGAACGCATTTGAAAACACAATTAAACCGAGTTCGTTAATTAGTTCTTCGAAATCTTCAATCATATTTTGAGACGAAAATCGAATGGTTGGGTTGGTGCAGGGAAGGCAGTGATGATCCTCATTCAAAAGTTTTAAAAACTGTTTGCGAATGATAGGTTCGAGAGAAAGAAATTCGGGCTTATTTCCATTTTCTAATAAACTTTTCAGATAACATTTGCCATCTTCTATTACATTTTTACGCATCTGAAAGCCCTTCTCCTGTTTTCTAAGGAGCTCTCTTTTATCTTCCTGAACTGACTTAATAAATTTTTGGACATCTGACTTCCTTTTCTCCAGCAGCTTGATCAAAACACCATACGTCCTTTCGGCATCCTTCATAGCATCATTCGCCATTTTGTCAACACCTAAGGTTTCTTCTTCAATCAATCTTATTGCTTCATCAACTCTCTCCTTTTGCTGTTGCAGATCTGTTTCAATCGTTTTAATGTTTTTCAACCGCAAGTCAAAAACGGTATCAATTTTAAGCACTCTATGGCTATGTTCTATGTGGGAAATTACACAAGAAGGACAGAGACAAAGCTCGCAATTCTTGTCAGTGCAGTAGAATTTGATTTGTTCATTAGTATGACCGGGGACGTTGCATTTAATGGTGCTATTCACGTGATATTGTAGCTTTGCATACTCTTCAATAGGAAGGACACTATGATCCTTGTATTTCTTGTACTTTCTGTGAATTTGCAGGCAATCCGAGCAAAGGTTATCCAGGCAGTCCACACAGCGGTGTGTGGCGCTGGAATCCTCGTCGCAGAAATCACAGCAGACATCCGACAGACTTTCCGGATTTTGCAAAACCCGACTCAGCTTCACTGGATCTGTGGGGAAAGTTGTGACGTCATTATCCGGGGTTTTGTGAGCCGTTTTACACTCTGGACATGTCAGAGATTCATCGAACACGAGCTCGCACAGACAGTCTAAGCAGACGTCATGTAGGCATGGCAACAGACGTGGCTGGTGATCCTCGTCATTATACACGTGATTACAGCGCCGACAGGTGACTGAGAAAACCTGTGATTCTAAATTCTTTATCGCATTTTCTGCTGACATATCTGTAATGTATTTCACGGAAAATTAGGATATTAACATTAACAAGATTTCCGAGGACGTCATTAACATATTTTTGATAAGTTTAAGCGATATATTGGTGCTTTCATTTACTTACTTGTTGAACAAATTTCCTACAATAAAACATCCTCTAGATAAAAGTACGTCCACTCCAAGTCTATTAGAACAGACAAACAATAATTTTACCAATGACAACGCGTACAATTGTGTCTGTCTTAAATGATATACATGACAATGGGTCCTATATCTTTATTTAATTCTCTATAAAGCAATTATCGGCCACGGTATCGCATTCATTACATCTATTATGCATAGGTGTAGCTGGGCAGTGTATTACTGATACGGGCGGTATTTAAATATACACGTTCTGGAATACAGGAGCGGATCCGGAGATTTATCCCGACTCTTTAACCAGGAAGCGGTTGTCATTCCTTAGTTTATCTACGCATCGAGCAATCTTCATTTTTCTTAAGGAGTGCATGCATCATCAAGAGACGACTTCATTATTACTCGCGAGGGAAGCACAGCGTTAATTTAATTGAAAGGAAGTTAAATTTAGTCTAATGTGAACTCTGGCCGTGGACCATGTATCGTGGGGGGAGCACAGCCACCTGAAAGATAAAAAAGTTTATCAATGAACACCGCGATCTTCAAAGGCCCGGTTTTATACTTCCTGGATTTTAGAAGTTTTACATACACTTATCTATTTTGACGGTTCTTGGCTGTTGACTTTTTTTAATGCGGTCGTGTTGTTTTTAGGGGCGTGTGTCGGACGTGCATTTCACGTGTAATTGAATTTTAAGGGGGGAGTTTAAACATGACGAGAACAACCCAGTATGTCGACGCTTTTTGGGTAAGTGTTGAAACTGGTTTTCTTTTTGTTCTTTTTAAAACCTGAAATGTTTTAAAAAGCAGACGGTGCGATATATAAATATCTCGATGTATGGTGAAGTCTGTGTGTACAGGTATGCATAGCGGAATGATAAATGGCTGGTTTCACTTTAGTTTTCTTTATGTAGATGAGTTTGTTCTCTCATCTAATTATTTCTGACGGCGATATACGGCGCGTTCAATTATTCTGAACAATATTTAGTAGATAATTTTATGAAATGTGTACTTTTGTGTACTATATTTTATCAAAGAAATATGTACAAAGTACATTTGAACCTGTACACCTAAATTCCGTGAGAACACTGTCCCACGTTGTTTTGTAGGAGCCCGATTTCACCAATACCAAGGGCTTAGATATCTTGACCAAGAGAAACAAAGATATCAGAAAAGTGTCCAAAGAGCTAGAGGAGTACTACAAGGAAAGGTGAGAGACGTATGGGTGGGAAACTGGCACATAAACGTATAACGGGGTCAGGGATTTCCATGTTAAACAACGCGAATAGAGGAAAAGAAACAATTTCTCTGTTCTAATTAACTCACTTGGGTGACATGAACGCGATCTCGTTTAGAAATGTTGTGTTTGCTTTATTGTGTTCTTTTTGACGTGGATTTTTTTTTTGGCGAGCTATGTCATATGAGCGAGAACATGACATTGTCCCGTTCAACGTTTTGATGCAATAACATTACAGGGCTAAAGCCGAGCAGGTCTATAGCAAGGCAATACAGGCCCTGGTCCGGAAACTCGAGGGAAAGGAAGAAATAGGGTAGGTATAAAGAAGGGCACGGTTTATCTTAGAAAAATACCAAAGTGACCACTCTCTACTTACACAAGCACAAAATCTTGTGGGGACAACGAATAGGAGTTACGACATTAGAATTCAAAGTGAAATAAATGTATGCAACTTTAATAGAAATTGTAAGGTTATTTGTAATTATATTTTACGAATACAATCAAAATTCATGGATATTTTAAAAAAACATTTAATTATATAATTGTGTTACACCTTACATTTGTTTTTCAGAGACCTTGGTAAGGCACTAAGAGAACTGAAAATACAAACAGAGCGGATAGCACGATCCCATGAGGAGGCGGGCAACAGTTTCCAAGTGCTGTACAATGAACTTAACAAGTACAACGACGAACAGAAGGCCGTCAAGCAGCAGGTGCTCGTTGTGTAGTGTAACTGCCCACGTAGTGTAACTGTCCATGTAGTGTAACTGTCCATGTAGTGTAACTGTCAATGTAGTGTAACTGCCCATGTAGTGTAACTGTCCGTGTTGAATTGATCCAAGTTCTGTAGTCCTGTATCTGTACATGTTGAATTGTTTCGAGTTCTGTAGTGTAACTGTCCATGTTGAATTGTTCCGAGTTCTGTAGTGTAACTGTCTATTTTAAGGTGTTTGAGTTCTGTTGTGTAACTGTCTATTTTAAGTTGTTCTGAGTTCTGTAGTGTAACTGTCTATGTTAAATTGTTTCCAGTTCTGTAGTGTGACTGTCCATGTTGAATTGTTTTGAGTTCTGTAGTGTAACTGTCTATGTTGAATTGTTTCAAGTTCTGTAGTGTGACCGTCCATGTTGAATTGTTTCGAGTTCTGTAGTGTAACTGTCTATTTTGAGTTGTTCCGAGTTCTAGTGTGCAACTGTCAATGTTGATATGTCTCAAGTTCAGTCATGTAACGGTCCATATTGAATTGTTCCGAATTCGTTGTGTAATTATCCATGTTGAATTGTTCCGAATTCTGTTGTGTAATTATCCATGTTGAGTTTTAGTGTAACTGTCCATGTTGATTGGTTTCGAGACCATCTGAACCTGTTCACTGTTATATAAGCTCACCCCATAAAGGCGTATTCCAGGATACTACATTTGACTCGCTACTTCCGCAAACAGGTCGCATCTCATCTTATTATTAAGATGTTTAGCAAAATGACAAAATTTCAGTTCGTTTTGGTTCCGAAGGAGTGGCCTTGTGTAACATTCTTTGTAATTAATTGTATCAATAAAATGTGTTTATTTTTGTTTAATTTAAACTAACATCAAGATTGTCGTATAGTTAAGAAGATGTGAAATCTATCAATCATTTTTTAATTTCTTTTTCATCATGTGTCAAGTTGTAAATTTTGAATTTACTGGGTGGGTGTAAACACAAAACTTACAACACCCAGATAATTCAAAATTTACAACATGACTCATGCATCAAACAATAATTGTTGGAAGAAATCAAAATGATTCCCTATGTATTTTGAAATAACAATGTCACACTGTAGAAATCATATCTCGTAGAAAATGTTGCTGAATTTATATCAGTTTTCAAGGAAATGATGTTTTAAAAAAGTTCCTAATGATAAATAGTTTGTTTGCTGGTCATATGTCCCCGTGACATTGCTTTATTTTAAAGGAAATTAAAAGGCTCTTGGTGTTAAATCATGGGCTAATAGTCATAAAGGCGTTATTTTGGTATTGGTGATCAAAAATTGCTAGGATTTTTTATTTTAAAGTATTAGCCACTTTAACAGCATCATATTTTTCTGCCACGAAGAGAAGGCTTATCATAATGAAATTTTACAACAAATTCAACAAGGTCTATTGCTTAAAAGTACTTTAATATAACTTTAAATATAAAGCTGTTCTTTTAAGTTAAGGAGCATAGTTAACTATTATCTAACTTTAGTAAAAAAAAATCGTGAAGGGATATTTGTAAGGCCAGTTTTAATAGCAATGAAATAGTGAATACGCATGAAATAAAAATGTTTCAACAGCACACGTCTCTTAATTTGGAGAGGCCAGCTATAGGTGGAAATGAGAACTTGAGTACTACAATTACAGCCATTCATGTGGATGAACACTTGAATTCATCTGTGCAGTACACTTACATTTGTATTTATGTGCTTAAGTCTGCAGCTGGTACTTGAAGTTTACAAATGTATTTCATGATTATCATCAAAACAAGGCAGAAACAGGGGCTGTATGAAAGGGATTGTTGTTGATAATATCTCGTTGTCGGGGTTATGAGATAGTGATTACATATCTTTCCCCCTATATTTACATCTATTTGTAGCACTAGCGATAATGTTGATAATATCTATTGTTTTCAGATTGAGGATAGGACTAAGTCTAGCCAAAATGACAAAATACAGAAATACAAATCATGCATGTCGGTAAGTGTGCGAGTATTCTAAGCTCTCGGTTTGAATAGAATTTATTTTTCCTCTTACTTTGTAAGATGTGAAAAAAGCACACCGTCATTGAATAGAAAAACACTTGAAACTTATAAAAAGAATCAAACTTAAGTTTAGGGTAAACAAGCCAACTATTTCCCGTTTATTTACATGAATTATGGACAATTTCATAATTCAATTTTATTAAACTTAAAAAAGGATGCACATTTAATTACATCAGACATTAGACACGCAGACTGTGTTGCTATCTGATTTGTGTAGGAACAAAAAACGAGACGATAGCTGGCCTTTCTTGCGCACATATATGAAAATTTTATGAGAACGCGGTAGTAGATCATAAACACTGTACATTCACAAAGGTATATACTTACTGGTAACTACAATCCTTGCCAATGTCCTTTATGTTTTTTTAATTCAGTTTTTCTATATAAATTTTTTTATATTTTAGAATTTTTTTTATCTCAAAAAGCATGCAAAACAGAATTCATAAAACATTCAGTTTTTGCTCTTTCATAGGGAACACACATTTTTAGTTGATATAATGCGGGTTCTACATTTTTTTCAACAAATGTATTTAAAAATTGTTTGAAAATTTGTTACATGTATTTAAAAGTGCAAAAATATAGTGATATCAGTCGTTGCGATATACTTTTGATTTGCGCAGATTTTGTAAATAGGCATTTTATCATTTCAACACAAATCATATGCGTTACTGTATACATACGTTGTTTGTGATGCTTGTAATAAATATATAACTTTTGCTTTGATAATGAAATATAACAGCCCCTGTCCCATGTGCAACCAAGAAAACAAGAATTGCATCCTTGGTGCAAAGTGAATCACTTGCTACATTGTTTTACTCTAGTGTAAAGAGAAATACATAAGCAAGTGTAAAGAAAAAGAGGCGGCAGAAGAGGCGTTCAACCAGGCGCGCCAGAGTGTTCAGATCACCTCCAAGGACCTCAGCAAGGTGCGTGCCACAGATTATAATGTACACCTGCATTCTGCCCTCACTAAAGCTCTATAGATGAAATATTATTTAGATTTCCTAACGTTCTTATTTTTGTTTGCATATGATAGGCTAGTAAGGCGAAAGAGAAGGCAGACGATGCCCAACAGCAAGCAGGTATCTATTATTTAATTCTTGTCGACTTCCAGCGGTCTGCCGCTCTGTGTGTGTGTATTTTTGAAAGAATTCGGACTACATGTATTTTTAAAAAATAATTTCAACTTATTTTTCAACTTATTTTAATTTATTTTAAGGCCAAGAGGTTAAAAGGTCGATTGTCTCTATTTCTTTATACGGTACTCCACCATTTTCTTCTTTCTATAAGCGGGGGAGGGCTTAAATACATGTATCTGAATTCGGGATTTTGTTATCTGATTGTCTGAATTTGTTTTGGGTTTTTTTTATTGTACTTTCAAATCTAATTTTAAAATTTAGATGATTGTGATAGCAATCATTGCCAAATTAGTGATTTATGACTGAGAATTTATTTGAAGTGCTTATCCCATGGACTTAAATGATTTGTCAGTGCTTTTAAAACTTTGATCGGGTATAAAATGTAAGTTTGTTATATTCCATTGTAATTCATCAATAGGGATTTATGATATAAGTACCGTACTACAATATGAAGTGGGTTTTGTGAGCGTATATTGTATTATTTTATTGGTGGAAATAAACTTGCTTCATGAATATTTTTTTAGTGACAAAAGCTTCCGGCTTTGCTCGGTTAGCTCACCCAACCCGATGATTGAAGTCAGCATTGTCTTTTATCTTTAACGGTATTCTTGATAGGAATGGCGGACGGATTTTAAGCAAACTCGTTACAAAGTACTCGTCTAAGAGTATAAAGAGGATTCAAGTCCAACATTGTTCAAAACAATCTGTCATTAAAATTTCATAATGCAAGCACTCGTATTTACCAAAGTACAACTGTATAATGTTATTTTGCCATACAACTTCCTATATTTACATTTTCCAGTCTGTGATAACACTACAAATCGATTTTGTAATGTATAGTCCAATACATTTCATCACTGATTATTTTAATACTTAATCGTACAATTGCTGAAACTTGTATAAATATAAGTAATAGGGAATCATTCTTTGAATATTATGAGGTGATCAAATACGGTCGGGCTTTATTGGATTTGATCACCCCCGACCGTACTTGATCACCTCATAATACTCAAAGAATGATTCCTTATTACTTATGCATTTATTATGAATATATATTTTCAGGTAAAATATCAAAATGTAATCTCATGAGTGAGTGCTTATTTGCGATAAGATTAAAAACATTTAGCAACGGATGTTCTTTTTTCCTACACTATCGTTGATTAAGAATGAATCCAAAAAAATTAAAACAAACGACAATATTTACAAAAATTTGATCTAATAAAAACCGCAACGTACAAATAAACTTTTTTAGCTCACTTGAACCGAAGGTTCAAGTGAGCTTTTCTGATCACCCGTTGTCCGTCCGTCTGTAAACTTTTCACATTTTTGACTTCTTCTCCAAAACCACTGGGCCAAATTTAATCAAACTTGGTACAAAGCATCCTTATGAAAAGGGGATTCTAAATTGTTAAAATAAAGGGCACAACCCTTTTTACAAGGGAGATAATTACGAAACAGTGAAAATAGTGTGCATGTCTTTAAAAATCTTCTTCTCAAGAACCACGGCAACAGAAATGCCAATATTTACAGAAAAGCTTGTTTATATAGTGAAGATTTTAAATTGTAAAAATCGTGACCCCTGGACTAAAACTGGGGCCCCAGGTGGGGTTCAAAGTTTAACAGAAATACGTAGGATAAATGTTTAAAAATCTTCTTCTGGGGCCCCAGGCGGGGTTCAAATTTAACATAGAAATAGATAGGATAAATGTTTAAAAATCATCTTTTCAAGAACCACTGCACCAGAAATGCCAATATTTACATAAAAGCTTGTATATTATATGAAAATTTTAAACTATAAAAATCGTGACCCCCGGACCAAAACTGGGGCCCCAGGCAGGGTTCAAAGTTTAACATAGAAATATGTAGGATAAATGTTTAAAAATCTTCTTCTCAAGAACCACTGTACCAGAAATGCCAATATTTATACAAAGCTTGAATATATAGTGAAGATTCTAAATTGTAAAAATCGTGACCCTCGGGCAAAAACTGGGGCCCCAGGCGGGGTTCAAAGTTTCACATGTATAAGAACAATGTTTAAAAATCTTCTTCTCAAGAACTACAATGCAACAGTCTGGGATATTACTATGCATACATCCTTGGCTATTGTAGATTCTAAAGTGTTAAAATCGTGACCCCTGGACTAATACTGGGGCACCAAGAGGGGGTCAAAGTTTAACACAGAAAAATATAGGAAACATGTTTAAAAATCTTCTTCTCGAGAACTACAATGTCACAGTTTGTGAGATTACTATGCAAGCATTCTTAAATAATGTAGATTCTGAATTATTAAAGCTGTGACCATCAGACTCATACTGGGGCCCCAAGAGGGGTTCAAAGTTTAACATAGAAATATATATGGAAAATGTTTGAAAATTTTCTTCTTGAGAACTACAGTGCTACAGTTTGTGAGATTACTATGCAAGGATCCTCAAATAGTTAAAATTCTAAATTGCTAAAGCCAACCATAAACCCCGGACCAATACTGGGGCCCCAGAAAGGGGTCGAAAGTTTAAAATAGAAATAGCATATGCTACGAAATATAATGTTACAAGGAACTGTTGTTCAGGTGAGCGATGTGACCCATGGGCCTCTTGTTAAAATACATGTTATATAGTTGATGAATATGATATATGTAAAAATAATTACTTGGGTTGTAAATACCACAGTTGTTGTAATTGATTCTGCTTTGATATGGTGTATATTACCGATGTTATATAGTGCCTTTTCCCCCTAGCCATCTTTCCCCCCGGAAAAATGGCTATATAGCAGTTTGTCCCCCACGGAAAGCTGACTATATAGTGGGTTTTCCCCCTTTTTATAGCCAGATTACCCCCACGGAAAACCTACTATATAGTGGATTTTCCCCCATGTTTATGGCGGACCATTCGTGGCAATAATTTGCAATAACTGATATGATATTAATTTCTCATAATAAAGATTAATTATGGCATTTATTAATACATAGAATAAAATACATGGATTTTTCACCCCTAATATGAACAAAGGCACGCGCCTTCACAACATTCCTGTGTCATCACCATTTATTTCACCTTTTGTTACACCTTTTTGGAACGCCTTTTACACGGATTTCGGAATACCTCGAATCTTTTTCATCTAATCGATGCTTATCTACAGTTTTGACTTCGACGTTATGACATTGACATTTTTCACAGAACACGTCAGAATACATTTGAGTGAAAATACCCCGGTTTGGAACTTTATTTTTCCCATGTTTTATCATCTATGTATAAGCTCCTCCCAGGAAACTAACTGACCAATCTTGACTTAATTTTGTAGAGGAAGGGAATAAGAAGTGGAAATGTATTACTCCCTTCGTCCAAAAGGCTATTAATTTTAAATAAATACCGTTAGAATTGACGATCTTAAATATAATCATATATTTCTACTTCTAAATATCAAACGAAAGACAGGGTGCAATGATATGATGAGAAACTGAAATGTTTTACTTCGATTGATGGGGTTCTAAATCATGGGTAAGGGGTATTATAATTGATTATGTATTAAAGGCATGTGTAAAGTTAGTATTTACAATTTTGTTTTAAAGTCACGCATATTCATATTCATGTTTTTAAGCACATTTTTTACGAAACGCGAGGTTTTATGATGTAAACATTTTCTAAAAATGAAATGGCTTCACAACCAGAACAAAGTCGGTATCTTTGCT
>WFKH01010931.1:62096106-62119457 GCA_016163765.1 Magallana hongkongensis
TGATATCAAAGTTTTAGCATCTGAGGGGCCTTGCTATATATATTTACTATTGTGAAGTTTAATCTGAATATTGATTTTTTTTTTAAAATGGACTAATATCTATCTATTACTGGTAACTTACTTCACTGATAAATATTCATTGATAAAGACTTTATAACCAGTTCTGTATTATTGATCTAACCAACCTTGAAACATTAAAAGTGAGTGATCTCACAAAACAATCTAAAATCAATCAAAGTGATATATCCAGTGCTTTTGTAATAAAGCTTTTTTTTGTTAGATGTAAGAAAATGGTGTTCTGGTTTTCTTAAGCTATCGAAAATAAAATCCATAATCATTATAACGTTGGAATTTAATTCATAGTTTCCCATACTGACCTTTGGTTGGAGTTTTCCTGAATATGGATTTGACAGTGTGAGATCTTTTGTTGAACTGCAGCGATTTCTTCTCGGTGAACTTGGAGAAGAGGGGGGTACTGGACTCTTCCGTCTCCCCCATCGGCCTGTCAACAACAAAATTATGGTCAAAATTATTCAGCATCAGGTCATTACTTCAGATAGGACACACAGATATAGTTGTGAATTTTGTAACAATTTCTCAAAATTGTTTAACTATCTGTAATTTGTTTAAGTTATTTACAAATCTGTGATCTCAAATTGTTGTATTATTTGTAAAGAAGAGTATTCAGATTCTATACAGCATAAAGCTTGCAACTTTATATACACTATAAATACTCTTATCTTAAGACTTTAACAAATAAGATACTTCAATATACTCTCGTTTTAATTATGATGATAAACTATACTCAATTGAAACTATGATATACTATAGTCTACTGTTTTTCAAAAATACCTCCATACTCTATTCTCTCTTATTGCTCCCCCTAAACAGAACATGTCAGCATGAGTTTGATACATTTGCTGATATGCTCATGCAATCAATACTATGTTGCAAACTTGAATTTCAGAACAAGTGAAATATCATCCCCTCCACAGTACAAAGACCTCTGATTAATCTCACTTACTCCTCGATTACTCATCCTACTAACACTGTAATACAAGTCATGGTCCATAAGGAGGGGCAATTTCTTAAGAGTTGATTATATATTCTTTACTGGCTAATCTTTAAACTGGTCCAATTGACTCACCGAGCTTACAGACATGGAGGTGGAACTTAACACCATCTGATGAGGACAGCAGTATACTTATTTCCAACAACCTTTCTCCTTCCGGATTTGAATTTTGCCAGAGGCAGTTGGATTCTCTTTATCATGAATAAAATTCTATAGTTTTAAATGGGGCCTTAATTTTACCCTTTTTTAGCAAATGTCATTTACTTATGCATAGGATTCAATAGCTAGAGTAAACCTATTACTGATGATAATAAACTTGTGCATTGGTGTTTTAAAATCAAACAGATTATGTTATCATGAGTACATCATGAGTGTATATGTTGAAATGACACTGACTTTTTATTAAAAGCTTACTCATGATCGAAACAATTCCTATCCAAAAAGAAGCTATATAAACTTACTTAGTAAAGTGTTTTTCTACAAGTTAAAATAGGTTTTCAATAAGTGACAATGACTGAATTTTATAACACCTAAAGAATAAGAAAGTTGGAGAAGAACAAGAAACAATTTCATTTGCAAACCCCAAAAACATGCAAGTATATTCAAGATATCAATATCATAAAGACTATAATTAGATATAGTTAATGGATCTCCTTGTCCTTCTCCCTTGATGTGAGCTGTGCTTTACCAATAAAGCATTGCGTGCCACTTCCCTGAGTCACCCCTTAAACCAGCTGTCTCCCTGCATCCCTCTACATAACATGTCCTTTATTGATTTGACACCTTTATTCTAAACTTTGTCTTACCTGACTCACAACATCCATGTCTAATTATAGATGCTGACTTCTAAAGCCTAATAACAATGATTTCACTACTTTGCATCAATCATATTTATAAAAAAAATGTCCCCTCCTCCTTTTAAAGTTTTCTTTTCGAGATTTTATCTTAAATCCTGACTGAGTCTTTGTATCTAAATGCATACAAATTTAGAAACTCTGGAACCATAATCTTGGTGGAGTGAATGAACATTACATTCCTCCAAATCAAGTTGAGCCTGCAAGGGAGTGGGTAAAAAAAAAAATCCAAGAGGTATTTATAAAGCAAAATGTAATGTGAGGATATCTTGGAACAGAGTATAGACTAAAGTGTTGCTCATCAGACTGTGCCAGAGTGTTGTTCATGACTTGCATGTATAACTTTGCCATTTTCTCACCTGCATGCATGTACACCTTTGCTGTTTTCTCACCTGTGTTGTTGTTCATCATGCTGAGCTTGGGCCTGCTTAGCCGCCTGGTAAACCTCTCTGTAACACTTGGAGCAAAACCCCTGCCATGCTGGGTTACCATAGAAACCACAGCCATTTTTACACAAAAGGTCTGACTCGTCCACATGAAAGTGATGGCTGCTCTTCTTTGCAGATTTCTTGTTTGTACTCATTCTGGGAGTTACTCTGTAACACAGAATTATGTCATAGGAAACCAAGTTACCAACTTCTCAATGATTTATTACTGCCCATATATCTTTTTTTTAAATATTTTAAATCAGTCCATCACTGACTTAGCATGCATCATTCATTTGATAATTTGATTTGCAATTATCATGTCTTTGAAAGTTGTTACAGATCAGTATCAGACTAAATTTTGTCATCTTTTATAAGTTAAATATTGACATGGGTAGGTCTAAACATACAGAGACTATTGTATGAATGATGATCAGAATTGTGCTCAGGCAATCCTAAAATGAAACTTATTTTGTGCTTAAATGTTTCACTGTCAATTTTTATCAAATAAATTATCTAATTTCATTTAAATTTATATGTTGTATATATACTGGTAGTTTATATATATTTATATATATAATTATATAAAATTGAATTCATACAATTATATTTCTAAAATATTCTTGTAGCTCTTATTTACACAATTGGAATATAATTTCTGTAAATCATATTAAATTCATGAAATTCATACACTGGTCGATGTTATTTAATTTATTTATTAAAGGGTATAAGGTAATATGGAGAGTCTACGGTAATTATTCATGTCAAGCCTATATCATAACTAAAAAGAGGGAAAATATGGCAAAGGCATTAATCATGACAACTTAATTGTAGTTACTAAACGAAGTTTCACACCATCTTGCTTATCAGTGAATTAAATTCAAATCAACAGTTATATAATACTGGCGTGCGACCAGTTCTCACCGAGTACCATTTCTTGCCAGTGCATTGTTACATCATTTTTCATATTTAATTTTTTGTGTTGATAAAATGACATAACAATGCACTGGTGAGAAATGGTACTCGGTGAGAACTGGTTGCACGCCAGTAGAGTACACAGAAAATGAAGAACTAAAGAGTAGATTTTACAATGGAAATTTCAACTAGTCTAACCTTTAAAAAATATTACTATTTTATCTTAGGGGACATTTGGTACTGATCATCAACATAAAATGGGTTGTTTGGAGTGAAATTTCCCGCATTCTGTACACTACAGTCTGTACAGGTGCTCTTCAGATTGTCATTTATTTCAAACTTGCATTAACACTATTACAGTGCCTAAGTAGCACTGGAAAAAAATATTAAAGACCATTACATAAAACGATGGCTTCTTCAAAACCAACAAGAAAAAATAAAGCAGTTAAAATCTAATATTCACACTGAAAGTAAAAACACCATTTCATTCTGGATCAATTATTAAAGCCATATATCCTGTGCATGTCACTGACACTTATGTAATAGGCTATGTAAAGTATTACAGATAAAGAAAACATGGTACCCGTTACAAGGGACGTGTATACTACAATATATGTCTCTGATATCAGCAACTATTTATTCTATATACCAATAACTTAAACTAACTCTTCACCTAATCACGTACAGCCCATGTACCAATGTGTCTGTCAGTCAGCTCACGACTGTAAAGGGACGACACAAGTAATTGTTGTTTTTTTAATAAAAATCATAGACCACACCATCTTAAATAAATACTTTTTATCTACTTACACTTAGACAGGCAAAGAATCATACTAATCAATAGTGGTCATATGATGATCATTCCTACTAGTCCTGGTTTCTCCTTACTCCATTGTGAACTAAATAGTTTCGAATTTGAACCCGGACAATTTTTTTTCAAAACCATAAATATAAAAAATTGCACCTTCAAATAATCTTGTAATATTTTTTATCTCAAATAAATTATCAAGAAGCCAATTAGCATACCAGATATATCAAATTCAAATTTATACGAAACTAACGAAGCAGAATGTAAACAAAACGGGGGCGTGTCTTGTAAACAAACGCACCTTATCTTCCAGGCCGATACATGCAAGATGGTTTCTTTGTCTTCTTTGTTGCAGTCACCTGTACAAGCAATTCTCCGACCTGCAATGAGGCTCCCTTTTATAAAAAATCTTCACAGTTACAAAGAAATGTAGGTTTTTTATATAAAGCATGCTTGTGGGCTGAATATACATGTAGTTTTCGTACATACTCGATGAATTTGTAATGATGTATTGAAATCTCCAATTTTAGGTGGGTTCATGAGAAAGAGAATGCAGAAATCTTGAAAGCCATAATAAACTCTCTAGAATTATTACAGAATGAAGACAAAAAAGGCACTGTCTACGATATTCACAAGGTTTGTTTGAAAATCATCTGCTATAATCAAACAACTTGTGTGTTTTCTATTACCAAGTCAATGTGTGAGGTATATTCACTTTAGAGAATAAAAACACACATTATATAATATTACATCCCATCACAAATTGCAAGAAAGGTGTTCTCAATTTTTCACTAGGTCAAAATAACACTAGGTCTTTTATTAAGATTTGATACGTTTAACCAGAGTCCAGGGTTTAACATGACAGCTTATCAGAACTTACATTACAGGTAAGCCAAGACTCAACTTTTCTGAGGATTTTTGTCTTCACCTGGGCTGAGTGGTTAGATGTGATGGAATTCACAGTCCACAAGGACACAGTTGAAGTAAGACAATGGACTTCAGTAAAAAAAACAAAAAACAAAAACAAAACAGTACACATGAACTACCAGATATAGTTCTTCATTTTATTCCGGCATATTTTTTGTTTTCGTTTTACAGGCATGCTCCTTTTCATCTGGCCTGTTTCCACTTTTTATCCCTTTTGCTAGTATTGTTAATTGTGTAAGTACAATTTGAAATTTTAAGTTTATCAATACTGTGGCAGTAATTCAATTACAATTAATCCTTTTTATATTCATTTTAAAATTTTGTCAGGTTTTGTTTTGGGTACCCTTCCTGGATAACGGACTAAACAAAAACAGAATTACCTCTTTAAGGAAACTACTAAAGACTTATATAAAGGAGTTCAAAGCATCCTGATGTTTTCTTTTTTAACAAACTGCATGAAACAAACCTGGGCATTTATCTGATAAAACCATTTTACTTTGTGTCATGTTGTCTTTTAAAAGCTTTAGAATGTAACAGCTAGGCAAGTCAATATACCGATATGTATCTGACATATACATATTCGCCTCACTGGTTTGTTAGCACAATTTGTTCATTTATGTATCTCCATGGTCAAAGATGTTTAACAGGTTGGGAGAAATAATGAAGGACCAGACCGGGATTTAAACCATGGCCCCCTGAATCTCAAGTCAATTGCTCTACCCACTGAGCTATCTGGCACTGTATTCAAACCGGTCTGACCATCACATTCCTCCTCCCGTAAATAATCTTCGCCATCAAAGATCACCATCTCCAGGCTCTTTCCTCTAGCAGGAGTTAACCTGTCAGTTCAAGGGGTTGGTCACAGCATCAAATGCAATTGGTTGGGAGAAATAAAGACGGACCAGGCAGGGATTCGAACTCTGGCCCCCCTGAATCTCTAGTAGGGTGCTCTCACAACTGAGCTGTCTGGCACTGGTATTCAAACCAATCTGACCATCACAGATGAAATGTTTCTGGATCAGTGCAAGGGCAACACCCAATCTGATTAGAGAAAGTATACAAAAACTTGAACAGAATGATTAACTGCCAGTAATAAGGTGTTTATACATTCAGGGAGACCACAATAACAGTACCTTTTGTAGGTTCCTCACTCTGTCCTATATTTATAAAACAAACTATGTAAATTTACAACTGTATTGCACAATGCACCTACAAAATACAACACATAAACTACTCGAATCTGTAATATCATACAGAATACAGTAAAAGCCATGACTTAAACAAAAACTACATAGCATATTAGCATACACATGTACAAAATTTCTCTCTTGTACCTTGTGACATGCAATCAAACTACTATTTCTCTTTGGAAGTGAACAGAGATATTGGCTTGAATTCCAGCAAAAATTCCCTATTTAATGCTTTCCACAAAAATTTTGATTTAAATGTTTATATTTTCTTTATCCTCATTTGGAATGGTTTAAGCAGTTTGTCCCCTTTTTGTGAAATGCTCCATTACATTTTATTTCGTGTATCTGAATACAACACTGGACATTATACTACATACTTTTACAGTAAACAATTATATTTTTCTGAGTTTTCCTATCAACCTTACTAGAATATTTGACTTCAGTACAACTTCAGTACTCAGTTGTTTGCATTATTACTGTACACAGGGAAATATTCACCCCATTTTATTTTCACCCCTTTCGCCCTCGTTGCTAGCAGGCGAAATTAAAGACTGAGCACATTCAAATCAATTTTTAATAATTGTTTCATTAGAGAGAGTACCTGGTATCTATATTTAACTGTGTCTTAACAAATTCAAGCCAGGGCAAAACTGTGAGTGTAGAAGGGGGAAAAAACACGGAGCAAAATAACCCTGTATACAGTAGTCATTTGGGCGCATAGACACATGTATACCAAGATAAAGCTAAACATAAAAACAAACAGTATTATTTGGTACTTTAAAGGTACACTAGAGAAAGACTGCTTTTATCAAATAGTGTACAGGAAAAAAATTGTTCATTGCATCTTACTTTAAATTGATCTTAATTTTTTTTCACACCATAATAATCTCTGTATACATATATCTGCAATTTTTATCAGTTTATTGAGAATTTCTAGCATACATTAAATGTAAAATAATCAACATCATTCAATACCTTGTCTACCTGTTTGTTTATCGAAGTCTATTATAAATCAATAAATAAGCAATTTTAATGATGACAGAATCCAAATCAAGTATAAAATATTCTAATACGGTATATATGACAGGATTTCACAAATTCAAAATAAAATCTTTCTCATCTAAAATACTTAAATAAGTATCAACATTTAAAAAAATATTAGATATAAAAAACTTAAAGACAAAACAACAAACACGTAAAACATGGGACAGTATTACATTCTATCTGTAATCTCTTGACTTGCTTCGAGCTGTTCATTGTTCAGAGTTTTTTCCCTTGGATCTTTTCCTCTCCAATCAATGGCTGATTAATCTGGTTCTCTTTTTACTTGGTTTTCCTAGCCTCTCTTTCACTCTGGTCAATGACAGCGATGTTATTACAGGCAGCGATAAGCTGGAGGACACTGATTCCTGCCTTGATGAAGGATAATGGAGCACTGACATAGAGAATGGCCTGGAAAAGCCCAACTCCTAGCACTGAAAAATAACACAATATCAGTCTGAGCAATCGATGGTTTAGTATATTTTTCACACACAAAATAGAAAAGGATAAAAATAATTAAAACCTTGTGATGATTGCAATTTAGGAGGTTTCTTTTTTTATCAGAATTAAACTTCTCTTCATTCTGGCTCTGATGACGATGTTTCTGGTCAAATCACTCAACAATTAAATAAATCTACTGATGCATTTTCACAAAGTTTTGATTAGGTCTTTATGTTTACAAGTTTAGATACAGACCCTATTGAATACTGCTTGCTTTCCACGCATGGGAAATCTTAAGCAATATCAACCTTAATGTGTTGGTTTCCAGTTTTTGTTTTGTATAGTTATACCTATGTTCACTAAATCCATGTTTTACTTTTGCTCTTGACTTAGCCATACTCTATTTAAACCATATACATATTAGACCCTTTCATGCTGCTTAGTTTCCACAAATCAATGTATGATTAAATCAATTTCAAATTTCATTTACAAGCTTGACTCAATAAGTGCTAATCAATGATTATGTTAAAAAATGTTGACTTTGTTAATTATGTAAGTTTACAGTATTTAGATGTTCTTGGGTTGTGTCTGCAGGTTTTCGTGTGTGTGTGTGTGGGGGGGGGGGGGGAGGGTAACAAATACTCACATGTGGGCCCTGGAGTAAAGTATGTCAGGTACAGCATACAGAAGAACAGCTCATTGGCAGAACACATAATGAAGAGGATTAGCTGAAATCACATTGAAGTCACAAGTAACTGTAAACTCGGTCAGCATGCAAGGATCTCATCATATTAACTATTATGAGACCCATAAATAGCACAGATTGTAACTTGCAGATGTTTCATTTGTTTTTAATTATTTGGTTTTAGAATACATGTAACCCTTGAAAGTTTGCAAGGTTGCCTCATCAAGTCTCGAGTTACTGAAGTTTTTAGATGAGTCAGTTATCCTCTCACTTACTCTATTGTGGTAATAATGTCTAAGAACTGGATTGGCAGACAAGTCCAGTTTTTTGTGACTTTCTCCACCCTTCATCAGAGAGCTGTAAAAGTGGGAATGTATATAAATATTTGTATATGTATACTATTTGATTACATTTTACAAATTTGAAATTGAATGAATCTCTAATCTAAAATATGAAGTTAGTTCTAAATATTCCTCTTAATGTACTTACTGGCATATATACTTACCGGAAATAATGGTACATATATTTGGAATGATTACTAATATCATAATGTACATATTTCAACTGCATAAAATTCAATGTCATTCCTACCTTTGAACATGAAACCAGTGACTGGTGATGTCCAATGCCATACTGAACTGGAAGAACAACATGTACTTTGGGTAGAAGTGACACAGGGCGGCCATTAAACACATGGTGGCACAGCGGTCAATCAGCATATCCAACATGCCACCCAGTTTGCTGCCTGTCCAAAATACATGTTTTACTATCAACATCATGAAAACTCTAATCATATAAACTGTTAAAAAAAGATTTTGATCATAAAGATATCAAATCTTAGCCACAGTTTTCATGATAGACCTTTTAGTTACTACATTATTAAGCTAGTCGAAAGTAATCTAAAGGTGATGGAAACAGGAGATACATGATTTAATTTAAATCATGATTTAATTTAAACCATGGATACAAGTAAAAAAAAAAAACAATGCAAACTGAATTTCGTACTTTGGTCCAACATCCTGGCAAGATGTCCATCAATGGCGTCTAGAAATCCACTCAGCAGGTACCAGAAAGAGGCACTCCAGGGGTCTGTGGGCAGGTAGTAGAAGGATATGAAAGCAGTGATCACTCGAAGATAATCTAAAATAAACAGTCAAATCAAAATCTCATATGAAATGTTAATATCACTGGTGACTGTTGCATTATGCATATATTATCTTTTAAGACTAAAATTGCATGAGATATATTTTAGAGGTAATAGTAACTTCCATATAAATAAAATCATCAAATGTACATGTACGTACCATCGTTTTGAAAATTTTAAGACAAAAATGACTTTAAAAAGTACTGTAATCATTGACAAGTATATATCATACTTTCAGTAAGTTTAAGGGTAAGAATTTTTGGATAGAAATGCTAAAGTGTTTTTACTATAACGGAAGTATACATATTAATATATATGCACAAATATCTTTTAAAGAACTATACATGTATATATATAATGTTGGTCAAATTTGGTCCCCACAATTCGCCAATTTTAAAAGTGTGTTAGGTTCATTAAATTGTAATGATATTTTTAGAAGAGTTGACATAAGATATATTTTTCATGTACAGTATTTATTTGATTTATTTATACTCACTGCCAGTATATGACATCAAAAGTGACGCTATCTTTGTAATTCAATGACAGTAAGTCAAAATTTGACATTTTCCTTATCTTTTTTCGAATGGAAAATATAGAGTGACACGTTGAACAAAGATAATCTTTTTGTCATTAATTAGTCTTTGATAGATACATCTCTGATGAAAATATTTTGTTTGTTTAAGCGTGCTCTCAATGAATTTTCTGAATGAAAAACTGCTTGAAAACAAGCCGTTATACGCTATAAATGCAAAAATGGCAGGAAAAGGATAACTTCATGATGTCATATTTCTTTGGGCGTTTGGATCAAAATGAAGATTGTGAAAAACCTACAAATGTACAGTACCGATCAGACCCAACCTAACAGAAAGTAGACCCAACTAAACCCTGGGTTTACTTTCGAGGTCTGCTCAGGGTTTATTCCGGGTTTGCTAAAGCAGATCCAGAGTTAACCCAAAGTCAACCCAAAGTAAACACAGAGTAAACCCAGAGTGGACACAGAGAGTAAACCCCGATCAGAAGTAGACCCCTGAAAGCAGATGCTACATGTGTATTTGAAATGTACAGGGGGGGCAGGGCTTAACGGCAGTAAGATGGTAAGATAAATGACAGGTCTACTTCACACTTCAGTGCGTAAAGTGGACCCCAAAAGCAAACCCCGAGTAAACCCAAAGTAAACCCCAAGTGGACCCAAAGTAAACCCTGAGTGGACGCAGATTTTTAAAAAGCAGACCCTGAGTAAACCCCAAAAGTAAACCCGGGTTTAGTTCAGAGTTTCCGAAAACTACCGGTCCTACCGGCAAAACCGTTAAAAAATCGAAATGTCCGATAACATTTCATATATTACCGGTCCGTGTGACCGGTAAGTTCCACTTTCACAATCCGGAAATTTTCTGTTTCTACGCATCGTTTTTGTCTTTTAGTCGTAATCTCTTAAACGCTTTAGGGAGTGTCTACTTTAAGTTTCTTCTAAGCGCTTATCTTACACTGATATAGCATCATGTCGTGATCGCGGTTCATCACTTTTCTGTTTTGACGAGGCTTAAAGCTATGCGAGGATTGAGAATAAAGAAAAGTATAAAGATAGTTTAAACCAGAACAGCAGGAAATTGTTGAAATGTAGCGAGGTTAATGGCATTACTTGTACCGTATAATAGAGAAGGGTCAATCATGGCCGTTTCATTAATCAACTCTCACTTTTGATTCCATTAATTTTCGATTGTATATGATCGTATGTATGTTTAGATTTAATGAAAATTATCCAGTCCGGTACAGCAGCTAAAATTCTTGAGTTTGTGGCACATACACTACTTATTTGTATATCTGACATGGAGCAGAGTAAAATGAGAATAAAATAAATTGTAAAAAAGTCATCAATAGAAACAAAACAGAAATAAATTAAAGACTGCATATTTTGGAGTCATTTATTTAGAAACAGAACAAAAATTAATTCTAGATTATATATTTTTGACTTTTTCTTGGTCATAATTGAAAGCTTTTTATATTTTGTTCAGTAATTACATAACACTGAGCAACTACTGCAACACTAATATCTGTTTTATTCGGACCGATAAAATTTGCTCCGGACTGGCAGAACATGCTAAGTCATCAGTCCGAATGACTGATAGAATTTTCTGGTTTTCGGAAACTCTGTTAGTTGGGGTCTGCTCTGGTGTTAGGTTGGGTCTGGTCAGTACTGTATACTGTAAATGTATTATATTTGGTGTATACGATATTTGGCGAAATACGATTTTTCAAGTTAGCGTGGATTTGATTTAGCGCATTTCTGAATGTACCTATTTATCTACTTATATATTATACATTTGGCGATGTAGTTGATTTAGCAGACGCCGTATTTCGCCAAAAACGCTAAATAGAATACACAGCCAAATGTAATACATTTACAGTATCTGTACAAAGAAAACAAAGAATTACATTTAAATGATTATATTCATTTTAGGGGGTCATTTTAGGCCCTTATCATATATATTCCTTTAGAAGAAGTGTGCTTTCCAATAAAGGCCTAAATATAAAGTTTTCAGATACTGATGTTCTATTTGGTATGGAGCAAAAGAGCTCAGTTGTCTAACTGTAACAAAACCCAATATAAGAATTTCACCTAACATATTATTTTAACACAATGAAAACATAAAGGGTCTGTATTGGTTGTTTTAATGTAATCGGAAAATCACATATTATAGTCTGTCCTAACGTACTGTTTCCAACACACTTTGACAATTTTTTAATGAAAATACATGTATCTGTCAAAGAATAACAATTCAAATTGATAAAGGGGAAAAATACAATATTCTTTTTTTTAAGCAGCGAAATTCACTGGAACAAAAACAGATTTCTTACTGAGATCTATCATTCAAAAATCTGACATCTTTATACATTCGGAAGTCACTCGGATTTTATCACACAATTTTTCAACATTCTCATTTGGGTACTTCTATGTCTGTTGCAATGTAATATCCAGGTAGATTTTTTTTTATCCGTGTACTTATAATCTTAGTGTATCTTGCTGAGTTTAGTGTACTTATAGAAACCTGACAAGCTAGAGGGGACATTTCAAAGGAATAATCTTGGAAATCTTTCATCTTACTGAGTGAAAATCTTTTGATTCTGAGGTATTTTAATATAGATTAATGAAGCAAACTGTGCTGCATAAATATCTTGGGACAGAGTATAGCAAGTTTGATAATTTTTGTTCTAGCAGGGACGTATATACGCCCCTAGAACTACACAATTAAACAAATGGAGCTCGCATCAATTGTCTTATAAGTTGTAAAATACATGATCACTGTCCCTGTGTACCCCAAGGCAATGGTATGACCATGAGAGATTCGTCATCCTCATTATGATTATGCACCTATACAAGAAAGTGCCAATAAAATGTTACTTCCTCTCAAGTTTAGAATAAATTGTGGACATACCAACAATATTTGGAATGAATAAGAAGATATTCTCAGCCATCTTCCTTTTTTTAGCTTCTTTGGTTCAGCTATAGATGGAAAGGTTGTTTTTAATTATGATACACCTTCTCAGAAATCAGTGACAGTATTTGTTGTCAAAAAAATTCTACTCGGAACTCCTCGTTTCCGTAAATGTTTGAAAGAAACAAATACGATCGGACAAAAACGGATATGAATTCTGAGAAATGAAAAATTCCTACCTCTGCCTGAAAGGTCCGATAACACACGATTTTGGGAAAGAAAGCATGGCTACAGATTTCCTAAATTAAAATCCCCACATTAAACACGATACATGTAACATGATGAAAAACAATTAACCTAGCTGTTAGGTATGGCACGCCAAATCCACAAAAATTAATTAATATGAGCTACTTTCATAGTCGATAAAATAGGTTTAACGGTTGTAAACTATAGTTTACGGACAGAAAACTATAATTAACGTTTGTAAAACTATGATTAACAACTCATAACTATAGTTAACGAATGTTAATTATAGGTGAATCTATATATATCAGCAAAATCTATTTACCGACAGATAAACTTAGATTAGCATTCGTAAACTATAGTTTACAACCGTTAAATATGGTTTTACAGATGAAAACTATAGTTAGCGAAACGTTAACTATAGTTTACGGTTCGTAAACTATAGTTAACAGTGAACTATAGTTTAGGATTCAAAACTATAGTTAACGGTCGATAAACCTAGTTTATCATCTGTGAAAATTTAGTTAACGCCGTTTATCTATATTTCACATCTGTAAACCATAGTTAACGCGATCATCTATGTTTTAGAATTGTAAAACTATAATTAACATTGAAAACAACCATTTGCGATTGCAAAACATAGTTTATCTGATAAATATAGTTTCACGATTGTTAAACTATAATTAACAACTCTTGATTATAGTTAACGAATGTAAATAACAGTTTACAGATGTGAATCTATATTTATCAGCAAAATCTATTAATAACGTGTATTTACAGACAGAAAAATATAGATTTGCATAAAACTATAGTTTACAACCGTTAAATATGGTTTTACAGATAAAAACTATAGTTAACAAATCGTTAACTATAGTTTACGGTTCGTTAATTATAGTTAACAGTCAATAAACCTAGTTTATCAACTGTGAAACTATGTTTAGCTCATTTTTGTGAATTTGGCGTGCCATAGTTAGGTCCTATTTACGAAAGTCCATTATAGATCAAATTGAAAATGAGAAAAAAGTAAAATTTGTCACTACGAGATATAAAGTCGTAGCATCGATAATGTTACAATGACTAATAATTAAGCATTGAATCATTCTTTTTTGAAAGATATAGTCTCATAACTGCAACGATGTGTGCATACAAACTGAGAAACCTGCGTTAGCGCGTTATGAAAATTTGTTTGCACATACCGTTGCAGTTATGAGACTATATCTTTCAAAAAAATAATGATTTAATGCTTATATTTACATTTTTTTAACTTCTTGCCTTGTCTGCAAATGTGATTTATACCTGAAAAATTACTGTATTATCCTAAGGGTAAGTTCAAATTAATGGAAGAGCCACTGTAACAGCCACAAGCGTGAACTTTGATTTTCGCTTGTGACGTTGCACTTTAACAGCGTTCAACGTTTGTGACGTCATAATAAAACTCATTATTTAACCTTTCAGTACCCTGTTACAGCGTTATAACTGCAGTAGCTTTCCATACACTTTACATGCGAAAAATATGTGGAATGTAAATATTTAAGCATTGAATCCTTATTTTTTGAAAGATATAGTCTCATAACTGCAACGGTGTGTGCATACAAATTGAATAACGCGCGTTAGATTTGTTTTCTCAATGAGATATGTTTTCTCAATGACCCATTGGCAAACAATACTGAAAAATTCAAAACTGTACTTTTTTTATTTCTTGAGAAAATGAATAATTAGTAACAACAAGTTTTGCCAGGCGGCGCAATGTGTGACGTCAAAAATTTCCAACGTTAACGTTGTTGCTAAACACTCCACATCGTTTGAGATAAAGTTTTCGTTTTATTTCCGAAAATGTCTTCGAAAAATATTTTCTTTGAACATGTACTCTGAGTGCACATTCAATATACATTTCTAGTTTTGTTTTTTAAGGTCTTCCGTTTCCAACGTTCCAACGTTAATATATTCTAAGTACAAACGATCTGCCTACTTCAAACTTGCCCTGTACGTCCGTCGTACCGAATTATGTCGTTCAGCATTTTGATGCCCATATCTATCGGTTGGGGTTTCTTTTTTCACTTATTGTCATCATAATCGTCCGATTATTTTCAATGATGTTAGTCTACTAATTCACAAAATGTATTTCTACGCGATTTTGTTAATTTTATTTACTTCAAAAGCCGCTTAGGATTTGTTTCAAGGTTTTTCCAAATTTTTATAAGTTACCGCTGCTGACGTCATCATTTTATTACGAGTTAACACTTAAACTTGTAACAAAACGCGCTATGAAATCTGTAAAAGTTTTGCTACAGCCAAAACATTTTCTGGGTAAATATTAGAATTAATAACAAATTTAAATGTATTTCTTATTTGATTTTTTTTTTCATTCTAAAAGTACTTTTCCTTGCAATGTTCATTTTATTTTGTTGATTATAACCTTTCGTATTTTAACATTGCGCCGCATGTCGAATTTATGATCTATCTTGCTTTCATTTCACTAATTTAATCACGAAAAATATTTGATTTCAAAACATAATTCAAATGCAAATTACTTTAACCCTTTGTGGCACAAGTTTCATCTTCCTGTGTCTTCGATTAACTGAATAACGCCACTTGTCTACGCTATTTTCGAACAACCCTCGTACACCCAATGTATACGACCTTTATGTACATAAAATGTTTTCTTGTTTTCTCATTTCTGTATATATAGTTATGTGGGCTATATTGATGTAGTATTGTATTGTTTATCAGTCAAAAGCTGTACAGCTCATAGACATATACAATTAATATACACATATATATACATGTACATATAAACGGGTCAACTGAAAAAGGCAAGTTTATACATGAAGTTTTCTGATCACAAAAGCATTCTTAATATATTTACCTAAATTGCACAAATCCTTTACATTTTGTGTTGACAATAGTTTAATTAGTTTAAAGACAGAGGGTTTATTATAATAAAACTTCTTAAGGAATTTTTCTCTTAAATTACAATAATAGGGACACTTCAATATAAAATGATATTCATCTTGTATATCTGATGTACATAAAGGACATAAACGTCTATCTAAAGGAATATTGCTGTATCTACCAGTTTCTACGGTAAGACAATGAGATGATAATCTTAATTTATATACATATAAGTTTCTTATACATATTGTAAAGGAATTCTTTTTGTCAGATATGACTGCAAAGTACAATGATCAACTAAATATTTATAGATTGTACATTTGGAAGAGGCATTTATATCAGCTAGTAGAGACTGTTTATAAATATCAAAAATGCGTTGCTTGGCGACTGTTAAAATAATTTCTGGCTTTTCAAAAAATTGATTTTCCCATAAGTTCATTAGTCCAATACTTGACAACATATTCTTAATTTCCGCAGCCCAGTTTTTACATTTGTTTTTACGTAAAGATTCATTATACATATTAACATAACATGAATTCAAAATACAATTTTTGATGAGAAAAGTTTCATCCAGTATCTTACAATACGTATTTTTTTAATACATTGCAGAGGCAGTCTGCCAAATTCACAATAAATAACTGAATTAGAGGTACACCTTTTAACATTCAGTATGTTTTTACAATAATTAAGATGAATTTTTTCTACATCTGGGGCAGAATGAAAGCCCCAGACTTCACAACCGTAGTAAGCAATGCTTCCTACATTAGTGTCAAAAAGGGACAAAAGCGTAGTAAAATTAAGACTCATATTACAACATTTCCTTTTCAATGCAAAAAGCGCCTTCATACATTGTAATGACAATTGTTTTTGCGTTACATGAAATTTGCCATTGTAATTCAACAAAAGTCCGAGATAACAAAAACTGTTTACAACTTCAATTTGTTCACACTTATAAAACCACACATCTGCTGTTCGTAAAATTCCCCCATTTGTAAATGTAAAAAGAATCCGCGTTATCATTTGAACCTTACATCTGGAAAAGCTTTAGCTTTAAAAGTCCTAGAAATAATTTATATGTGATTGCTACACGATATAAGTGAAACAGGTGAAACATTTTTGACATTATACTCTGACGTCAAATACAAAAATACATTAACGATTTTCGGTAAAAAAAAATCAGAAACATAAAATCAAATAGCAAAAAATCTAGCGAGAACACATATATTTTTTTACATAAATAATTTGTAAATCACTTTCTCTTTACGCACAGAAACAGTTAATAGATTCGTCTAAATTGTTTAAAAGTTATTTGCCATTTCCTAAAATAACTCCATCTCGAAAATAAGAGAAAAATGCTCATTTACCTATATATTCCATTAGAAAAGCGTCAAAACAGCACCACAAACAATACTAAGTTTGAGGCGATATTGCTGAAAATAGCGTAGGCAAAGTTGATAAAAATTTTATATATAATGAACTGTAAATCCTAAGATTTTCAGGGTATGTTTTCTCGTGAGATTTTTATGGAGAAATTACCCGTAACCCACCTTAATTTTGTAATCAAACTTGCTGTCATTCCTCTTCCCCCATATGCTGTTTCTCTCGATTACTTTTCCCGCGGTCATGCACAGATATACACTTACGTAAATCGTTTATAGAAAAAAAATTGATATTCGTAAGAAAATATTCATTTCTCCTTACATAAAATGACCGTAGTATTCAATTAATACCAATGAGTAACATGGCGCATTCGTCACGATGTTTTCTTTTTACACAAATCATCACACTGAAAAAATTTGGGATGGATTTCCAACATAGCAAAATACAGCGTTAAAAACGGCATATATAGCTTTAGAAGTAGTTATATTACGAGATAAAATAAAATCGCAATAACACGAGATAAAAAGTCGAGATTACGAGATAACAGTGTTAAAAGTCGTAACTACGAAATAACAATGTTAAAAGTCGTAATTACGATCGATATAAAAACTTTAATTGTAATAATGATACCTACAAGAGTCGCATTAACGACTTTTTATCTCGTAAATACCGACTTTTTAATTTTTTTCAACATTTTCAGTCAACTATATTTATCAGATAAACTGTTTTGCAATCGCAACTGTGGTTGACGGATGTCCCGGTCCGCAAGTGTTGTTTCCCCGAGCGCGGGCTTTGTCATTTGAAGGGGACGGCCTACGTTGACCACTGCCCCGATCAGTAAGTTCTGTAAATTCGAGCGCATGATTTATCGTTTTGTCGGACGGTCTGCGTAGGTTGTTACCCCGAGCGCGCGGTTCATCAGTTCTTCGGACCGGATAGATTAACGTCGTTAACTATACTTTACTGTCCGTAATTTAAACTACAGTTTACAACCGATAAACCTAGTTTATCGACTGTGAAACTATGTTTAGCTCATTTTTGGGGAATTTTGCGTGCCATAGAAATTCCCCAAATGACTCTATATCTTAGTTTACAACCGTTGAATATGGTTTTACAAATGAAAACTATACTTAACGAATGGTTAACAATAGTTTACAGTCGATAAATCTAGTTTATCAACTGAAAAACTATATATTCAGCTCATTTTTGTGAATTTGGCGAGCAGTTCTGTCATGTCATCACCCCCCACCCCACACCCTCTACATCCGCGCATGAAAACGATCATATAATATACTTGGTGTTTTAATTTATTAATGCATCATTACCTAATGACATCAACAGATCAAATCTTGTATACACGTTAATTTTACGGTAGCCCTCAACCCTTACACGGTTAAAAGCAATTTTGAATTTCGCGCGCACAAAACATTCTCGCGATTCTCGTGGTTTCTTCTTGGCGACAGAATATCCAAAATGGCTTCACGATAAAATGGATAACGACGCCGAAAATGTGGAGGAAAACGAAAAGTATTCATTTCTCCTTGCTTCGGCAATAAGAAACGAAGACCCGGAACAATTTTTCAGTATATACGATTCAATTTTGCCAAAAAATCTCCCTGACATACAGGTAAACAAGCACTTGTACACTTAATTTGCGGTGAAATTTTTATTTTCATATTGGTCTGAAGCACACATTTGTTTATGTAAGTCTATTGAAGTCTAATAAATCGTAATATAAGAATAAATGTGCAAAATACATATTTTCAAACTTTTCTTTGAAAACAAACGTCGGAGTGAGACGACATCGAGTAATCCCCCTTTTTATCTGCAATTTGCAAACATTTGCGTGGGCCTGACCTGTGTGTACATATTCATTAGGTGTATATAGTCGAATGACAAATTGTAAACCTGAAGCAGTATATGACGTGTCTAAAGTACTTGTTTCGTCGAGAAACATGTTCATAGAAACAAAACACAGTTCAAAATGACTCCAAATTTGTTGAAACAGTAAGTGTATTTGATGCAGAGCAAGTAGGGCAAAATTTTCAAGGTAGGCGGCAGTCTATCCAACATGTCTGCACCCATGTTGTAAGCTCTCAAATATGGAGACGACAAAATTCTAACCTCCTGTACATAGACAACGTCGCATTGCAAGCAGTGTGTATGTCAGGATTGATTTCATTATGTTCACCTTCTTCTATAAAGAGATTAAAAGAATGCAAGAAAAATATTTAAATTATGTATTTGAGTAAACAGTCTTAAAAGTTGACAATGGCATGTACATATACATTGTAAAACAAGTAAGTAAATAAGTAAAGTGAGCTGTCAGATTTTGGAATTCTTTATTCAGCCATCAGTCATGGGATAATTTATTAAAATGCTGAACATCATAAAAGAATTATAATCATTTTGATGATATGTTAAACAACCATTACTCTATGTGTGCAAATGTTCATGGTTTAATTTATAGTTATTTGTCAGTGGAATTGATCTGAAATAGTTTGTATCAAACATTTTGTGATAGCATCTATCATAATGTGTGTGTGTCTATGTTTTCTTTAAGCTTAGTACCATAAACATATAAATATTGTATTGATCGAGGAAATTCTGGCCAGTACTTGGTATCACTAATCAGCGTATATTTTTTGGTGAGCCATGTACATGTATTTGATAAAGATTTCTGTTATGAATTACTAGAAATGAGCTCAGGAAATTTTATATGACTTGGTATGTTAATTTTGTCACTCGTCCACTATAGTCTAAAATATCTGCTGTTTTCCTTGCTTTTTAATGAGTTTGATACTTGACGTGACAGGAAAACGTTGTCCTGGCATGTCAAATTTCAAAATTGTTAAAAAAGCCAAAAACGGCAGATATTTCAGACTAGTCAAAATCGATAAAAAGGCCAGGAAAACAGCAAATATTTTGGACTAATCTGTTACTTGAACCCCAGTATCAAATCCAAGGACAGCCCTGATGAAGTTTTCTAAATGATAGCTTCACAACTGTAGCTCTCTAACATGCATAAAAAACTGGTGTTGATTTTATATTTCCTTATTAAAAAAATGTATAATGCTCACTAAAATATAAAGATTTTTCTGTCATATTCCTACTACCTGTGAATAGCATGCTATGAAAGACATATTACTAACCATTCTTCAACACACAAATTGTATCTTCATCCTCCCAATAGGAACATGGTCGGCATATAAACATGGCTCCAATGTCCCGATACACCAGATCTATATATAATCATTGTTTAATTATTATCAATCAATTTCCTGATTTCTCAAATCACTCAACAAGATTTCAATGATTACTCCATTTACATAGGGTTGATCTAAAATATAAAATAAATGATAAAGGTGCATGATTCAATGATTCTTTTTCATTGATTCATTTAATACTTATCAAGTTACTTATCTTGATTATTAAACAAAAGTATTGATGTAATCTGTAAGTATTTTCAATTCTAAAAAGGTCTTATCCATAACCTTGATATGAAGTTAAATCAAGTGTAGGAAATCATTTCTAAGTATAGTATACTATTAAACATTTGGCTGAATCATGCATGTGATCCTGAGCAGAAAAATTGAAGCTGGATGTACATACTGTTATCACGATTTAACAACAAGTGACAAAAGTTTGAGCCAGTTCTCATACTTGAATTATGAAGAAATGTCCCAAGATTTGATCAGTGAAGTCAACAGTCCAAATCATAAGCAGAACCAAATCTCAACTGATATTAAATAAACATACAAATTTGGTGTGTGAGTGACTGTCCTAACTGTGTGTAACTGACATTTTACAATGGGGACAAATATTGTTTTTATTTTTATATACAGTTTTACCCTTGTTGAATATTTTTTAGACACCTGTGATGACTTCAGACCTCATATTCATTTGAACTTAAAGTCTAAAAAAAAAAAGCAACTTTGAACAGCCAGTGTGATGTGATCCCCATTTTGAATACACTGTAGTCTTTGGCTGAATTGCAAGCTCTTATTGACTAATCTCTTTTCTTTTTTTTTCTTTTCCTTTTTTTTTTTTATATTTTATATTTATTCAATCATATATGTAACATAACAGAAGGTTATACCTGTGCAGAGGCTTTTGTGCAACATACAATCTGGAACTATATTTTTTGTTACAAAATTTTTTAACGAAAATTTTGTAATCTCTTACCTTTATATATATTTTAGAATATAGAGTAAAACAGGCAGGAATTTTGTTCTTCAGTAATATACATACACATGCAGGAATTGATCCACATTAGTATAAACATTTGATAGCTTTTATTAAAATTACAATATATATCATCTCAGCCCTACAAGTTTTACTGTATAAATATTGTTTAAATGTACTGAAGTAAAAAGACTACCATTGCACCTGACACACTGATGTTTCCAAAATATTATATGTGAAAGACTTGTTACTATATATAAAAATTCAAAATTCTGGATTCCTTTTCTAAGTTTTTTATTTTTTTTTCTAGGTAGAGTTGATAAAGAACAGGGCCAGAGAGATAGCTGATTTTCCAGAAGACGAATTCAGTGCTTTGGTGTTGCGAGCCCGCAACTTTAGCTTGGCAAAAAACAGAACCAAGATGTCCTATGATGTGACTGCCACAGGAATGTACAAAACTGAGGACAAGCCATCCAGTGAAGACAATGATGATGACTTGGACGGGGTACAACTTCGGCCGCATGGCGGTTGTTGTCCCATGACGTACCAGTCATCGCCTTTCAGCAGGCACCAAGAGTCTTGTATAATTGACATGGAGCAGGTTGATAAACGCACGGACAATGATTCTGGTATCTGTAATTCTAGTAAGGCCACCACAAGCATTGGCAGTTACTCTGATCAGGACAGTGACGGAGACGACCGGGGCTGTTTTGATTACTACCCCTCGTCAACTGTCAAAATAACCACACCCACAACAACATATCATCTGGACTACGATGAGGCTCACGAGGTGGATTCGGATAGGAATGATATCGAGTCGCCTCGAAGCGGTAAGGGAAGTGATAGTGAACCAACATTTCAGGGAGTTCAGATGAAAACTTACTCTCGTCGAACTGTGCCCAATCATGACGACGACTTTGAAACAGATGACGATAGTGATAATGATTCTAGAAACCTGCATCAGCGGTTGTATGGAAGGGAGAGAAAAAGAAATATTAATTACTATACACCAATGACACATGAGAGATATGAAGAATATGATAATACTAGTACTTCCACTTTCTCTTTTGAAAAGAGTCAGATGGCACTCAAAGATCGATCAGGGTCATCTTTACGCGATGTGGACGAACCAATCAACTTTCCCATGTACAGCAGACATTCCAGTTACCGTGGCAGCACTAGTAGTGACCGTGTAAGAATTGAGAAAAACAGTTATCGGCGAGATGGATATGGAAATGATCCGCCATTTGGCCAAGGATTGGACCAGCTGAATAAGGTTGGAAGTTCCATTGGTGAGCTGATTTCTAGCACCAAGCACACAGTCGATGGAATGCCAGAAGGCAGACCCATTTCACAGAGTCTTGATCTTGCTGCTGAGGATGGGAAGAAAAAGAAGAAAAAGAAAAGAGGGTCAAAAGGTATCAAATTTTGATTCAAAAGTGCTTTGTTTTGAGAGTTATTAAATCAGTCTTTGTTACAGCAAATTTAGTACATGTATAATCAAAAGAAACATAAGCTCTTTCAGACTTGCAGCATTCTTGTTCTTGCTTCTGAGTTTTAATTACATATTCTGTTTTCAGCTTTAAATATCACTAAATTTGGTTTTAAGCAATGGAAGAAGTATTTATTTGAATGAATAAATCCTGGAGAGCTTTTTAAGGATTTTAAAACTGGGATTTTGCCATGACTGAAGTACATGTATACATAATTTAGTA
>WFKH01010931.1:62124457-62159990 GCA_016163765.1 Magallana hongkongensis
AACTAATAATATGATACTTGGGTTTCAGAATATGGTTTTAAAATATGATTTGCCTGTCAAATTACATTTTTATAAGCTTTTTGAAGTGCCCATTCTAACATTGATTTGTGTGAAAAAATCACTAAAATCAGTTTTTCTCTCTTATTTAATGGTCAATATATTCGCTTTTCTGTCAATTTATATCTATATATAAAGTCTTCATAATAATTAAAAATCAGAAATATTTTAATATTGGAAGCATTAAAAAAATAATCAAAGTAACATCAAAATTTATGAAAAATAGAGGAAATGCGGGCTAAGCAATATCAATTTTAGTTTCAATATTTATTTCAATTTAGTAGTATAAGCTGATAGACATTCTGATATTCTATCATTTCAGTGAAGAATTACAATAATCATCTCTTAAAAAGATGACTACATAACTGCAAAGAACTACATTTATTTTTATCATCCTTTAAGTTGAGGAAAAAGGTAGTGACCTTGACCTGACCTTTATGCAAAAACAAGGAGGCCAAATTTGATTAAACAGATAGAATCATTTGGTTATATGATCTGTTTGACTGTGTCAAAATTTTATGAATTTCTTATTATAAGAAGTATGTTTGATAACGAGAAGACTCCTTCCTTATAAGAGCAGAGACAGTATATTGGGTTAATAAGATCATTTGTACATTTATGAAATATGAAATGCAAGCAGAAAAGGAAATCAAACTCATGAAATTCAATAATTCAATAATAATAAGTTCCTTCTTCCCTTCTAATTTCTTTGTTAAGATATGATGAAAATAACATGTATGAAAGATTGGATGAAAATCTAGCAATGGTTAAAAATAAGGATTTTTCTTGCAATAAGAATATTTATGATTCATGTAGTTAAGAAAAACTACAACAATTGGGCCACATAAAATTGATATTTAGATTCTCATCCTGATTTGCAAAAAATATGGGGCGGGTAGGTGGATTTTATTTTTTATTTTTTTTTTAAATATTTATTTCACTGTTCATGTTCTTGAAATAAAAACTGCTCTGTTTTTTTTTTAATTGTTAATACTAATGTGAGTACACAAACCCATTTGTAATCTTTTAATTCCATTTCATTTCAACTTAACTTTTAATGGATGTAGATTTTAATTTGTATCCTTGTGATAACAAACATGATTGAAATCAAACAATGATAATCCATATGTCAAGCAGCTATTAAGTTGTTCTGACTGTATACCAAGCCCGATTTTTTTCCCCAAAAAATTTTTCTCCACAAAATTTTTTTTTTCAAAATAAATTAAAATACATTGGGGTGGGCCACTTTCAGAGGGGCGGGCGGGGATGAGAATCTAAAAATTAATTTTATGTGGCCTTATCAATATATAAGAATAATTTAGGTGTTCTTAAAGTTATGTGCCTTTATACAGACATTTACATTTTTTTTCTAATTCACATGTGAAATACTGGATATAAATACAAACAGTCCTTATTTTTATGTAGTGTTATATGCCATATGTTAAATATAAGTACCTAATTTAAAGGAGGTTGCATACATTGTCTAAAAACATAAACAGGAAGATGTTTTTATAAACATGTTAATGTAGGGGTTTTTCTGTTATGCATGTGTAGGTGTCATACTCAACATCGCAACACAGGAAGAAAAACAATATAAGCCTTTAGTACAAAACTAAAGTTACAAAAAATGATCTCCAAAAAGTAACTCATGCTAAACATAGCTGCAATTGCTCCAGACCTTTCCTGATCTATTTATAGACCTTATTCTGGGCTGGATATATTTGTGATCCCGGATTAAGAGAGGCAATATCCATTGAGCATTGTGTTACACATAAGAAGGAAGTATAGTGATCCGGGTCTAATTCACTGTGTTCGCCTGAGCCACAGCGTATGTCTGTACATTGTAGTCTGTATGTATTGACTGTAGAGAGGTATTTCCTGGGTGAAGTCAGAGAGGATACAACTTAATGTCAGAAAGATTTGGATTTTATACCATTACATGTAGATAGACAAAAAATGTGGAGGCAACTTTGTTGAAAGTTGGATTGTTTGTTGAGTTTGTGCCAATTCAGCATTCCTACATGATGTGGTGTTGGCGGTGAGAATTGCGTCTGGTGACAGAAAAGAGGCTAGGGGATTCAGGATGAAGTTAAAAACTTGCCAGACATCAGAGGAAGAGATGGACATTGATGGTAAGGTTCTGACCCATCTGTGGCATGGATTACATTTTGTGGACAGGTAACATGATTAGAAGATGCAGGTGTTGCTGATAGCATCAGGGGGTTAAGTCAAGATACTGAATGTCCAGTGTGTTCAGTGCTAAAATGGAAAGCAATACATGCATCCAGAATCCAGATAGGTCATTGTATTTTGAATGCCATCACTTCTGTACATGTTAAACATTTTTCAGAGTAGGTACATTACTGGTATGTTGCATGATTTTGGTGAATTATTGTCATATAAGTGGCTTGTTTTTATGGTTTATTTTTATGGAGTACAGGTTATTATACTGAGTTTTCGGATCAAAACTAAGATTAAGTTCAACAACCTAAACTCTATCCTATCTCTGATGACATTGGCATTTAAGTTCTCAATAAAAGGGGAAAATCTGCACAAACATGTTACTTTCTTCGGTTTTCTAGATTGATTGGCTTTATAGGATTCAGTTGTTTGTGCCAAGTGCACCAGGAGTGTATCATACAGAAACTTGGCATCAGACAAGGTAAAATAAAGAGAAGCTCTACAGTTGGTGTATGTAGCTTTGTGTGATGTGGCAGGGCATTGTGTATACTGTCCTTGAACATTGTGAAACATGGACAGCGGTCCTTCACCATCACACTTGTAGCTTGGTTAATGTACCGGTATTGTTTTATGTTTTCACAGGCTCAATTTTACTTAGTCAGCAGTATAGCTGTTGAATTAAGCTATCTAACCAGTAAAGATGCACCTGTTGACAAAACACACAAGATAGACTTTAAATGAAGTTGGTTTGAACATCATTGTGATTTATATCAAAACCAGGAAGAAGATCAATACAGATTACTCTTGCTTACTGGTTCAGATCCCTTGAAATCTCTTAATACCAGTACTGTCAAAGCTATATTATTCAAAGTGAATGTCCATGAATATTAAACACCAGTTTTTATCATTGACTCTATGAAATATTATTCATGTAATAACAATACATCACTATAAAGACCCCCATTGTTTGACACTGTATTATGAACAGTGAAGTCATCAACAATAACCAGGATACTACATAATTGAATGTATCTTAATGTCTCTTTTCTTTTGATATATTGTTGTTTTTTTCTGCCATGAAAGTTGAACACCAAATGAACTGCACAATTCAAACCTATTTACTAATTGATCTAGTCTTGCTCAATCATCATAAAAACATTTTATTTTGAGAATGACATCATGTAAAACATTAAATAATTTGAAGAAAAAAAAAAGGAGAGTAGATATTTATTATTAATACTCTGTCCCGAGATGTTATCAGGTTTATGCAGCACAATTTCCTAAATTATTTAATATTAATGAATACATGTACCTCAGAGTTTTAAATGAAAAAAAAACAAAACACGTTTCTCCTTTGAAATATCCCCTCTATCTTGTTGGGTTGAAGAACGCAGCTAAAAATAAAAAAAACATTTGGAGAATTTGCCTTGCAAAAGACATGCAAGTACCCTTTTAATGATAATGTTGAAAAATAAGATGAGATATTCCAAGAGATTCTGAACGGAAATGAGATGAAAAAGTTTATGAGTCGGTAAGAAATCTGATTTAGTTCTTGTTAATTTTTCTTAATGGTAAAATGGGATGACATTTCAATGAAGAAATCTTTTTTCTCTTATATTAATTTCAGTTGTACTTCTTTGACAGGTATATGTATTTTCATTTAAAATCGTCTAAAAATCAACTGAAACGATAACCTGGGACGGAGTTTAGTGGGACTTATATTAAAATCACAGAACTCTTGATCTCTGAAAAAAAATGGCATTTCATGGTTTTACTAGTGACGGACCCTTAGCCAACAAAATTTCAAAGACTGATCTTAACTTCCTAAGGTGCTGTCTGTTCTTTATATTAATATTATAAAATGAATAGAAATTTTACTGTAGTATTAAAAACCTATCGGAACGCTGCAGCAGTACTGCCAAGCTGAGTTGCAATAGAAAATATAGGAAAGTAGAGAGTTATGGAACGATGAACAACAACAGACTGGGTGGTCCAACCAACAAACTTCTACATGAAGGGTTGGTGATCAAATTTTCATCACCCAGTCAAACTCATTAATTTTTTTACTGCATGTTTTAGTCTACTCTTTATTCTTACATAAACCAATTTTTTTTTTTAAAAATTATAAACATTTCATAGTACATATAGTAAGAGTTATCAAACCTTGCTGATTGGTGGACATGTATTGAAGTGACTTGATGATTTTTAAAAAAAAATCCAGTTTATGGTGGGCATGTATAATTCGGTATTACTACTTGAAATATCCAATATTTTTAATACAACTTGAAGGAAGGGACTTAATTATGGCTGCCTTAATGTGTACCACTCAGTGGTATTGTGTCAGTATTTGATTAAAGAAGGTAGAGGCTTGGATGTGCATGTCAATGTTTTGCCAGAAGCCTAATGAGGTCCCTTGCTGAGACTGGCAACTGTGATCAATACAGCTGATCAGAAGGTGCCGATCAACCAATACCTACTGATTCATTATTTCTTACAGCCAGTAATATATTGTCAAAATTGTGTTTTGAAAATAAGTTGGGGACAGGTAAGGAGAGGATAACACCTAAGTGGATATTTTTGATATGTACTGTAAGGAGACAGTAACACCTAAGTTGATATTTTTGATATGTACTGTATTAAATGGAAATAGAAATTGGTTGTTATATATAACTACTGAAGAATATTCAAGTTTTTCTTGGGTAAATAGCAAGATTTAATGTGGAATATTGAATAAAATTTTACAAAAATGAATACCCTTTTTGTTAGAACCAAATCATGTATTTCATAAATATGAAAACTACAACTGAAATATCAAATATTTACTGGATGGTTTGAAGGTTAATATATCATTACTAAAGCTATTACAAAAAATATAAATTTGAGACATGGGAGAGGGGGGTATAAGGAGTCCTGTCTCTGCCCACAGACCCAATGTCTGCAGCAGTAGCAGCAGCAGCAGCAGTGCTGTAATGCTATGCAGGTGATATTGACTGATTTTCTGTATATATTATCAATGTAGTAATGGCTGCCTACCAAACACACTACTATAATCAGCCATGTTTCTCCATCAGACAGTGGCTAAGGCATCCTTCCAGCTGTCCAGGGGTGTTGATTTGTGAAGTTGTTTGATTCTCTTCCCACCAGTGTAGAGGACCATAGACTGTTAGTAGTGTTTCAAGAGGAGAGGCGGCTACTCTCTTGTTGTGTCAAGAACAGATGTTGATATTTGTGATGTGTTGAGAACTAATGTTGATATTTGTGATGTGTTGAGAACTAATGTTGATATTTGTGTCATTTAGTAGACGTTTGGAAATTACATGAAATCTAAAGGTAAAGACGCTTGTTCTACTCATTTCTGTGATCACTGATTGATTTTACACTAAATCTATTTAGATATTATTAGATGTAACAAAATTGGAAATTTGTTTTTCAAACACTGTTGAAAAGAAAATCTATAGGTATTGGGGCTCAGAATTTTTGCATGGCAATCAATCCTGTTATATTTAGGCAGATTTGGAATGACTATAGGTATTCAGTGAAAGATTTTGTCGCTGCAGCTTAAGCTTAGATCTCATAGAATTACTGAAAGCTAGGGCTTGTTAGGCTCACATTAATATTAATGGATGATATTAGTTAACCACTCTAAATGAACCAGACTTAATTATCAAAATGCCTGCTGGGCTGAATTAATTCCAGTGCGCCCCTGGGAAAAGAAAACACAAAATTCAGCACAACTGTGAACTGTTTCCATTATCGATAAAAGTACATGCACGACTCTGTGGTACTTTTGTAGTATTATATAAAGAATGCCTTGGCGGTGGTTCCAAGTGAGTGATGTTTTGATAAAGTCATTAGTACATATTAATTCATATGTCAACTTGGAATTAAACATAAAATATTGTATACAAATACCAATGTCTTCTGGAAGTCTTCATTTAATATGTGAATCTAATGATTGAACATCTCTGAGCCAGAGCTTGTGAGTGTGTTGTTGCTAGTGGGATATACAGAACATCTTGATTAGCTCTCTGTTGACATATCTGTTTAGAATTCAACAAAGTGGGGGGATTTTTCTGCAGTGGTATAATGTGTTGCTGGGGTTGTATTTTAAGTGCTGATATTACTATCTCTGAGATATGCATAGCTCTGGGATTTATGGACATCTTGCAAGTATTGATCCAAGCAGCAGCTGAAAAAGATCAATGTGAATAGCATGCATAATGTTAGCAAACAATTGGAGAAGAGATGGCTATGCAGGCACAACACATAGGAACTGTAGAAATGTCCCTGTTATCAGGCAATGGTTGACTTTGTAAAGGGTTAGATGGTGGACTAGTGCTGTATAAATAGAGCAGGTCATTACGTAGGTACGTTGTATGTGCTAAATACATTGCCATGCAGTGTCATGTCTCTGGTGATGATTTGTATGTAACCTGATGTTGAGGGACGCAGAGTCCAATATCCTCATCCCAGAGGGGCCCCAGGTAGAGAGGATTTTCGTGTTTCTTAGGTAGCTTCAGAATATGACGTGGCCCTGTATAATCTCCTGAAGACTCACTCTGCACTTTGATCTACAAGGCAATGTTATCTTTTGGGAGATGAATCTTTGTAGGATTGTGTCTTAAATAGTGTGTAATACAGGTGTAGACTTGATGTGAATCTTAAGTGTTGTCGAATGGATTAATGATGCATTGTTCAGGGGGAGGGCTAAAACATGTATCTCCACTACCCTCGTGCTACAAGACTGGCTAATCAATTACGCTTATGTGACCTCTATTTCCCCCATGCAGTATCTAGCACAGGTGAGTGAATGGGCCTTGTTTAATAGGATATGGCTGAGCTAGCAGTCCTGAGCAAAAGGATACAGCAGTTACAAACTTTATGTATTTTCATTCAAAATTTTGTGTGAGGATACGACTCCATTTAGGGGTGGGGTGTTTTTTTGGAAGTGCAAAATTTACTAGTTTTCTGTGAGAGGATGGTTTTTTACATGCCTGTTATGATGATTGGTGTAAGTGAATTAAATCATGTGTAATTTAATTTTTACTTACAAATCTCTTCACTAAGCACATTGCTTTTATATTATGCAATATTTAGAACATCAGTCGAGCCACTGCCTATTTACATAATGTTGTATGAAGTCCTAGATAATATACCTCTAAACTGTGAATCAAAATAGAGAGACAGACAGACAGACAGACAGAGACTGTTTTAATAATTGAGGAACCTAGGCACTGATGCAATCATTTTACTGCCAATACATAATGCAAATACAGGGATATCTTTTCATACTTATTTTTAATTATTCAGTTTCATTAGATTGTTGTAGTTTTAGGATAAATTGTATATTTGAAGTAAAACCCCTTTGTCAGTCTGTAAACTGTGCAGTTTATTACAAACATGTCATACAACTGGGAGATTTGTGCATTACCTTGTGATCAGGGTTGACACTGATTCTGGTTAATGCAGACTGGATATAACTGTTCATTCGTAAGAAATAGGATTGTACCATCTACCTTTTTATCTCTATTTGAACTGTATTGAAATTTATTTCATTTTGAAGTTAAATAATGTGTTTATGTCTGAATACTAAGTAAAAAGGTATATTATATGCATGTTTCATGAATATGACGACATGTATCGAGAAGCAAACTATCTACATTCTTTTGTAATTTTTCAATTTTCCAATTTTTAAGTGCCTTATACAAAGGTATGTTTTCTACAGTTTTCTTTTCCTTCTGATACAGAAAATACAGAGTTTTTTTCTGATCCCTTTATTTGGTTGAACCTGTGCTGAAGTGATCCATAGCTTTGTCATACAAGTATGGTGTTTATCAGTACACCTACAGATTCTGAAGTGTTTTTCTCATCAGTGGTGGAATGTGGCAATGCTGGAGCATCTCCCATTTAATGAGACATTCAGCAGACAGCTACTACTTCTGATTGTAACAACCTACTACTTCTGATTGTAACATGTGAACTGGTTGTGTATGTGCGAATTATGATATAGATGTGATGTGCTGTTGTGCTGCACTGTACAAAGAGTGTATAAATCTGTGTAGGAGTAGTTTGTGTGTGTATAATGATTTAACTGTGCTGTGCTATTGTACTGCACTGTGAGGAAAGTGTTTAATCTGGGTAGGAGTAGCTGTCACATGTGTATCAGTGAGCCAGATGTTATCAAACAGCATGGTTAGGTGAGGAAGGCTGTCAGATGGCCGGCCATGATAAGTGTACTAGTTTGTTATAATAGACATGGTGGTGGAGGTTTTGTTGATGCATGTACTGAGTTCAGGGGTGTAAGTATTGACATGTTCAATTAGTGCACTGATTGTGAGCTTTATGTCTTGGAGACCTTGTTCGTAATCCGCCGTAAGCCTGAGGGTGGGAATTTTCTTGAACGTGTTAAAATCTAGTGTGATTTATGTGTACCCTGTCACTGCTCCATCATTATCAGTGTACAAGACCATGTGATCAGGACCCCAGACCTATCGCTTGTCACAGGCTCCAGTCCTGTATTGGCATGTATTTCTGTTACAATCTGACAACTGTTGGATAACACCAATTTAAATGAAGTATATAAATAATGAATGGAAAATAACCCTCGATTTCAAATGTTTTTCCTCTCATAGTGGATTTTTTGTTATCATCCAGTGAGTATTGATCAAAGATCTTGATTAACATAGTGTAATACACTAGAGGCTTGAAGTTGGATCCAGAAATCTTTAACCAGCAGAGATAACACTGACCCTTCAAGTGTTGTCCTTCCCTCTCTGTGTTGCTGGCTATAACCTTGGTGACTCGTCGGAGTTCTATATTGTCTGCCATTGGTAGCCGTTCCACAGCAGAGGCACATATCCTATTGTAGTAGAGCCAGGAGCTGTGTAAACAAGCTATTCGGCTGACAACTTTTACCTGCCGGAATCGACAGTGTATCAACAAGGTATAGTTGGGCTCTAACAACAGTGGATCACCCACTGGTAGTACATGTGTGGAGCTTTATACTTTGAATACTTCAGTGTGAGTATCTGAATCATGTGAGTATGAATGTGACTGTTAACTTGTGTAATGTACTTGTCGGTTGTCTGGTTGTTTTTGGGAGGATTACATGATACAGGTGTAGCTAGTCTCTGTACAGCTCTGTGGAGTTTTAATGTTATTTATAAAGGTGACCAGAAGGTAAGCCGGAGCAGCTGTTTTTAAATTACGCCCAGGGTTTTGACATTGTGTTTTATTATTGTTATGGACAAGTTTTGCTTAGCTCCATTTGTAGTGGAATTTTATATGGTGTAATTAGATAGACATGTTTACACAAATTTGTCATTGTGGTGTACAAGGCTATTTGTTATTCCAAAATGGCTGCTACGTACATGTGAGGTTGAATAACACGCCCTATTGGCACACTATAATGTGGTGAAAATAGCAGTATTGATATTTACCTGGGTGGGATGATAAAAACAGTAAAACAGTAGTGAGAACTACATGTTTATTGATTTGTTCATCAAAGAATGCCTGATAGCCTACCGTCTTAGTGTATTGATGTCTGCTGCAGGTCAAATGGAGGAATCAGTGGTGTAGTCTTTGAAAACAGTATGTCTGCTTTTTGAATCTTTCCTTCTTCCTTTTTTTTTGGGGGGGGGGGGGGGTATTTTTTTACCAGTACCGTTACACATTTTGTGACTGTCTGATGAGTAGGCCACTAATGTCAGGAATTTACTGCACCTTAGGCAATATGACGGACTGTCAAAATGCTCTGTATGAATATTAATGTGTCCTGTTGTCTTCTTGAAGCTTTTATATGATCAATTATTAAGGTAATTTATGAAACCTGTTAACTGAAGAGGTCTCAACAGGCATGTGTACTTAAGAATGAGTTTCTGTCATAAGTATTCATGTATTGTGATCAATCCGGAAATTAAGTCATAACTGGGTATTACTGTCTCCATGTTGAATTTGTTTTTCTTGTGGTAACACACACTTTGTAACTAATTTTGGAGGATTATCCTATTAGTGCAAAATGATATATACTGTATTATGAGAGAGAGAGAGAGTAACTTTTGTAGTTATTGGTTATGAGTTCTTTCTAAGATAAGATACTATAGTAATTGTCCTTGAGATCATATTAAAAGCTAGAGTTTATGAATGACACTCCATCAATTAATTTGTGATTCAGACATAATTTCATATTTGTGATAAAGAGTGGGGGGGTGGGGGGTGAAAATGTTACAGTATTTATATGATCAGAGACCCGCAAGCAATTGATTAATAAATTCATACATATTACACATATATATCTAGTTGGCTCTTGAACTATTATAGATGCTAAAGTTTAAAAATTGTTAGAAAGTGCTCATTATTGATTAACAGTTATGTTTGATTATTTATCAATGTCCCAGTGTTTGTGGGAGAGTATTGGTCAAAAGTGAATTATGATTTCATACAGATATAATTGATATCCATAAAGTTTTTAAAACAGGATCTCTCATTGCAGATGATTTAGAAGACAAAAGCAAGAGAAGGCCAGATTATAGTGACACTGATGAAAATGGAAACCCCCGTCTAGAGTGTGCACCACTGCTCGCTGGTCATTACAAGCACATGAGAGAGCCACCCATCAAACCTTCAAATCCTTTAAATGATCCGATGCGGTTTCGTCAGACATCTTATGGAACTAATACAAGAGACCTAGACGAATCAACTTCCAATCAAGAAGTGGCCAAAAAACCTCGAAAAAAACAGAAAAAGGACAAAACTGTAGAGACTGTCAGAAAAGCTGAGGAAATAGAAAACTACCAGGGAAGTAAAGAAATAGACGAAATCTTGTCATTTATTGAAAATGATTGCACCGGGCGAAAGCCCAGAAAGGTACCCAATAACAACACAGTGGACATTAGCTCATCAAAGGCAACGGACAAAAATAACAAAAAGAATAAAGAGAGAAAGCCAAAGGTAACACCAGTAGATCTCAAACCTACTGAGAAGAAAGATAGTCAATCTGAGAACAAAGATTTCACTGAGGAGAGTCCTGAAAACTCAGAAACTAGTAATAGTAACTCTGAAATGGGAAATTCGACTGAAAAAATCAGTACCGAAGAAATTGTGACTACTGACTGCCAAAAGAACATTAAGGAACAAAATCACATTATTGCTGAGAAGTGTGTTGATAAAGACAATAAAATGGAAGAGGAAATGATGAATGGTGATGTCATTTCTTGTGAGGAGGAGGAAACTATTGGGAGTTCTATCAGGAAACCCATAGAGCCAAAAGTGGGCAAAGAATTGATCAACCACCAGGTAGAGAAGAAAAGCCTGGATATCATAGACAATACAGATGAAGTCATTAAAGATCCTAAAAATGATACCAGTCTGAACAATGTGAAACATAATAACATTAAAAACTCAAAAAGGAAACAAACTTCCACAGTGTCTGACAATAATAAAAAAGATATTGACCAAACTTATGTTGTAAAAGAACCAGAAAATCTGACCGATGAGGAGAAAATGGAAGTTAAAGCAAATATAGTAGTAGACTCTGATGAAATGGAAAAGGAGGGTGACTACTATATTTTTACAGACCTTGATCTTCCCAAACCAGTGGAGGAGGAATTTCAAGTGGTTGGAAAAAAGAAAAAGAAAGGTGCTCCTGTTACAGCCAAAGAAACACAGAGCAAAGAAGCCAGTGCTGCCCAGCGTGTTCCAATCCGAGAGGAAAGGCGTAGACCTCAGAGATCCATCACCCCACCTCCATCCTCCATCGTCAACTCCCTATCCATGGAGGCTGAGAGAAACAAAATGAGGGACCTCAGTCCATCCTCTTTCCCTGCACTTGGTGCAGGCAGACAGGGGAGGCAGTCTTTCAGAGATGGGCGTCGCAGTTCTACTGGAGATGTTCCAAAGGAAATTCTTATTAAACCTCAAGATGACAGTGATTTGGAGTCTGTAAAGTCTCTCCCTGCATCAGCCCAGGCTGTTTCCCCGCGGCTCCAGATTTCTTATGCAAAGATGGCTGCCTCTCCTAAGCCAAACTGTTCTGTTTCCACTTTTCATGGTGACGACCCTGAAGATCAGAGCAATGTGTCAGTAGACTTGAAGTCTGCTGTGTGGAAGGGAAGTCACACAGAGAGGAGACACTCAATAGGTTCTAGTCCAGATGGAAAAGATAATGAAGCATCTTCTATTCGTCAAAAATTTGGAAGTCAGGAATTGGTTAAACTTGAAAAGGAAGAAAACTTGTTCAGTTCCTCCCAGTTACCTAGTTCTCCAGAGAAATCCCCTTCAAGAATGGAGGCTAGTAGATCAAACTCTTCCCAGATTTCCTCTGTGGATAATAGTGCTGCAGTTGACAGTGTATCCAATACTGTGTTAAACACTAGTGTGACTAAAGCTAGTGATAGTGAATTCAATGAACCTCTTGAAAGTTACTCTATAAACATCACAGCACATGTGATGGCAAAAAATAATGGTGCAAACAATCAGGTGTCATCTAAAAGTCATGTGACAAAATCCTCTAGTTGTGAACCATCTAAACCAAGCAAATTACAGGTCTCCTCGAAACAGAAGGGCATTGCCAAAAGGCAAGCAAGATCTGTTGTTTTCCTGGATAGGAGTGAGAAAGACCACAAAAACTTAGATATTGTATTTGGATTTGATCCTCAGCTGGATCATGAGGAACGTAAAGTGTCTGTATCAAATTCTGTTTCAAGCAGTGGTCTGCAGTCCAATGTGTTATCCCAAACTAAGTCTAGTGAAAGTGTATGTGGTGACAATTCTAAGGAGTTCCCCCCTATTCCTGTGATACACTCCAAAAGTGTTTCAAACAATTCTAGTAGTACAAATACCAAGGACTTCAAACATTCACCAAGAAATTCCAAGTCAGCAAGTTTTCCATTAGAAGGAAAGAATGGAGTTAAGTCAATGAGTACTTTAATTTTCTCCTCGGACTCCAAGAACCCTTCTGGCCAGATGTTCTCATTTATCAGTGAGGACACCTGTGCCTCCGCTGTAAGCGCTGTAAGCGATAGCTCCGACAGCTCCGTGATCTCCCCCTCCACCCCCACCGCCTCCAGTGTTGAGGGCTGTGTGACAGTGATATATGGAGAGGAGTGTGGTGCAGTGCTAGGGGCAGAGTCTAAAACACCATCAGGAGGACAGCTCAAGTACAGGAGGGAGACGGGCGACATTCTAGGGTGCTTTAATAGAATAGAAGTAACCAACTATTTAATCAGAGGTGAGTGTTAAGTTTATGTTGTACTATAATATTTTATATAGACTAATACAAATATCAAAATGATTCTGCTTTTTATAGTAATCTATCGGGCAATTATAATGAAAATAGATAAGGAAGAGTAATTTTCATCATTATTATTAGATTTCACTGCACAGTATAACAATTGGAAAGTCAAGGTCAAACAGCTCATGTGAAGGTCATAAGTTATGTTTTGTTTGTCAGCTCTTAGGATGGTACAGATATTTCATATATAAGATTTTTGATGTAGCCTGAGTCAGCTTGTGTATATCAGCAATAAAAGCAAATTTTATTTTTTTTTTTCAGAATGGGAGAATGTAATGATTATGAAAGATAAAAGTAAGTATTGAGATGTGTATGTTGCATATGAACATGTACAGACACTTGACATGATACACCTCTTTTTCAACACACAGTACATGTCTTACCTAACAAGGCAATGTAAACAGTGAACAAATCTGGTATTGAAATGTAAACTAGACATGATTGAGATCCAATCAGATTGAGGACTTTGTGCGAGATCTAGGCTTTTTTATTGATCTGTAGACTCTTACCAATTGATCGGGTCTGTACTGCCTCCATATAGCTGGAATTGTCTATTGATTAAGCAGCAATTGACATTAATTTGTTTTATGGATTAGAAAAAATGAACTGACAGCTTAAGGAATGCAGTCTTTACCTCTATGAGGTTAATTTGATTCAGTTGGGATTAATACTGCATTGCTGCAGATCTTGAAAATGAAGCAATTCTTCTGGTAGTCTGATGATATGGTAAGAGAAATGAATCCACAAGCCATTAGTAAATTAAGTATCTGAAACTGACAACACCCTCTTTTTCAGATAACACCCATAATGCAAGGGGGTGGCAAAATAAGGGCAAGAAAATTCTCGAGCTAAACACGCACGCACACAAAAACACACACATTCTTGTGTAACGGTAAATGATATTTGTGATTGTTACAGGAGTGGTTGAGTTGTATATGACACTTGTAATACTGATTTCCTCTTTTTGCAGATCCAGAAAGAATTCTTTTCTACAACCAGCACTAAACCTTGCTATGCTCGACGCTTCATATTGCCTTACCTAGCCATAATGTGTTGCTTTTCTTCTTCTTTTTTTAAAATCCATTGTTATTAGAATCAAATATGTTAATATCTGACTTTTTTGATGTTTTTGTAAATAGATAGTATATTTTATATGTTCTGAAAACTTAACCTTTGATATAAACAACAGCTTTCATTTTATAGCTTTTGAGCATTGATTTAACATCTTGAAGTAAGCATAAACACAATAATGGGACTTTGATTTTTTGTAACACACCCTAGTCTTGTGAAATGCTTCTTTTTCTTGTGTTTTACTTACATTCCAAGTGCTTATCATGTTTGGAATCTCTGATGGGGTAATTATAGGGTACGCTTCTGGTATTTTTCCGAGTACAATTGAACGAATGTCGGAAACTGTGCTATTTTGATGTACTTGGTTCAAATTTCTGTAATGTTTGTGTGTGGTCAGCTTTGAATGCTTTTTTCATCCCGAAGATCACAATGTCTACCAAACTGTTATAAACATTCTATTTGAAATGCAAAGTTTTAGTTGAATGCTTTTGTTTTCTAAGAAAATATTGGATAAAAGGGGAGGCTTTCCAAGTTAGTTTTTGATAATGACTATAGGTGGTTTAAGGTTTAACATTCCTTAAAACTTGTTCATAAATGCAATATTGTCTGAAGAAATCTAATGTTGGGTGCATAAAATGTTCTTTACTGTTGACATTTATGCAGAGCTTACACAATTTTAATGAATGAAAGGTGTAAGAAGCTGTGAAGCCCTATTATGTATGTGTAATGTATGTATTGTTGATTGTGAAGAACGAACGACCTACAGATAAAACATTCGCAGGGGGGAAGAGGGGGATGTTCTATATGTGGAATGGGAATCCTTTGTTGGTGCAGGAATGAGAGACAAGACTGAGTTCTGGATGTGTGATTCAAACAATCCTCGTTCATAAAGATTAATGTACTGTGAAATTCAGCGCTGACCACCAATTGGACATGTAGCTGAGAGAGGAGAGTAAAAAAGACTGCAGTCTATACCAAGCACATCAGGTAAAGTTGTAGTTAGCCGTACCCTCAATAACTTGTAAAGTACTTTAAATCTCAATAAAATAGACATGAAACATTCCAGGGTATTTTGTATGTATGCTTACTGTATATATAATTGAATTTTTATTTCTTCTTTAGGTATAGAGATTGTAAAGTTAAATGGAAAGTGAGAGGGATTATATGGATGCCAGCTTTACCTTTATCAAGAACTGTTTTTCTACTGTTTGATATAGTTACGTTTAAAATTCAGAAAAATGGAACGATTCAAAAGGATAAAAGCCATAAGATCTTCCTGACTTTGTGCTTTCTTTTTCTGACCTTGTGCTCCATGTTATTTGACCTTGTGTGGTTTGTGACCATCTGTGGGATGACTGGTGTATAGAAGGATTTGTGGCCTCTTTCGTTAAGATCTAGTCGCCTTGTGGCACATCAACACTGGCTCCAATATCAGATTTATGTTGATATTCAAGCTTGAGAAATGATCACAAGCAATGTTATTTTCATGTCTTTTTTGTTGCATTGACTTATATTTATTTGATTTTTTGCCATTGTTTTGAGTATGTTTATTGAATTCATAGTCCGTAATGGCCCTCATGTTGGTATTGACAGTCTTATTGTAGAAAAAAAAAATGACAACTTATAAAACAAATGTTTTTCTTGTTTTATTTCTATGAATCAAAGAATTCTTTATTTTTTGTGCAAAGTAACATATGCATTCTTTTGGTTGCAACTGGTCAACATTTCAGTAAAGTGCAGCATTTAGACCAGTTTGAAATGTTTGATGTAAGTGATCTCATGTTATTAAGCTGTCAATACCACTGTGACTATGTGTGAAGAGGTACACAGGCCATTCACTCCCCGCAGGCATTGTTATTCTTTGTCACAGTTTGCTATGAAATGTCATTTTTGCATTTTTTTTCTTTTTTTATGCTAGTTTCTGTTTTGTAAGTGGTTTTCCTCCTCACATTATTTCATGTTAAAAAAGAACGAATGGTGGTGTGTGAGGAGATGATCAATTGAATGAAAATTCATCTCATAATTTGTTAATGTATTGAAATTCTAGGATGAGGTTTAAATTCTATATTTACATGTACCGGTATTTGAAAATGGGGGGATTTTAAGTTTTCTATTTTTTTAAAAATAGTATCTTTCACTCCTAAATATTTGATGGAAATATGTGAAAAAGTAGGCTAAAACATAAATTTGGAAAGGGGGTGTGTGTAAATGATGCAACATAATTGTTATACTGGTGGGTATTTTTTAGAATGAAAATATAGGTACATTGTTATTCCAATCTTCTTTTTTTTATCCTATTTATATGTACCTTTAATATTTAGAACATTGGATACAATTTTAGTATCAAATAAGTTTTGACATCTTTAAATTCATTATTTTTAATTTTGCCACTCATTACAGGTTTTGCCTATTTGTAATGAACCTACAAAAAATGGATGAAAAATTATTTAATTTTGGATATGTTGATATGTTTGATAAAGAACAAACATTGAATTGTATTTTTGTTCAAGATAGTTAAGACTGCTACCAGTGTAACTGGTGTTATTGTTCCAAGTTCTACCATATTCTCAAGTATCTGATGATGACATCACTGCCAGTAGATTAATGGAAACCAAATGATCAATGGTACAATGTGAAACTTGAGCTCAATATGCAGTGACACAGAGACAAATGTGTCGGGTTATTATCAATAAATGAGACCTATATCAATCAGTGTTCTGTCTTATTGGTGCTCTGGGAGTGTGTGTGGATTGTGCATTTTAAAGGACAAATGTAATGAGAAAAGGAGAATACTTAAACTTTGAAGAAATGTTCCAAATAGTGGAGCGAGTACAACATTGACAGCAGGACAAGACTGTTCATAACCGAGTTAAGATGACCAATGAGTTTGGAATACAGTGATATTTTGAAAGAAAAATTCTGGTTTAAAGCTTTAAGATTTGTATTGACTTTATTATTGATATATAATATTAATATATATATTGTAATCATTCATTTAACATTTCAAGGACAGTTTTTTCTATCACGTAATGGTCATTAATGTGAAACATTGTCAGGCAAAGGAAAAGCAAAGGGTATGCGAGCTTGTTCACTTTTTTTCTCCTCGACTACAAAGTTTTATGAAATTCTGTTCAGTGGTATAAGAGGAGTTGTGCCCACAAGGTAAAAGGAATGTCTGACTAACAAATGTCAAAAAAACATTAAAAAAATCCTCTGCAACTCATTGCACAAGTATGATAATGGGATATGTAAATATAATTTTATACATTTAGCAACTGAGGAACAATATATATGCAGACTCTTGTACAGTATGTAATAAAGGGGGATTGTTCCATGTTCAATTTAAAAAAATTCTATTATGGTAGCATTCAAAATGCACATTCATAGGTCATTTTAATGAATTGCCCAAAATTCTTTGAAACCAGTGTACTGAAGTTTAAATAATTCTTTAAAAATTATCACACAAGTGAATTTGACCAGAATGATGGCAAAATCATCATTGATAATTCCCTGCAGAATCAACTGACAGGAATCCCAGGATACATCCCTATACCTTGCTTATCTATTTACTGAGGTAAGAATTCCTACTGTCCCCATTTCAAACCACACATCACCAATGAAGCATTGATACCAATAATTAAAGCTTCGTCCAGTGTATCAGTTAAAAGTTGAAGACCATGTTTTATATTTGACATGATTTATTGTAACCATGCTTATCATCTAAAATATGCATAATGACTAAAAATATGAAATAGAATCCTGTTTTAGTGTTTACATTTCATGAACATGATTTTGCTTCCAACATGCATAAATATGTTAGTCATGATATATATACAATATGTCGGGCTTGAAATGTACATGTACATTATTGTTCCAGTTTGGTTAAAATATGTTCCAAAGATTTACCTTTGAGACTGTACACTTGACAATTAAAAATCTCTTGTACCACACATAACTGCATTGAATGCAAACAGTAACAGACAAACAATGCATTGTATAAATTGCAATAAATTAATTTTACTGAAATTCAAAAACAAAAATTAATAAAACCTTAAACAGTGGCTGTAACAATTTCGTAAGGACTGAATTTCCAGAGATATCTGGACCTTCATGCTCCTAGGTTGATATTTCGTCAGCAGTTTCCCTTCAAAGTTTATAACAATCCTGAAATCAACACTCTATACTAAAGAAAACTACCTTCTAACAAGTTTCTGGTTTCGTGTTTGCATGGTAAATACTACATGTAATATCAAAGGGGAAGATTCATACACACAGAGAAAATATATTGCACAACGCAAATGTGCATCACCATTAATTAAATTTGCAGGAAATGATGATACTAAATAAACTTCAGCTCAAAGGACCTGTAAAATGACAACCCTGAGTTTTTTTTCCCAATGAACAATACATACAGAGAAGAAATGGGTTCTACAGCTGCCCTCAAGATGATGGTTCTATAATGGAAGGTCTAATGTGGATTTTAACATCAGTCTTTTTAGTTTTAATTTCTCATATTCATAATTTTATACACAAATATATTTGATTTGTCTCCTCATTCTGTAGATTTGAAAAAATTTCTGAAAGATAAGTATTTGGTTTGATTCGGATTTATAGCTGTCTTTTAAAAAAAAAAAATGATTTTACAATACAACCCACCAGCCATTTACTGTATCACTGAATAGAGCTGGAATCATGAAGACTTATACACAAAGAAATATGCTTCTTCAACAATAATTATCTGATTTAATAACAAAAACAACCATCTATTATTTTCTACTAATTTGTTACATGAGTTAGTTTTTCATGTATCAAGTGTTTCTCCTATAAACTCATTTTCAATATATAATTCTCTCAACAACTTAAAATTACTGGCCTTATTCTGAACACTTAACATCAGAAAAAGCCCACAGAAATCAGTTTACAACCTCCTCTTAAAAAAAATGTTCAATTAAGACGATAATTTCTCATTTAATACTCAATAAACAATGAATTAAAATTCAATACAAATCACAATACATCAACTACTAAGGGGCTGATGCTCTTAACGTTGACTTAAGTAAAGACATGGGTTCTTTCTTTCTGTCCTGTCCCATTGAACTTGTTGCATGGTCCACAATACTAAACACAAACTGTAGACATCCAACTTTGATATAACTCCCATGATGCAATAGTGCTGTTCCTTCCCATCCTGCACCACTCCCTCCAATCAGACTAGAGCTGCTGGCCTTGCAGTTGCATGGTTTTTTCATCTAAAAACACGTACATTATCTTTTAGTATTATTCTGTTTTGTGGTTTTAAACAGTTGATCTTCATTATCGCAAACACCGTTATGTAAAAAAGAAATACACTGGTGACAACTTCTCAGCCTTTGTTCATGACTTTCAACCTCCCTATCATGAATCCTCAAATATCTGAAAGTCTTCTTCACTTCCAATTAATTTGAGATAATAAGGTATGACTGTTACTGCATTTTAATTATCTTTTTATATTTCAGTTAAGTTTAAATTCAAAATTGTCTACTAGTCTGACAAGATAATAAAAACAAGAGGCCCTTGAGCCTTATTGGTCACCTGAGTAACTGCAGTGTGGCTTTTGCAATGTTTATTCATGTGCATTATAATTACAGGGCTAATGAAATAATTTTTAATATTCTGGGATTGTTTAAGGTGGTATGCGACACCTGTCGATATTAATGTGGATTAAACTATATTATAATTGAAATACTTTCACCGGTTTAGAATTTTCAAATTTCACAGTATGTAACCAAAAAACATGTTTTAAAAATTTTTGGAAAGGTAAAAAATTTAAAATCCCCAGTGGGATTCGAACTCATGACTTACAGATCCGTAGTGAACCCTCTAACCCACTGCGCTACGCTGTTAGATGACAATTTTGGGAAAAAAACTATTTATTAAATTATACTTGATTTTATTGTTTATATCGATAAATAATATGTCACAACATGGAGGTGTCCCATACCATCTTAATCAAATACACTTTCTAAATTCTAAAAAAATTATTAAAAAATTGTAGCATAACATACATTGACATAATTGAACAAATCTTGAGTACAAAAAAAAATAATCGGTCAAAATTACACCACCCTACCCAGGGTTATATAATCATTAGAGCCCTGCCCTAACACCAGAACCCCTGACCCAGGGGCCATGAAATTCTTAATTTTGGAAGAGGCACTCTTCCTCATCATAACTATGTACATATAGGTCATCTGCTTAATATTAAGGAGCAAAGGAGAAGATTTTCAAAGAATTAATTTATTTTCACTATATAATCATTAGAGCCCCACCCAAACACAAGAACCCCTGACCCAGGGGCCATGAAATTCTTCATTTTGGAAGAGGTACTCTTCCTCATCATAACTACATAGTCAGTTAATGGGCTTAATACCCAGGAGCAGAGGAGAAGATTTTCAAAGAATTAATGCATTTTCTCTATATAATCATTAAAGCCCAGCTCTAACACCAGAACCCCTGACCCAATAGCCATGAAATTCACAATTTTGGAAGAGGCATTCTTCCTCATCATAACTATATACTCGGGTAATGGGCCTAATACCCAGGAGCAGAGAAGATTTTGAAAGAGTTAATGTACTGTACCGTAATCCAGTGAATATAATACGCAGTTTTTTTCCAGGATTTTTTACCGTGAGAAAGGGGTGCATATTATACATCCCTATAGGATTTTGACATATTTTTTCCCTAGGTGAAGCACGGGGTATCATACTGGCGTATTATCTATTCTGACCACAGACAGAACCGATACCCCGCTATACATCGTAACATTACTTCATTATCACATATATATTAATATTTAACCCTTAGGAAATCATTGTTATAGCATGTTATTATAGAAAATGTATACTTAAAGTCTGTTAATCAATAAACTGTTTCAAAATGGCCTTTAAAAGTTAATTTGAACTGCCTATTCTTTATCTCCGTGTACGCCGCCATTACAGCTGTTATTAATAGAATGCTGGCTTGGATGGCCACGTGCTATTTGTAACCAATCTTTGAAAACAAGCTTACACATCATTTGGCTCATTTTTAACCATTTTCATGTAATGATAATGATTTATTGCAAATAATAATGAATATAAATAATTCTATAACCTATTCTGTTAATTGAAGCCATTGATGTGCTCCCCCACCACTAACGCTCGACACCTTGGTTATCTCAGACACTCCCCTTAGGCTATAACTGTACTTTACACAACACAACTATTTGTGCACATATTTTATTATGTTCCAGGTCTCTAATTGATCACTTTGATCGGCATCATTTAAGAATTTAATTAGGTCCCTTATCTCCTATACCTGTACACCATTTTTCGCTACACTGGGGTTGTGATGACAAAACAATAATATTATATAACGCTTGTTAAAATTTACGGTAGAATATTTAATACTAGGTCTATTTAATTAAAACATTGATTATGAAATAAAGATATAACCACCATGTATTAGTTACAATAAATCCGTATCTAAAAAATTATTGTGTTTTTCTTATTTCCGGTAGTGTAATTGAGCGTGTATACAAAGTATAACTGCTTTGTTGATACTCAGCATTACCGTTTGGTCAATTTTTTTGATGCGTATCATACATCCGAACTAGCTTTTTCACCACTTTCAGGCCCAATGTGGGGGTTGCATATTGTACACTACTGCGTATTATATTCACCGGATTGCGGTATTTTCAATAAATCATTAGAGCCCCACTCTAACACCAGAACCCCTGACCCAGGGGCCATGAAATTCACAATTTTGCAAGAGGCATTCTTCCTCATCATAACTATTTACTTAGTTCATGGGTTAAATACCCAGGACAGGGATAGGGTAATGGTAATTTGTAATGTTAATTGAGTGTAGTTAATTACAAATTTTGATGTAATTGAAAGTAATGTGTAATTGACATATTTTTCAATTACATGTAATGGTAATTTAATTAATTACTTTCAAAAAAGGCATGTAATTCAAATTACTTTTCAATTACTTTCAATTACACTGATGATTGTAAATACGAATAAGAAAGCTGTCCACTATCCATTGTCCCCCACACTTCAAATAGTACAAAAGCATAAAACAATACAAGACCAAATTAGTACTTAAATGCATTTAACTTTTACCAAATATAGATGTAGTTTTTATATATAAACTTTATACAATTATAGCCTTTTGATGAGGTCAATACATGGTTTTATAGACCTGATGAGAGTATATTGACCGAGGACGAAGTCCGAGGTTGATATACTCTCATCAGGTCTATAAAACCATGTATTGACCGATATCAAAAGGCTATAACTGTTTTATTATAATAAATCAAAAACTAATTCTCTTCATTCTCTTCAAGCGTTTAATAGTGAAATATTTTGTTCATTTGTTGATTTCGCTATTATGACGTCACAATGTCGCACATGCCAAAACCAGTATTTTGTCATGAAAATCTATTTTTAGTATAGGTGAGGTCAATAAATTTTCTATATTTAGTATAGTAAGGTCTATAACAGAATTTATAGCACGGTCATGTGACAGAAATTGACTAATCATATGCTTGGGAAAAATACGATATTATAATAAATTCACTTATTCACTATCTAATCATGAGGTTCCTAAATTTATGTCAGATATGAATATCAATGTTTCTAATATTTATTAATTTGTTAGGGACCAAATAATTTTGATGGTATGCTCAATCTCTTTTACCTAAAAATTTAATTATTTTATTGGAATAATTAATGTTTCCAATTATTAATTGAGTTTGATTAAAAAAATTCTGTTTAATTTACAAATAAAATCAATGTTATTTGAATTGTATAAACTATTAAGTCATGCTTTTTAATTGCCAGTTTGCCTAGAGCTATGGCTTCAATAGGGTTTTTAAGTTTTTGTTGCCAAATCTTGGTGGGTTCCCTTAATGGCCAATAGACCAATAAGTGTGAATTGTGTTTTGATAACAATTATAGTCTGCTCTCAATCCCAGATTTACCTAGTAACCTGTATTTTTCCAATTTATAAAGAAGAATTTAGTGGAGATAAATGTTTACTTTCAGTGTCCCAGAAAAGACTTGCCAATGTAGACATGATAGGTGTAGGTTAACGATCTCCGATCCTTAGCAATGTTCGATAACTCTAAATTATCCGGAATTTTTTTATTCGTGCCATAAATCTGCCTTTTATAAAGATAAAGTTAATTAGTCTTGTAGTGTTAATATTACTCTTAACTCTTCAAAGAACTGCTTGGCTTAGTGGCTCCACGGAGACCTACTACATAAAGGTAAAGGGGTTCGAACCCACTGATGCACCGGTACCACAGGTTTTTTTCTCTAATTTGATCTCAACTTGTATATTTATTCCATAAATATATCTATCGTGGCCAAAATTGCAATAACTTCGTAAAATGCATGGATACCATCAAAAAATTTCTTTCTATTTTATTTCATTTATAAAGTTTGAAGGATAAATAACATTTTTATGATAAAAAAATACTTTGAGGCTGAGGATCGGAGAACCTTAAGGGATACTGAACAATAAATAATCATTAAATGAAACTGTAAACATGTGTAGGTGTTGTTGCTAGGTCATTAGTAAATTTTCATGACAAAATTTGTACATGTCATATCTGCTTTAATTCAATAAATGTATTTTTCTAAAATGTAATGTGTAATTTAATTAATTACATTTGGAAAGTAATTGTAATTTAATTAATTACATTTGAAAATCCTTGTAATGGTAATTTATCTGAAGGTTTTAAGCAAGTAATTGTAATTTAATTAATTACTTTCGAATGTAATTGACCCCATCCTGACCCAGGAGCAGAGGAGAAGATTTTTAAAGAATTAATGCATTTTCACAATAAAATCATTAGAGCCCCACCCTAGTGCCAGAACTCCTGACCCTGGGGCCATGAATTTCATAATTTTGGTAGAGAGCTCAATGCTTATTACAATCATGCCAGCAGTTTGACTGCTTGATGTCCAGGAGTAAAGAAGAAGATTTTTAAAGATTGCAATAATTTTGATGGTTTTAGCCCCACCCCTCAGGCCCCAGGGGGTCAGGGGCCATGAATTTCACAATTTTTACTCCCCTTGACCCATAGATGCTATATGCCAAATTTGGTTGAAATTGGTTCAGTGGTTCCAGAGAAGAAGCTAAAAATGTTTAAAAGTTTATGACCGACGAACGACAACAGACTAAAACAGATAGCAATAGGTGACCTGAGTGACTCAGGTGACCCAAAAAGATAGTGATGGTACAATGTATGTACATGCATCAATTTTTGAAACTGTAATATAACTTAACAACCAACATCCTATAGCTGCAATTCACCTCATTGGCTTTCCCACTCATTGTCAAGCGTTGCTCTTCCTTTATCTCTGACTCTGTGGGCTTTTCCACTTTTTTGTTTTTAATGATTTTGCGGACTGCTGCAACAACAGATGTAGGCTGTGGAGTGGAGGCGGGTTTATCACTGAAATCACAGGAGTACAGGACATTGTCCACTGTTGTTCCATGCTCACTGTAGTTCAGTAACTCGTAATGTTTTGTGGTCTGAAACAAGAAATGAAATTAAGAATAAATTATTAAAATAATGAAATAATTTAGTCCAGGTTTTGCTTGTGTAAAACAAATATCATTTTCAAAGTTTCCATAACATCTCGTACACATAAAAATACAACTGTCTAAGAGGGACCAAAATCCTGCACTGAGTCGATGTTAATGATGATGCAACATCTTGAAGCTTTGTTGATAATCACTCTACGAGAGTATGAGCCAGATTGGGTCAAGGGGAGAGAATAATGGTCCAGACAAAGATTTTACACATACTCGGTAGGTTTTTTATCACCTAAACCGTCACTGCAACCCTTTATTCAAAGGCAACAGAATATGATCCAGACAAGTGATGTAAAGCAAACTGATCAGTAGGGAGCCCAAAGATTGGGGCCCTAATGAATGCCATTCTGAGAACACTCTGGGAAATAAACATACGAAAAAGTTGATCTTACCTCATCATAAAATATATAGGCATGTTTTGGAGAGATAAAATTGCAGTGTCCAAACTGGGTCAAACAAACATCCATGTCAGCTCCTACAGATACAAGATAGTTTACACTCAATCTTTATGCAACACTGAACATTACTTTTGGCCACATTGAAAACCAACTAATTTAATCTTAATGGTCTTGAATTTGATTAAATGTGAACTGTACCAGTCATTTATCTTTAACCTTTAAGGTCACCAATGTAAAGTCTCTATCTTGAATGATTCAAATTAAGGATGGGCTCAATTTTAACAAACCTACACTGTACATGTACACAACTGACCTGTTCCAATGTTAAGGGTTCTGTAACACATGGATATAGGCTGACCTTTGCTGGTCAACGGACACAGGACAGCTCTGGCCTTGACCTCTGTGCTACCTGTGAAAAAAATCATTATGCATGTAAATGTCCCAGTAATTACGAACATTGTACATGTACATCTTGATATATTGTCAATCATTCTATCACCAACCCTTATCTGCACTGACCGTCAATAGAAATTGACACCACAAATTTTGACCGTGCATTCTATAATTCATTTCAGAATTGATTTGCCTTGGGCCTATCTTGGACACACCTGCTTGATTGAGCAGTCCGTTGAGCACGCCTTTCTTGTTTGGTGTCTGTGGAGAGTTGGCTTTGGAGGGAAGTAGCTGCTGCAGTCTCTGCCAGGCAAGGATCTGGATCAATTTCTCGTCCAGCTTGCTCAGCTCCATATCTAAATGTAGACATGTCACTCTGTAGGTAACTTATTATCAAATAATTTCATTAGTTCTTAGTGATATACTTTTGTATTGATTTGTGGATTGGTTTTTACAAATTCATTTACTATAGGTTATTCTCAGTTTTCAAGATACAAGTGACTCGTTGCAATTCTTTGCTAAATAAATCTTTATTAATTAATATTGGGATTTACTCTGGGCTGTATACACCAGTGTACAAAATAATACCCATAAATCACTGATAATGCAGAGTAATCCATGTAAAGACTGACCTCCTGAGCCCTCGAGACACTGCTGGAGGGAGTTATTGAGGGAGACGATGGCATTGGAGGAGTTCTGGCTGCTAGCCGTTGAAGACTGCTTGCCACCTGAGATCGTGATATTGCTACTAGACGTGACTCCAATTTTACCTGCAACACAACAGAAATGTTTCTTAAAACTTGTCTAAACCCAGAGTTCTTGAAATCTATCGGTCCTGTCGGCAAGACCGATTAAAATAACCAAGGACCAATTACTTGAGGTTGCCTGTTAGTCCAAATGACCGGTAGATGTTGACAGAGGAACTTGCGAAAATACGACTAAATTTGGTGCAAAAGCAACGAAGTTGATGCAAACTCTTCTGGTAATCACTGAGGAGATCCGATTGCATACGATAAATCAAGAGGAGTTTTTCGCGGATTTTTGGCTCTCTCTAGACTGATCATAAGTTTTCGGAACATCTCAGTAATTACACATAGAATTTACGTCACTGAAATGTAAACTTCCAATGTTTTGATAAGTTTGGCGAGTATTTAGTTCATATTGACACGGTGCGTTTATAATGCGGCTAACATATGTAGTCAAACGATAGGAATAAAACTCGAGATCTTTTTCCAACCTAGATATCGTCAGAAATCACTTGGAGAAATTGGAGAACTTGATTAAAACATAGTGTGAACCAAAGGCCCCCTATAAATCCAAGATGGCGAGTGTCGTCTGTTTAGGTTTTTTTTAAGTACATTGAATACACTTTTTACCATGATTGAAACAGGGTTTTTATTGCAATACACAGAAATACACACAAGAATACCAGTTTTAATCAGTCATGTCTTCGGGAACAAATAAAAGAACACCACTATCCGATTCCGACAACCGAGCCCCTGTGGCATGATGTGTGCAAAAAGAGAATGAGAAAGAAAGAGAGAACAAGAAGACAGTTGATAATGAGAGATAGGTAGGGAAATTAAAATTAATGATTAAAGTGATAAATAGAAATGTGAACGTAAGGAGGCAGAATGTGAAAGTTAGGAGGAATCAGATCAGGTAAAAATGAGAGAAATTGGAAGGCTTGTAAGTTAAGAATGAAATAAATTCACAATAAAATTCAAATATAGTTTTTTCATCTTTCTATTGAAAATTTTGGACTGATAGAAATTTGTCTGGACTGACAAACTTCAGATGGTAGTCAGTCCAAATGACTGACAGCAGAAAAAAGATTTCAAGAACTCTGTAAACCTGTATATTTCGTGTTATTAATAAAGAAGTAGCAATTCCAATTTCCAATATACATATAGGTGTAGTCAAATCTGAATTGTTGAGCATGAATGACTGGACTTACCAGAGGTTGGAGTGGAGACTGTGATGACTTTGGCGGTTGAACCCACAGTGCTTGTCCTGCCCTGCACACTTGCCACTTTAATTGCCGACTGTCCCGACACACGCGGAGACAAAATGGAGGTGGAGCTGCCGCCACTGTTTGCTGCCACATTGTTTGCTATCAGTTTGTTGCCCTGAGTGGGACCAAGGACTTTTGTGACTACAGTATTGTTGGCTTTATTGATAGCACTAATAACAATGTTTTTACCAGAGGGAGTAGTAGAAGTGGAGGCCCCTGATGAAGCCTGTTTGTCCACTGATGCCCAGTTCACTCGCACAATGTTTGCTGGAGATCCATCCACACTTTTACTCCTGGATTTGATTAAAACAGTTTCTGGTTTACTTTTACTGGATTCCCCGATTTCACCGTTTACAGAGTTTTGTGACGTGCTAGGAGGATGTAGCAAGGAGATAGCTCCTCCTCGGTTTCCTTCTAGAGGACCGTTAGACAAAGAGTCTGACAGAGGTCCGTTGGGAGGTTTATCCACCTCCATACTAGTCACTTTAGAATCACATGAACCACCTTCATTTTGTTGAGAGTCACTGCTTTGAATCACAGGCTGAACAGATGCTGTGGGTTTTTCTGATTTCACATTCACTTCGGATTTTCCAGACTCTGTTGAGGACATCTGAATCTGCTTTTGAGCTAAATGTCTTGCTATACTGGTTTGTAAAGAAACAACTGCAGACAACCACTGCAAAGTCAGAAAAACACTTGTCGTTACCAGTAATTCAAACAGGTCAGATTTCATCACCATTTGTTCTCAAAATGTACTTTAACATCCTTTAACATGCAATGTTAAAAAGCAAAAACTGACAATTATTCAGAACAATTTTTGTGAATATACAGCCTCCTTTCCACAAGAAGCATAAAGCATCTTTTTTTTATACTCGATCAACTCAAAGAGTAAAGCAACCTCAACCATGATCAACATAATGGTTGTTATAGATATAGTCACTTTTTTCAAAATAATGTCAATTTTAAGGAAATATGTAATTACAATAATGACAATGTTTTAAGATGGTTTACCTCTTCTTGATCCTCCAGTGTGGTTTCTGACACTCGCTCTGCTTTCTCGTCAGTCTCTGTGGCTGATGTGGTACCAGGGTCAGCCACACAGGGAAGCATAGGTGGGGGGTTTTGATAATGGAGTTTGATTGCTTCAGGAATCTAAATATTCCAACAAAAAACATTACAATCTGAGTTCAGTATACCATTCAAAACTGCCTAATGAGATAAAATATCTTTCAAACAAGAGGCCCATGGGCCACACTGCTCATTTGAACAACAGTTCCTTGTAACATTCTATTTTGTAGCATATGCTATTTCTATTTTAAACCCTTAACCCCTTTCTGGGACCCCAGTATTGGTCCGTGGTTTATGGTTGACTTTAACAATTTAGAATCTATACTATTTGAGGATCCTTGCATAGTAATCTCACAATCTGTAGCATTGTTGATCTCGAGAAAAAAATTTTAAAACAATTTCCATATATTTCTCTATGTTAAACTTTAAACCCGTCTTTGGGCCCCAGTATTGATCCGGGGGTCACAGCTTGATTAATTTAGAATTTACATTTTTTAAGGATGCTTGCAAAATAATCTCACAAATTGAAGCATTGTAGATCTCTAGAAGATTTTTAAACATTTTCCCTACGTATTTCTATGTTAAACTTTGAACCCCGCCTGGGCCCCAGTTTTGATCCGGGGGTCACGATTTTTACAATTTAGAATCATCGCTATATATACTTGCTTTTGTGTAAATATTGGCATTACTGATGCATTGATTCTTGAGAAGAAGACTTTTAAACATTTTTCCTACGTATTTCTATGTAAAAGGTGTGAAACTCAATTGACAGGCGTGATCTTTCTATTATATTAAGCGGGGTGCACATTTTAAGCTATTATAATAACCGATGTAAAATACAATGATTTATTAAGAAATGGTTTTGTGTTTTGAAAAACTATTATATTAACCGAACTATAATATTAAATGGGTATTATATTAAGCAGGGCCCTCTGTACTTGCTTTTGTGTAAATATTGGTATTTCTGGTGTAGTGGTTCTTGAGAAGAAGATTTTTAAAGACACACACCCTATACTCACTGTTTCACAATTATCTCCCCTTCAAAAAGGGTTTAGCCCTTTATTTTAACAATTTAAAATCCCCTTCCCATAAGGATGCTTTGTACCAAAATTGGTTAAATTTGGCCCGGTGGTTTTAGAGAAGAATTCAAAAATGTGAAAAGTTTACAGACGGACGACGGACAACAGGTGATCAGAAAAGCTTACTTGAACCTTCGGTTCAGGTGAGCTTAAAAAGCTTACAGCATCACACCACACACTTACCGCCAATGACTTGCGCTTCGGATGCTTCACTTTGATCCTGAATGGTGGGCTTTCTCGGTGCATTTTATTCAGGAAGTTCAGCTTGACTGTGTGTTGGTTGACACGGCTTTTAAACTTGTTCCACAGTTTGATGCGCTCAGTCAGACTTACACTTTTCAACAAAAACTCATCCTTCATCAAAGAAAAATGACTCTTAATTTTTTTGCATGGATAATATATTACACAATTCAAACATTTGATATTTGCTGATAACCTGGCTCAAGGCACCTTATTTTTTGTGACTGAGCCTTTCACTTAACCTCAAACAAATATACACATTGAAAATAAAGGTTTGTGATGAAACTATTAGTAACAAAGGCAATCTTGCAAACCTGGCAGAGATTTCTTGCACACATGCAATAGTTGGTTTAGTTTTACAGACTTTGACTTACAATGATATTCTCTGGGTGGTTCGGACACATCCAGCGGTTGGTTGGGAGAGATGTCAGGGGAGGATTGAGACAGTCCATGTGGTACAGAAGAGGACAAAAATCACACTGGATGAGTGCTCCTACACGACAGCTCCTAAAAATAGCAAGGGGGAAAACTGTACTGCAGGGTTCTTGCGCAAACCATCATATCCCACAAAATTTCTCTCTTGAACTAATAAGCTTTGGCTTTTTTGACTTTCCAATGACCTCTACAGAGCATAGTTCCTTCACTGATAATTAGTTTATTAGCAAACTCAGCTCACATAACATGACAAAACAATGCTTACATCAACATAATGATTTAAATAGGATTGTTTTGGGGTCTCTCTTACTTGCTGCAATAGAAGCATATCTTGGCTGGTAGAGGCACTAGCCCATTATCCAATTCATGAGCAAACTTCTTGTTCGGGTTTCTATCTTTACCCCACCATTTTCTTTTACTTGATCCTGAAAAAGCATAGCGCATCTCAGTTGCTGATAAATATTGGGTGCCACTTCTTCATGATGGATAACAATAATAGGTGCAATTCCCCATTGTAGGCAAGTTATTAAGAGTGCTCAGGAAATTTTTCACCCTGGAATCCTGGTGTCTGGGTATTTTGCATTGAAATTTTTTTGAAGAAATTTGAATTAAATTGGAAAAATATTGTTTCATGCTAAGAATACCCCTCCCCTACCCTAGCTCCAATTACTACAATTCATCATTATCATTATCTTATCAGTTGTTACTGACCTGGTAAAGGTGTAGTGCATGCTATGTCCCTGGGTAAATCAAACTGTACAGGGTTCATAAGCTGAGCTGCTCTGGCTAGCTTCTGAAGTGGAGTGAGGTTCTCTGTACTAGCAGCTTCCATAACTATCTCCTCTAGGGCAGGAATTGGAGGCTGAGGCCGAGACTTCCCTCGACTTGCATTACTGCTATTGCTTTTTGTAGAGGAGGCATCATCATCCTTTTCCTTTGGTTGCTGTATTTTAACCAGAAAACTATCTCATTAAAGCATTTTAATAAAACGTCAAGTATTTTTGAAAAAATAAGTTAAGTAAATACCCATACAACTTGCATAACACATGTTTAGGCATTAGGCTAGTTTTTATAGCAAATCTCGCTTAAAAGTATATACTACAGCCGATATAGCGATGCGTTGAGTGACGACACTAGTTTAATAGGTTGAATCACAGGTTGCAGTTTATAAAAGAAGTAAAATTTGGTAAGAAGAAACCCAGAGCATTAAATACAAATTTCCACTGACATGAGACAATAAACTCTGTGATTACAACTTCAAGTTGTGAACTTGTGATTGCAGATAATAAAAAATCTGGAAATTTAAATTTTTAAATACTTTTATGAACGAATTCTTCAAATACATCATCACTTTCTATGGAACTACCATACCTCTGGTTTAGGGGGAACTACTTTACATCTGTGGCATCGCCATTCTCCAGGAGGAACATCGTCTTCCTCTAATGGTGGATCACTTTTTCAAAAATAAAACTGAGTCTAGAATTCAACTTTCATGGACAGAAGTAAACACCACTTGGTTGAGAATGAATGGATAAGTTATCTTAAGAAAAAAGTTTTTCAAGCATAAACATATGTGAATAAAATTTTAGATCTGCTCATAAGTTTTAATTATCTATTGTTTACTCTGAACAATCTTCATTGAAATGAAAGAAAATTTGAGCAAGCTAACATACCCCATGCTCCCCCATTACTTGACAATTACACATAATTAATGGCAAGGTATGCATTAAATACACAAAATAAGTTGATAAAGAGTATAACTCCCAAAAAATCATCAGCTAACAACTTCTGCAAATATGCACATCTATTCCTTTGACTTTAACAGCTAAAAAAATTTACTGGTAATATGCACATCTACACATTGTGTCCTAAATGCCTACAAAGTTTCCCTAAATTCAATGCAGCGGTTTAAGAGTAGTTGCGCTTACAAACTGTTCATTACTATATTCAACAAAGGGTCAAAATTTTAAGTTCAAAAGGGCCGAAATTCGCAGAAAAATAATGGAATCGGAATTTCCTTGTAATGTACACATCAGCACATTGTGTCCTAAATGCCTACAAAGTTTCGCTAAATTCAATGCAGCAATTTAAGAGAAGTTGCACTTACAAACTGTTCATTACTATATTCAACATAGGGCCAAAATTCTAAGTTCAAAAGGGCTGAATTCCCAGGAAAATAAGGAATCGGAATTTCCTTGTAATATGCACATCTACACATTGTGTCGTAAATACCTACAAAGTTTTACGAAATTCCATGCAGCAATTTAAGAGGAGTTGCAAAAACGGTACTGACTGACTGACGGATTGGTCAAAAACATTATACCCCACGCGCAACTTTGTTGCGTGGGGTATAACTACAGTGTATTGATCACTGATCAATGAAAGTTTGACATCTGCAACTTACTGGCACTGTAAATGGAAAGCTGCAGGACACCAATCACAGCACAATAAATCTCCACCCTCTTTACAACTGTCACAGCTATCATGGTTTACTGTTCGTCCTTGTCTCCTATTCTCTCGTTCTTTTCGTCTCTGACGACGTAGAACTTCATCACTTACTGGTGGAGCCACAAGTTTTTGAATTTGCTAAAAATATAATCCTTTTAAATGAAATTCATAAATTTTAAGTTATATACACAAAAAATATTTATTAAAAATTTATGTTCATCAAATTTTGCAAATCTCCATTCATTCATTATAACAAACAAATTATTTACCCGGTATACATGTTCATAGTAAAATTAATTTTAAAAATATAATTCACAAAGTTGCATCGTACTAAACTGACAGTTTACATGAATTAAAACATGAACTGTATATTTTACTGACAGAGCAATAAACCTTAACTCATAGATGTTTTCATTACAGAAAGACACCATGGCCGCCATGACGGTTTATACAGTTTATTTTCCACTCGCACACACAGACCATGAGAATCAATGTTAAAACTTTATTCAAATAAAGACAAACCTCCATAAGTCCACCAGAAGTATCCAGATCATATTCCACCGTTGCCATGGTTAATGAAAATTCTACGAAGTAGAACTTTGAAGATATTCTTTTCTTGCCTAGATACCCCAAAACACCATTTCGTCGTGCAATGGCACAATAATTTACAGTTAAATATCCTTTAAACTAAGATAAAAAATTCATCCGTGACAACTAAACTTATATATGTTATAAAACAATCGTTGAACTTATTTAAGACTTGCAGAAGTAAGTGCAGAAAGCTTGCATATGCACAAAAATCGCGTAAGTTTTACTTCTTATCCAGAAACTTGGCGCAAAATGTCGGCCATTGAAGAAGCGCATGCGTTCATCCGGGAGATACCTTGATGCACAGGCGCAGATCCCAACGGAAGTAACTAAGGTGAAGGTCATTCTCGGTAGAAATTTGGCGGGAAAAGTTACTAATTTCAAACATCAAGAATGTACTGATAGCATGAACGTTTAGGCGTTTTCCGTGTCTTATTGATGTGCAAGAATGAAGGGGTTAAACACTGATATATCTGTACTAGACATACTCAACTACCAGTTGAACTAATACTTGTTGCACCAAATCAGAGATTATATATCAGTAAGACAATAAAATGGTGCCTTTACATCACTCAGTACATAGCCATAGGTAGTAAATACTAAATAAGATTCTGCCCAGCAATAAGCAGCCTTTTTAATATTGATAACTAACATAAACACTGTTATCAGGTTATCTGTATTTAGCCTTCAACGCAATTTGTTTCAAAACCCAAAAATTTTACTACCTTGACCTTGTGACCTTGAAGTAGTAACAATAGAGTTCATTCTTCCTCTTGCCAAGAGCAAACAGTGATCAACCCATCTTAAATCAAGGCTGTATTCAGCTAACAAAGTGTTGATGACATGCGTAGATCCAGAAAATTTTTGGGGGGGAGGGGGGGGGGGTCTGAGGGATAATGTTGTTTCCCTCTGGCTCTGCGGGGTCAACCCAATGGTCAAAATGGAAAAACCCAAATTTCACCTTTTTTATGCAACCAAATATCTGGGCGTCCTGTGATGATCGAATCTCTTTGAATTCAGTTATTCTTTCGTTGTGTGGGTTGCCCCACCCTGGTGGGGCAATTAAAATACACAACGGAAACATACTTTTAATGTCAAATGCACCTCTAAACTAAAAAGGCTACTGTGAGAAATCTATGGGTTTTTTCCCCCAAAGATGGCGGCCAAGGGACATAACTTTTGTAAAGTAGTGTGGATTGGTCCAATTTTCGATAAAGGACGAGGGCACTTATGGGCCCGGGTAAAAAGTGAAAAAAATAAAGATTCAAATTAAGCATATTTTTTTTACCTAACATCACCTATTGATATCTAATCCATAAGAATCAACAAGTTTTAGCGCTGAATTTATTGATTTAAAAAGCACAAAGCTTTACAACATAGTAGGGGTCAGCCGACACTCGTGATTTTGTATAGTAAATCGAGTACGGGCATTCATTTCAAAGCCTTTGTTTACTGTCAGCCTAACCGAGTACAAACTTGTGGACAAAACAAAATACGCATTATACATTTAGAAAACTCATGTGAAAATAAGAAGTTTGTACTACATTAGGCTGGTACCTAAAAAATGAAAAACGTATGAAAATTTCAAGCATTTTCCTATAGCAAGCGAAAGCTATTACCTGCGTGACCCATGTTTGAACCC
>WFKH01010931.1:62160390-62194228 GCA_016163765.1 Magallana hongkongensis
CCTATAGCAAGCGAAAGCTATTACCTGCGTGACCCATGTTTGAACCCGCGCATGGAATAAATTATTTTAAACAATCACGTGGGTTCTATCCAGGTAGACGTACGTTTGTCAAATGTGCTCACTGTAAAACATTGACACGTTTTAGATCGCTTTTCATCAACTTTGTATGGTCAGGAATGTTTGTTTGTTTCACTCTGGTAATATGCAACTTGAAAGCTTTATTCGATTTTTTTTCAGACGTAAAATAATGCATAAAATATAATTCAGCAAACGCGCCAATCGATCCACCAACAGAATAATACTGATTTAAATGTCTCCTCCCTCTGATTTGAATAGACACAATATAAGTAGGTTCGGTTCGATTTTTCCGGATTTAGATTATTTATAGGCATTCAAAAATCCTCAATTTTTTAAAATGTATGCTGATTTTGGTAAATTTAAGCGTGCATATAAATCAGAAGTATACATCAGTGCTTAAATATTACGGGAAAAAGCAATTTGTTGGTATTTTCTACATAAAAACGGCACCAAAAAAGGACCCATTCTCTATAGCTTAAGTGCACTTGTTCTTTAAGAAATTAGAATTTTCCAGAGAGGTTAAGGACCCCCCCCCCCCCCCCCCCCCCCCCCCAGATCTGCGCATGGATGAATTAGACTATGGTAGACTATGGTAACCTTGACATTTGGCATAGTCTGTCTTTCCCTTATGATGGACATGAGATGATCAGAAGGCTTCTGGCAGAAGCACCAAGTTATACCAAAGAACCATACATATGTTCATCTGGAGTTGTGAACATAAAATGGATTTTAAACATGTTGTACAGAAACAGCTATGTTTATTTGTCATCAATGGTTGACAATGGTGATCTAAATAAATAGAACATTTAACAGTTGCAAAAGTAATTACTGTGATTAATCAAAATTTCTTAAATATCTAATATTGCAATTTTTGCCATTGTGATTTCTCCAAATTATTATTATGTTTATGTTTAGCTCTAAAACCCAACATACATGTTTATCATAATATCGTATTGTTCCCAAGCATATGATTGGTCGATTGCTGTCACGTGACCGTGCTATAAATTCTGTTATAGACCTTACTCACTGGCGGATTGAGAGGGGGGGGCCTGGGGGGGCCCGGGCCCCCCTTTTGTGATCAAAATTTTTAAGAAAATTAATAGTACTACAGTAAATCAGTTTTTGGTGTTATTCATAGATCTTATAATGTATCAAGTACTGCTAGAATAGCTCAAAAAAGTGTTTAAAAAACCCCTAAAACCTGGGAATGTCCGGAGGCTTCGCCCCCTGGACCCACTGGGGGCCTCAAGGCGGCCCCCAGACCCCCGGCCTTTTAAGCCCCCCTTTCAACAAATCCTGGATCCGCCACTGTTACTATACTAAAAATAGAAAATTTATTGACCTCACTATACTAAAAATAGATTTTCATGACAAAATACTGCTTTTGGCACGTGTGACATTGAGACGTCATAATAGCGAAATCAACACCTTTACATTATGAACAAAATATTTCACTATTAAACGCTTGAAGAGAATGAAGAGAATTAGTTCTTGATTTATTATAATAAAACAGTTATAGCCTTTTGATATCGGTCAATACATGGTTTTATAGACCTGATTAGAGTATATCAACCTCGGACTTCGTCCTCGGTCAATATACTCTCATCGGGTATATAAAACCATGTATTGACCTCATCAAAAGGCTATAATTGTATAATGTATTTTTTAGGAGATGTATTAAATCCTTTCTAACTTGGTAACTTTGGCATTCAAAATGTAATAAAAAAGGTTTGATTTTAATCAGACTATAAATTCTGCAGCTTTATTATCCGCATGTGAATTTTCATTGCTCACAGAGACTATTTGAAAATTACTTGAAAACGTATGTGAAATGACCATGCCTAAGTTTTTTCTTGATTTCGTCTATTCTCTCATTAATTAATGACTGGAATATTTCCTCTGAATGCATTAACAGTCCAAAATAGTGTCTAATTGTAATAAATGATACACATGAACAAAGGATTTGATTGCAATTTTTAATAACAAATAAATATACATACTCATAGACAAAGAATGCTATTGTTAAAAATTCAACATAATTTGTTAAAAATTTAACAAAATACTTAATAATCAGTTCAATTCAGAGTTTAAGATATCAATAAACTTGGTATTTCTTTCCAGAGAAATACATTAATGAGATTTTTGAACAACACAGTTACACTGACACCAGTCATGTGACCAATTCCATCGTTTGAAATCACCGAGATTTTGCTGCGAGTTTCTCTGCTCCAGTATACAATTAATTTTATCCTAAATCACCAACATCAATCATCATCAGAATCTTCCTCTTCGTCATCAGGTATAGGAAACCTTAGAATTGCAGCTATCCCAGACAGGAGTCCAAGCTCTGCAAATAACAATACAGTCAATAAACAAACTGTCTCTTACAAGGTTTAGTAGATTGCCATTCTTTCATTTTAAGGAGTTCAGTGAATTCTAACTCAATGTGATGTGGAATTAAATGCGAACAGAATGCAAGTAATTCTTACTATATATAGATATTGACTGATTAGTTATGTAAATTTATTATTTAAAGTTTAACTGAAATCAATAAGAGACCTATTGACCAAATTGCCCACAATACAGTACAACAATGCCCAACTGCTACCCAGTCATGAATCCCAATTAACATGTATTTCACATATTGTATCTTTTTTAATATTTTTCAAAGATTTAAAGATATTTCCTATATATAATACAATGTGATTTTTATAGTGGACAACTTTTTAAATCAAGTGCTGGTAAAGCATCGACAACTTACGTTCTCCTGATATATGCATGCTGGAAAAAATCTTCACGTCTCCTCCGCATTCTCTCACGGAGTCTACAAGCTTCACAAAACGTTTTCTCTGAGCAACATTTTGGGCTCTACAAAACCAACCACAAATATATGTATTAAAATAAATAGTTTTAATAATGAATTTCCCTAATGTCTGACAAAAGTTTTCTAGCATTCTTATTTAAAGTCACTATAAAGATAATAAACAGCAATAAACAAAATCTGCAAACTGATTTCCAAAATTCTCATAACAAATGACAAACCTGAACAATTCGTCTGAAATGAGTAGGACTTCCACTGCTTGCAGTTCTGCAGCTTTTTCTACATGCCTGGCCCTACACAACATCGAAAAGAACTGATTACAACAAGCTATCACTAATACTAGAATAAAACTAGAACTGTCCTAATGGGACTAATACCCCAGCAAGGCTAATTTCAAATGGGACAAATAATTGAATTGAATAATAAAGGTTTGGAACACATACAAATAAAAAAAATTCTAGAATTGTAAAAAAAAAATTAGTTAACAAAGAAAAATTAAAATCAAAATTGTCAGAATTTCACTGTAAATACATATGTAGAACAGTAATACATTTACAAATTTATGTATCTGATGATATTTTTTTTCATTTAATTGTTTTAAAGAAAAACCAACAAAATGACAATAACCCCTCCCTTTGCAGTAAATGGAAATACTGGTAGCCAAGCAATGCTCTTCTGTTGATAAAACTTTGAATATCTTTCTAATAAGAGTCTTGACAGATGCAATTAGTTGTTTCAAATTTTCCTCACTTTCTCCTATGGTACAATTGATCCCATAGGACTATGATTTTCTTTGATGAGCTTGTTAAATTTAATAAACTCCCAAAACATTACCATAATTACCATACTATGTAAAAATATGTAAAAAAGAAAATTTAATATTACAAACAATTTTAAAATTGCCAAAACACTACAATCATATCAGTAATTTTGAATTTCATTTAAATTAATGCCCTATAGGGTCACTTCATCAATTTACTTGACTAATAAATTTAAACAACTTCTAAAAAAATAGTTAACTTCTTTATTAATAATGATATTATTTATTTCCTTTTAATGATAGAAACTTTTGGTTTACATGAAACAGTTTTAAAATAGCCCCAAAACCACTGCCTATTTTACAGATTATCAATTTTCCCTAAACACATGCTCCATCTAAACCATGGCTCAGATAATGGCCCCCTTGGGACAAATGAATTCAGCCACACTTGTCTTTGATGTTCTTATTAGCTTCTAAGAATTCATCATTGACAAACAAAAATTTTGCATTGTCAGTTGATAGAATACTTATAAAAAATAAATTTAGTTAAGACTAAAGACAAAAAACCTCCATCTGGATGTATTTAGATAAATATATTTTAGAGTGTTTTAATACTATTAATTAATTAATAAAATCTGTAAAGATTACCTCCCTTACTTTTCAACATCAATGTACAATGTATAGAATAAGGAAAATGAAAACTGTCATAAAATCATTAAATCTTGTCTGATCTTAAAAAAAAATGCAGGTGCACATCTTCAGATGGTGATCAACATATGCACAAATTTTCAGACTGTTCCATACAGTAGTAAAAAACTCTAAAGGGGACAAAGTTGCGTCTACAGACAGACAGACAGACAGATGGACGGACAGGGTGAAACCAATATACCCCCCTAAACTTCATTTGCGGGGGTATAACAAAACCAGTATTACAGAACTACACATGCACTCACCCATAGAAAGCTCGGTTTGGATCGTTCTGCAACATCTGGTAAAAATCATCCAAAGCTTTCACCTCTCCAGATGCTTTGGTATCAGATAACTTGGAGGCGACAGCAGGATCTTGTAAAATCTCTGTAAAGAATAACTGGCTCATTAAGACTGAGTTATAAATACTCAATTATAATTAGTTTAGTGTTGTCAAATTGGATGATTTTTAGTAACCGGTTACTTGCTTTCTTTTCCTATCGAGTACTCGGTTACTCGGATGATTTTTTGTTACAGTCCTCATATCTATTATTTTAGTCGTCAATCACCATTTTTACAATGGCTCTCATTGCGTTTTCCTTTTCAGCCCCCCGATATATCATGATCAAGGAGAATTAACATAGCCAGTAATTGCTAGTTGTTTTTGCAGAGTGTCCAGTAAATTGCGGGTTTCGAATTATGTTTTAATTTTAGATGATTTAACATATTTGATTTTGAATTCGCTGTTCTTTTAAAATATTTTCACGCTTTTGATGTTTGCGGTGGCATCTTGCTAAATAATGTCCTCTGACTAGCAAAGGTAATTATAACTCAGGTATTCAACACTTGTATGCCCCCGGTAATCAAAGCTATCAATTATATAAATCATGAAAACTAGACTAATCAAAACAAATCAATCCTATTTGTGAACCATGAGACCAAGTTTAAAATAAGTAAAATGTGTTTGTATGTATTTAATGCCATTTATAAATATTTTCTACAAATTTGCCAGGTAAAATGTATTTTTTCTTAGCAATCGAATACTGTGAAATCATTTAAATTCGTGGGGGCCAATTTTCGCCGATTGTGGGTTTTTTGCTTATTCTTGGGGATGTAATTTCATGGATGCTTCGGTATTCATTTTCAGTTAGAAAACTCTTTCAAAATTTGTTTTCTTCGAGAATGTAAATTCGTGGGGGAGGGTTACCCACAAATCCCATGAAAATTGAGCCACCACGAATTCTAATGATTCCAAAGTACCAGTTTACTATCCAATATATTCGCATCGTTCGGCGGTTAACCGGTTAACCGAATACTCGTTGTCAACACTAGTTATAATTGAAAATGCAACTATGGATTAAAGAATTGGTTAATTAAGATGAGCCATTTATACTGAAGAACAGCACTTCAACTTATAGAACTGATGACTGGAGAAATATATCCAGTGTACTTTAGAATAAAAATTTTGTTGGCAATAGAATTTTGAGAGAATTTGTGAATAAAACTTTTAATACATTGCACCAACAAACTCTCAAATATTTGTACTGTTTACAAATAAAACTATATCTCCATATATTTACATTTTCCAGTGTCTTTGTCTGTGAAAACACTACAAATCAATTTTGTAATGTATAGTCGAATTTCATCAATGACTAATATTTAATCTTATGTTGCGTTTTTTGCTGGGTATCCTGCTTATATAAATTTTATAACACCAATGTTAGGTTTTATCTTGTTAATCCGGGATGTTATTCGCAACTTGTGGGTCTCCCAATTCTGTGCATTGGCATCAAAGAAAACTCAAAGTCAGGATTTAAATAAAGCAAAGGCATCTTCAATTTATTGAATAATGTTAATCCCAGATCTCTGGGCGCGTATATATGAAATGATTTAATGAATTCCCAAACTTGATGGGATCGCAATACAAATTTTATGAATAATCATATGCATCAAAACCCTTATAAAATAACGAAGTTCTATATCCCGCAAAACCGTGCGGGAGTCCCGTTCCTACAATCCTCCCACTTTATATATTGCTCAAACTTATATAACAACTTATTAATTTAACAATAATGTTTCATCAGCTCCCTATCAACAATAAATATTATTAATCATTGCCATTCCCAGAATTGGGAGTCAGAGGTATATCTTGCTCTGCCCTGGCAGATCTGCACAAGTGCAGAACTCAACTGACTGTGCAAATAGCTGAGCTCGCTATTTTATATTGGCATCGGGATCGATATTTGTGACGTCATGATGTCAACATGCAAATACCCGCCATAGTTCGAGCAAAGCAGTTCACAACAGAGAATTAAATCACGCGAATGAAAGCGCTGTAACAAGAAACTGACATGTATCATTTGTAAAACAAATCAATCATTGGAATTTGTGACTCGAAAGCATAAAATCAACAATGCATTACGATGTACATGGGATGAAACAACTGACCGACAATGCCGTCGAGGAAATTCGGGATGATTTCTCGCAGATATTTTCAACAATGATTTGGTTATTTTAAACAAAGAATACATGAATAAAACATCTTAGCACATTGTGAATTATCATCATATGATGTATTAAACAGAAATTCACTTCTTGATATGGTTTATGTGGACTTATTGCAACAGGGAATGTGTATTGGGATGTGAGAAATAAATTTCGTAACACTTACAATCGCTGAATGTTATATAAATATAGGTAATAAGGAATCATTCTTTGAATATTATGAGGTGATCGAATATGGTAGGGTGTGATCAAATCTATCATAAAGCCCTTCAGGCTTTATTGGATTTGATCACCCCTGACCATATTTGACCACACCATAATACTCAAAGATTGATTCCTTATTCCTTAATTTTAAAATAAGCTATAAATTTTCAGCCCAATGTGCCCCACAATATAGTATGATTCCAAGGTTTATCATTTTGTTGATGGCCATTGTTTTCCTACCTTTGAGAGAATGTTTGAATCCTGAGGAGGAGTGAACCATCACAAACTTAGGTTTGTTATCAATTAGAACTTTGTACTCCATCTTTATGGCTTGGTCCATCATGTATGCCATGAACTGGTCCTGAAATAAATCAAGTTGTAGTCTGAATTGAAATACAGGTTTCTTATAAGTTCTTGGGCATCTCACATCACTGACCACTCTGTGCCAATGGTAGACATTAATTTAACTTGTTTATCAATCATTGAAACATAAATAAAATTTTAATTATCTTCAATGTATTTTTTTTTATAAATCTTATACCTATTGAATTGGAACTTAGAATTTCGTTTAAAATTGGTTCAAATTTCATTTATGATTATCTTTCTTACCTTCACAAATCCAGGACTGGCAACTAGCACACATTTTACAACTACAACAGAAAAATTTCTTGTTTATTGAATAAATAGAAGTCCAATTACAAAACAAGAAAAAAAAATAAAGCAGATAATTTCTTTCCTTATTAATGGTATCTTCAAAAATATATAACTGCATCAATCAAGAATGGGAAAAATGTTCAGATTTAGAATTATACTGCTTGGTAATTTTGTTAAGATTTTAAAAAAAAATTATTACAATTCGTAATACAAATGTATTTCAGAGGAATAAAAGTTTAACATCAGTGCTTACCATCAAAATTTATATGGCGTAATATAGCTTGCACGATCTGGTCATAAAACTTTGTTAAACCCTACAAAAAAATTAAAGTTGACTGACGATCAAAACTTTGATAATAAAGAGGATTCACTAATATTTGTGGATATTAATTTTAGTGGAAAAATCATAGTTGATAGGGAATGTAAATTTGTGAACTATACTCCAGATATAAAAACTTGTTGCCAGCTTTTTTTTCTTTCATGAATACTGTTGAATCATTAGAATTCCTGGAAGCTTAATTTTCACCGATTTCTTGGGTACCCCTTACCTAATTATTAACATCCTTAACTAATTATGATAGATATTCTTTTATCATAAAGTGAATCTATGAAATTACATTTACATTCCCACAAACTTTAAAAAAATTTACAATCCACAAAAATTGCCCCCCCCCCCCCCCCCCCCCCCCCCCCTCCATGAATTCTACAGTGACTGATTCCATAAATGGACTCACGATATATACCGGTACATGAAAAATCAGTGTGAAACAAATAATGATGAAACAATATTTTTCGATTTAATTTAATAGAAACAATGCATTCAGTCTCTGATACCTTATCATGTTGGGTGCAGCTTCCTTTCCTTTTGCGTGGAATGTTGGTTTCTATCTTGGCCCTGACTATTGTCATGTTGGATGTGATGAGGCACACATTGGCCAGGCCTTCCTGCATAATAACAGCTGCTAGGTCTGCATGCTGAGTAGGGTCACAAGCCATCTCTAAAACCAGCAAATAGATGTACCCAGTCAGAGACATATTTTGCAGTAAATTGAGTGTATCATAGACATAAGTGTACAAGATAAAGGGAATGATTTCAATCCCATCAACATTTGATGGGATCAGATTTGGAGTTTTATTTACCTCATAATTTGATCAGTCTATTACCTGTGTCCATACCAAATTACTGACTTAGCTTAGAGCTATATAAAGTCACCATAATTTGCCAACAGTTCATTCAATTGACTTGGCTGTCAGTCAAAACATACCAATTCTTTCTAAAGCGATGCTGTCCCATTCCTGCTTTCCTAGTGTGAATTTTCTGTTTACTTCTAAATCTAGAGTATGGTAGGCACCCATCTTTAATGGAAAGAAAAAAATCATATTATTCTGTTGGTAAAAGTTTTGCATTGATATTAAAAATGTATACTATCCATGAGAAAGATTCTACTTGTGTAAAGAGTTGTGTGCTACAATCTTTTTAACTTGAAGTCCCTTTATGTTCACTCTGACCTTTGTAGTAAATAAAAGTATCATATTAATAAGAAAATATTAATCGTCATAAGAGATTTTTACTGAAACAGTTATTAAGAAGAGAAGAAATGAATGATTTCAGGTAAAAAGTTATGAACCATAAATACCAGTACCTTAACATATTGGTTTTCCTGAATATTCCGACCTTTGAGCCTGAGAACACATCCTTGGGTATCAAAGTCGATGGCCTCTATTTTAATGGTCAACGTCGTTCTTACTTTGTTCACACTTACACTTCCAGTAGCCGACTCAGTCTGCACTTTCCTGTTTAATGAAGTATGATAATGGTCATTAAGGCAATTCTGAAGAATAAGGCCACCTTTTAAAAAGTTTTTGCCCTCTCCTGATTTGGATGATAATTTCAGTGTCAGTGTCAATAGGTGTGTTTATTTTTTTATTCTAAATAAAATGCTTTAAAGTCTCTTTTCCCTCTAAGAAACAGTCCTTTTTTTTTTACATCAAACAACACCAACATAATCTCCATTTTTTCACCACTAACCTGATTGTGGTAGACCTGATGGTATCGTCAACCATTATCAGATTGTAGGCATGCCACAAGTCCTCAGCTTCATCTGGGATGAGGGTCACACACCTGTTAAAGATTAATTGTACAATTTATTAAAAGTTTAATTAAATGTTTGATGTTTTTTTCACTCAAATTTTCATATTTTACATAAAACATGACAGGCTTTAAAGCATGGATCATGCATTATGATATCTCGACATAGATGTGTTCTCGAGAGTCAGTATGTGTATAAATGGTCATAAATATGACATCAGCTTTTATCTCAATTCATGAAAAGGTAGGTTATATATCGTAAAATCGTTCAAAACGGGGTATTTAAAATTAAATAGTCTTACCATCACTGAGGAAATTCGAAAGAATGATGCAAGGGTAATAAAAAGAATATAAATACAAAAATATTTACCCCGCATTGTTCTTATCGATGTCTCTTGATACCAACTTCATGTTGGTTCAATATCAGTTTTACGCTGTTTCTGATTCAGTCATTATTTTCGTCTGCAATATCTGTCTACATCGTCACGTAGAAATCACGTCTTTCCGCATATGGTGCAACTTTGCTCCATAAATTCTTTGTTAGATAGTAAATGATTGGACAAAATTAAAAAGCCAGCCAATCAAATCATTTGTTCCATCTCATATAAAGGGCAGTAACTTGTACACTATGTAAAGGAGCGGATCCAATTTTTCACTATTGCCAACTCGCAACCATTGTGTCAATAAAGAATTGATTTGAATCAAGAATCAATTATCATATCATAATCAATGGATCTCACTTTTATACAAAAGACCTTCTTATTCGATGCATTTCGCAGTCGCAGATTTTAAAAATTCTTTCATCTACCACTTTCAATTCTAAGATTATGTGCACTTATTCAACATTTTACATATAATTTTTTCTTCTTTTTTTTTTAATTTTATAAATAATATATTTTTCTCTGAATTTAAAATTTCTTTTTATGAAGAATAAGTTGTGAGTTAACCCGACAGACAACTCCGTTCTCTTTTCAGAAACTACTCTGTCTCTAATGATAGTTTACTTTTCAGACGTTTCTTTAAAACAGAGACATAAATAACATGTTATGTTATAAAATAAAATGTTATTTATGTCTCTGTTTAAAAATATTATTTCTTTTATTTACATGGCTTAAATCATACACGTGGTATACCAATTTTCTTACATAAACATGTTACACATGAAAACCAACTAATAGTATTAATAATATTAATATTATTTGTCTTTCATCTTCGCTAGCCAAGGGTTTCTGCATGATCTAGGGTTCGTGAGGAGCGGTGTGATTCAGTCTAAACCCTTGGCCAGCAAAGATGTTTATCTTTATGCCGTGTTTTCTCTGTTTTATACAAAAAGGCCACAAGGACCCTTTCCCATACTTTCTTATGCATTGCATAACCAATCGCTCTCATGATCAGTTGCCAGTAAGAGAAAAATAATAGTAAAATATTGGTAGTCTACCAAGCTCTGAAAAAGTTATAGAATTTTAATAATGAAAATGACAAATGCAATGTGTTTGTGACATAACACTTTGTTTAAATATGGATTTAAAACTTCTTTTCCTTGAATAATGTTGTAAGAAATGCAAACAAAAAAAAAAACCAAAATAATAATGAAATTTGGCTGAACACGTGTTATGAAAAAGGGGTATACGTATTGTGGAGATTCTGGTAAGAAAAATAACATGTAAAGACATGATTTTTTGGTGTTTTTTTTTTGGGGGGGGGGGGGGGGGGGGTGGGGGGCTTTTTAAATACACAAGGAAACCTATCACTTTAACCAATAAAGTGCTGAGTATGGACACTAGAATGTATTTAAGATAATAACAAAAGGTGAAACAATTAATCCTGAGTTTAATTATTTTACTGTCATTTGATGAAACTTTGCCTTGCCTATTACATGTGTGTCTTAATTAGGAGAAAGAAATACATAGAACTATTCGACAGTGTGTTGTTTGTCTTGCTTAAAAATACAGAAACTAGTCAAGTAAGTGCGTTCATACTCTAGAACCATGCACGTAACAGGACATACCGTTTTTATAGATGATCAATCGATTTTGTCCATGTCAACTTTCTGCTTTTGCTTTAGGAATTATTAAATTAAGAACCCCTACCAATTAATTTTCTAATTGCAATAGCCCCGTTCATTGTTCATTTAATCTATTATGGTAGACATTAGAGATGTCAAGATATAGATCTTCATCCTTTGTTAATGCCCACTATAAGTCACCCACCTACCCCCGGGCCTCAATAACTTACTGACCCCGAGAAATATGGCGGGAAGTATTAGCATCGGTCTACGTCCCTAGACGTAGATAAACCACATCCCAGGTAGACAGCCGTCACAGATAAAGGAGAACCGACGAGTCGGTAAAATCGCTGTCAGGAAATTTATCCTCATCTCGCTGATTCAGGATATAGTGTTTCGAAAGCATCATTGAGTATCAATAAACGTTATCTAAATATATTGTATATCAAAACACTTCTATTTTAAACAATGTTTCCTAAATAAAATAGGATTGAATATCAGGAAAATTAATTTTTCCTCTCTCTTGGACTCACTTGTTGGTAATTTTCGCGGATGTTTTAATTTCACGCCCATTGAATTGGAGGCTGTCCATGAAAAAATCAGATAATGCATGTAAAATAAGTGGCGTGTGACAGGTAAAACCTCATCTTATTTTGTTTTGTATCCTGTTTTAACATGACCAACACTATTTCTCTCCAAATTTTGCCTGAATCCAGTGGAATGCAAAAATTAAATGAATTTTATTCAGTTTATTTGCTAGTTGGTATTGAAGCAGGATCGGAGTTATCTGCCTTTAATGAAGAAAATTAAGAAAACAATTTTATCCTACGTATTAGACCTAAAGGAAGTAGACTTAACAAATCCAAAAGTTCAATGTGCCAACTACTGCATGAGATTTCCAAGGACAACCAAAATATTTATCATTGCATATGAATGTATTATTATATAACCAGATATATTCAGGATGGATTAGTGTTCTTGAAGTATTCGCTAATTTTGTTAAAGAAAACTGATAGTAAAGCAGAATATGATTGGCAGAAACATCTCTATAAGATTGGTTGAAACGTCTCATCCTTTATGGTTTGCGACAATAACATTTTCCATATAGGGAAGGGACAGAACACTGCATACCTGCATGGAAATGATGCCAAATATTCCGTTCATTTTTAATCCATTAAAATTAATCTTATACCGGCTAGGAAGTACTGAGCAAACCAGTGGCCCTGCGTTCCTCGCAGGTGCCGGAGATCCCAAATTTAGGTACGAGACATTTGGGACTGGGAAGGTTGGGAACTTGTTTCCCGGCGATTGCTTCTGGTCATAGTACATTAACACTCAAGTACTCCAGGACTAGGAATAAATCGATCTTTAAATGATAAAATTAAAACCAGAAAAAGTATTACTATTCGACAAATAACTACATTTATGACAAAGTGACATCAAAATAATTTCTGACGATCAAAAAAGCCTTATATTCACTCCGTAAAGAGACATCACCAATGAAGATTGAAGACCTAATATTTTCTTTGTGTGCTTATTGTGTTATTAACGACAGAACGAACACGGCGACTATGTTGTCAACATTCCACTTGAAAATTTTAGAAATGATTTCTCAAGCTATAAACTATTAACCAACAAAGAAAATAATCTATAGATTTTAACATCTAATCCTTAAATATCTCTATATGGAGCTCTTCGATATTTGCCTGGAAGGATAATGTTCTAAAATTGCCATGACTACCCTTGTATAAGCAAATCAGATGAGAAAACACAATACTTTTTTCTCAAAACGAAAGCATTTATTTGCTAAAACAAAAACATAATCTGGCTACAAATGAATTCATAATAACTTTAAATGGACGTCCTCTGTTGTCTAGACCGGAGGGAGGATGGGAAGATGAGCTTGGACCGGAAGTGGGGGTTCTACCAAGGACCATGGCGTCACACTGGACTCTGGAAATGAAATGTCGTGGGTAAGTTTTATATGTCCATATGCAATGCTACTAAGTTTTGATTAATCTAATTCTTCATAAAGATTTTCTTTTCAGACATTGATTATTTCAGTTGACGACCCCCTCTCCCAATGATACTGACCAGCGCTGCTGTGGTGAGTCCTGTAGTGGACCTTCAGCTCGTGCTGGTGATTGAACTCTGCCCCGCAGTATTTACACTGGATGGACTTTTCTTTCACGTGCGTTCTTCTTACGTGACTGTCATGTGCGGCGTGGGACGCGAAAGCCTTACCGCAAAATTTACACTGCGATAGAGGAAAATAAAGTTCAAACTTTTAACCCAAGATTGGCTTCAACATAAAAAAATAAATTGTATAATTTAATTTTTCAAAGAAAAAATTCTGGACGAACTTTGAAAATCGTTTAATATAATTAGACACTAATTCTAAAATCTTTACTGACGAATTCCTCAAAATATTAATTTACTACTGTCCTCGTATATAAAAAAAAATTTGAAAGAGAGAAAGACATTTCATTTTGTATTGCTTTTGATCATTTACCTTGAAGGGCCTCTCCCCCGAGTGTTGTCGAATATGCGTCCTGAGAATACTTGAGGCCGTGAAAGACTTGCTGCAGTAGACACACTTGTATGGACGCTCTCCGCTGTGAACCTACGAGAATAGACCTACATGTAGTTCTGTTGGTCTTCTACTATAGGATATATTATTCACGCATATGTTTTTTTTATTATTATCATTATTTTATATATAAGCTTGAAGAAGAACGTTCTATTCTTATATTAGAGTGTTTGAGCAATGGTTACCCTCATGTGTTTGTTGAGACTGGAGCTCTGGCTGAAGCTCTTGCCACACACCGCGCACTTGTGGGGGCGGTGCTTCTCGTGGACATGGAGGATGTGGATCCTCAGGCGGTCTCTCTTCTCGAACGACCTGAAGACCAATGTTAATTGTAATATATTTTTTTTATGTTAAAGCTATGACAACATTCAACAATTATTGAAATCAATACATATTTTATATATATATATATATATATATATATATATATATATATATATATATATATATATATATAACTACCTCGAGATCAATTCAAAGAAATGTGAGACTAAGACCAAAAGGGGAAAACATCTGGGTTTTATGTCAGGGTGCTTAATTACCTCGCACATAAGTGACACGGGAACTTCCTGTTTCCCTGGTCCACACATTTCGTGTATTTAAGGTGTTTATCTCTGTAGTATTTGTAGGCAAACACCTTTCCACACCTCTCACATTGATATCCTTCCGCGTCTAAATAAAGTAAAGTAAAGTATATTTCCTTAAAAAATATTTTTATTTAAAAAAAACCCACCAATATTCATTATGTATTTTACTATAGTACCCGACGGAAAAATAAGAGTCAGTGCATTTTCTTAGATAAGGTGCAATTTCTTTTAAAATTTGTCTTTTTGCCATATACACATGTGCCAAGACAACAGCAGTAGATAGAAGTTACGGACAAGTATTACAAATAATTTCCCGAAATAAGAAGAAATTAAAGGATAAAATCATGTCCAAATTATTTAAATGAATATAAAACAGCGAAGCTATATAATACACATTCATATTACGGCACACATAATGTTACAATACTATAGTATAATTACAAAAAGTTTCGATTTTCTTTATTGTCTAAAATTTATTTTATTTATTTCATTTAAAACATGAGGAAAAAAAGGAAATGTCGATATATGTTTGGCATATTGCAAAAATTCATCATCGAGAGCAAACGATTTCAGGGTACTTAGTGTTTTCACTTTTATTGTATACTGTATACCAACTTTAATTCGCGTGCAAGAAAAATTCACGAGATTTGCGAGAATCTTGTCTTCGCAAACAAACTCTTTAATGTACCTCGTATATGTTAAACATTGTCTTTTAATTTATACTTAAAATACACAGTCGCTAAAATTAATGGCCGCAAAGAAATTTATCTGTAAAGTCATCGCGAATAGAAGTTAGTTTACAGTATTTGTTTCTCCTCCGTTTATAGATCTTATAGATGCACAAAATCATCGTCTCTTGTTGACTGTTTGTCCCCTGCATAACAAGACGTGTCTGGAAGTATTAATGACATTTTGCAAAATAAAACTCTTAGATTCTTGAAATCTCTACATCAGGTTGCCGGCTTTAATTCCATTTAATAGTCTGATAAGCTTGTCAATCAGCCCCTTAAAGCCATTGTCGTAAAAGAGGCCGCAAACAAATCGCTTCATTTTCCTGCTATTCTACGTCTGTAATTGGACAGATACTCTGTATGGCAGACTCTTCCTAGTTCAGCTTCACTTATTTGGACCACCACAGCAATAAAACTATCACTAAGTTAAGAAGATTGCAAAGTTCTACTCCCCCGAGCCCCCCTTTCCTAAATCTTGGACTATTAATGGGGGATTAACGGAGACAGAAATCAAACTCGAGACCTGAAAATAATCTCTAAAATCTCTTTTTTACCACAATTAAGACAGTGTCTTTGTTTAAGCCTCGCAATAAAGCTAGAAATATCAAGAATGGCATTAGTCCCAAGTACTTTAGTTCCATAACACAGGTCTTTCTCCCTACACATTTCTTCCTGCATTCATCGAAGATTGCGTTTAGACCTGCAGCTATTGAAGCTTCATGACAATACAATATAGTTACTGTAGGTGCACTTACTCTCTGGTTCCATCGGAATGTTAGCAGATTCTTCTAGCTTCTGAAGTGTAACGGGTATCCCCATAAATTGGGTGTACATGTCTCCGTACCATACCAGCAGTTCTGTTCCCATCGGAATATCTTTGCACACTTCATAGTAAATGTTTTCCCCTTCCTGGACAACCACCAGGTTCTGTTCTCCGGAATACCTCGCGCAGTTTACGTAAGACATCCAGTTCCCGGTAGCACCACGACCGTCGATGAAGTGACTCAGTCTACCGTTTTTGAAAATCTAAAACAAAATGTTGACTTAATTTAAGAATGTCTTTTACGTCTATATTCTTTAATCCGGATATTATTAAGTAAGATACTACCTCCCACATGAAACTGTTATCGTCAAAAGTTTTAATTTCGCTGGTGTTGACAACTTTTCCCTTAAAAGGACCAAACTTTGCTCCTTTCAGTATCGCTTCCTTGCGACAGAAGACGCCATAGTGAATGATGCCAGCAAACGTAGTGGGGCAAATACACAGTTCTGGTGAAAAGACAATACAGTTATATTAATTGAAACAAATTTTAATATATCGTAACTTTTTTCCCCAATTTATATCATTTACATGTTTTAATGACCACTCACGAACAACTTACAATTTTATGTGTTGTGGTAAGTATGGTAAAGTTTCGAAAAAAAAAATCAAGTTTACATACGAATACGCACCAAATTAAATTACTAGTAAATATCGGAAAATAGATACTGTGTAATGAAGATCAGTGATACTAAATTCTTCTATACAAAAATCTCGGCCTCACCTTCCGGGAGTTCGTGCGGTGGTGGGTCTGTGCGGGAAAGCTTCCATGAAGCCATGGAGCAGTGGGGGGACAGGCCGTTTTGGTGATTCAGAATCCGCTCTATTCCTGGTGTAACAGAAACTTTTTTAAATACATTGAATCTTTACCTTTAAAATGTATTAAACTAAGGAAAAATTTTGAGATTTTATAAACCATACCATGACTTATCTCCCCGATCTTTAGGCCGCTGAGGGCGTGGACGGGAGTTCCCCTACATCCGGAATGGGAAAATCCGAACAAGACGTAATCCAGTTGCTCCTGAGTGAAGTAGAATGAGGGCTGCCTCTGGGTCGGGGTGGACAGGTTGTGCTGGGCGGGGTACATCCGGTTTGAGATGTCCGCCAGAGCCTTACACTGAAGAATTGTGGAGCGCAAGGACGGGAGACAGTCGCCATTTTGTCCCGCTTGGTGGGGGAAATAACCCGACCTGTAATTTGCATTAGAATTCACATCACATGGAAAGGCGTCGTTAACGGAGTTACTATAGATGATTAGTAATTGTAAAACGGTAATTCCTTTGAGCTATACTGGCCTAAGACCAATTCTCGCCGCGTACTTCTCAGTTACATTTCAACACGTAAAATTAAGAGAAATGTTACTTGGCGAAAATTTGTCTTTGTTTACTATCTAATTAGAAATATCATTTTTTTTTGGGGGGGGGGGGGCATTAAATGAGAACTATAGACAAAATACTTTAATGTTATTTCTTTCTGGCTCAACATTTGTAATTTTTAAATGACATATACAAGTAGCACTTAGTAAAAAAAATGCCTAAATTAACCACGATCATCAAACATTTTCCAAGATGCATTTACCGTTTTATAGTTGCAGCTCGATAGAACGCCATATCAGAGGTATTACAGAAATATAGAACATTTCCGATAAATGTAAAATTAACACATTAAAATGAGGAACATAACAGGTGAAAAAAAATTAACAAGAAGAATAACGGTTGTCAAATAGTTCAAATACATGTCAAAGCAAATGAGCAATGAGTTAGAGAATCATCAACCTAAAAAACATAACCTGTAAAAAAGGTACTGGAAAATAAGAGAAACGACTAGTAATCTGAAGAATATCAAACTAATCCTGTCATAAACCATTACCGGTAAATCAGCCTGAGAACAACGCAATTACCTGTTGTTCATGGACCGTTACCGGTTAGTCAATTTTATTATAAACGATCAAATATAATTCTTTATTTTTAAAGTTCAAAATAGCAAATATCTGATAAACAGAAAACGGTAATCGCCGGAGAATCAAGGATTTGAGTTTACCAATTACCTTACCAATTTTACAAACAATCGATTAGGTTCAAAGAGAATTTCTTATTCAAAATCTTATAAATTGACATTTTTTTCAACAGTAAGTAATCAATTGCTTCATGAAAGGCAGGTTATTTGAATTAATTTTTTTGAATTAATTTTTAATTCCAAAACATAGCAATCTGAATACAATCTCCCCGGTTTCTATAAATATCAATTAGTTTCCCCGAGTTCACTATGATTTTTTACCAGTAACACAAAGGAAATACAAAATAAAGCATCCCATCTCAATTTGTCACTTATAAAACATTAATGGCAAAATACTGTGCTATGCCGTGTAAGATATCACAAATAATTTCGAAGAAAAAGGTCCATATAAGATGCTGTAAATGATTTATTCTGCTCGCTTTGAGTCCCTCGTTTACCGCGTTGTTCGGAGACTGTGAAATGGATAAAAACAGCTGAGGAACCGTTTGAAGTGTCTCACTGCCTATCTCAAGTCGATGAAGTCGAGATTTCAAAGAAAATACCACCTTAAATCCCTGATATATTGTAAGACTATTCAATTTTAATGAGTAAAGCTGCACATCTGAATGATTTTTACGGTCTAATAACATGTTCAATAAGGTATGAAAATAAAAAAAATTCGATCTTTTTATTTTCAATTTTGATTTTCACAACTTACTTATTTGAGCGTCTTCTAATAGGCCTATTTTCCTTTTCCACGTTACTCATTCTAACTATCCAAGGGTCATAAAATAAAGTGAGCAAGCAGGAAAAAGTTTTCTGCTTATAAATCTGATCAGTCAGCTAACTTGCTTAAAAGGTCATTAAACGCTTCGATAGTAATTATGGCGCTTGTATTACCATCAAAGTGATTCAGTTCTTAGTATCAGCGAACACAGGCGAGCGTGGAGAAATTAATGCGCCACGCTTGCCGGCCGCCACCCGGCTCTTGCTTTTATTACGGGTCGACTGTAATAGAAACACCTAGCACTTATACTCATGTTAATGCGCATCCTAACAAAGTGCAATAATTCTGAATTAATTTTTGATGAACGCGGGGCTATAATTAATTCGTTTGATTTAAAAATATCTCCTCGTCGGGCATTTATATACAGGATAACAATAACCTAAAACAATCACAGAAAAAAAATCCTAAAAAAGCAATAGTAAGTTATAACTAAACAAATTCTTAAGGTAGTATGGGACACCTGTCAATATTAATGTGGATAAAAGTACATTAAAATCAAAATACTTTTACCGTTTCAGAACTTTCAAATTTTACAATATTTGACCAAAAAATAAGTTTTAAATTTTTTTGGAAAGGTAAAAATTGTAAAAGCCCCAGCGGGATTCGAACTTATGACTTACAGATTCGTAGTTCACGCTCTAACCCTTTGCGCTACGCTGATAGGTAACAACTTTGGTTAAAAAAAAATATTTAAAATTATACTTGATTTTATTGTTTATTTCGATAGAAAGTACGACACAATATGGAGGTGTCCCATACCACCTTAAATGTATCACCGTTTGAATTTGTTTTTAAATTGATGCATGCAATGGAATAATATTGACCAAGATAGAAGTATCTATGAAATATAAAAATTTTTTTTTACAAACATACACCCCTTACCGGCATATGCTCTGAGTATTTGCAACCTGCCGGTTTTATTCTGTATATGATTCAATAATTTTGAATCAAAAGTTATGAACCATTAATACAGTAATCTCGACAACAGCGGAGGGCACCTGCTTCTGTGGACTGTACTGCTTCAACAGTTTTCAGATTATAGTAAACAAGTTGTCGTCAATAGGCATCTGTGAAACCTATTTTCGATGGTTCAGGTGAATGAATATTAATTACAAGTTTTTAAAACTTAAAATTCCAAAAATGTACAAATTCAACAAAGAGTTTTAAATTTGAAATGCACGATAAACTCTTCTAAGCTAGCAACCATTCACCCACCATGTGCAGTATGTGCGCTAAGATATTCATCATGATTATAGTAAAACTAATAAACTTGCATCACATTTATTTAAGCCTTTTCCCCTTGTGACCCTTAAACTAAAATTTGTTCATAGTTTTCGTATGAAATTTAAAATATATAAATATATATATAAATTCTTGACAGTATTTCTATATTTATATAGAATATTTTATATATTTATTTAATATCAATATTTCTATTTTTATAAATGCATAAAAATGTTTCTATTTTCTCAATATATGAATTTTGAATTTAACAGATAAATTTTTCTTAAATTTTATATAATATTTTCAGTGATACTTACCCAAAGTGCATGGGATTCGGAAAATAATTATTAGATACTGTGGCGTCCATTGAAGAAATTTAGAATAGCAGAACAATGACGTAGAGACTGAATATGAAGACAATATGAAGACATGGACTCGGCCAATCACAGTTAAACAATGAGGGATTGTCTTTGTAAGGACCAATCAAAAAGCCGGATTTATCAAAGATCGGTGCTGGTCTTACTGCAATATCGATTATTATAATATTAGTGAAGAACTAATATGAGGATAGAAACTTTAAGTATTAATAAAAGTAAACTAGATGTAGAGAAGTTAGAAATATGGAAGAAAATAGCACGGAAAGAAATGCGGCAAATGAAAACATTTATAAAACTACATATGCAGTTAATTTTATATATTTTTAACAGAAAAAAAAGTTTTGGTTATTACAAAATATTAATGATATATAAGTAAACAAACGATTACACCTGGAATAATAAAGATTAATTATTTTTTTTTTAAATAATGAAATATAAATGATTTAATAGCGATTTTGCTATGGGTGTGTTAGTTTAAATAAATTGATATTGTATATTCTCTTTGTCTGGGATGAAAAAATATTATCTAATGTTTGTCATACATCATGATATACGCACTCGTATATATATCTTTCTGAAAAAGTAAAAACACTGAAAAGTTAGGTGACCACGAAAAACTGACGCTCTTTTATAAAAGCAAACAGTATTTTATCATACATCAGACACATGCTTGAGAAATTACAGCTAAAATATGGTTGTTATAAAATAATAAACTAAAAATTTTAAGTAAGAAGTAAAAATAACAGAGAACTATTATAAGAGTGCCTGGTCAAATATTTAATTCATTCGATGTGTTCAGTTATCTAAAATAATGGGTTTTTCATTTACACAATTTCGCATTTTAATTCAGCAATAGCTAGGCCTAATATGTATAGTACACTTCGATTTATTTCTAATCTTTAAAATCTTATTTTCACACCGATAACACTAAACTTTTAAGTACGTACTGAATAATTTAATCCTATGACAATAAAACGTACGTGTGATACATGTAAAATATTACCCACAATTAATTTAAGATCGGTTCGGTTTTTAACATAGGACCACTGTATCGTTTTTTTTTTAAATATCCATGAAAATTAAGAGAATTATTTCTGGGCAAGTTTGTGCTGTTTGTTTTTGTTGGTTTATTTTTTATCAACAGTCTCTGCTTTCACATGGTAGTGAGTGACGACTAAATGAACAGGACTGATTCTGGCTAATTGTCGCTCCATTCATCCTTCAGTGTGTTCCACGGTCTGATCATTGCTCCAGCATTGTGCTTACATTGGCTCCAGATACTCTAATAGTCATGGCATAACGGAGGAGACCTCGTAATGGTGTTTTCAGGAGCTGGGAAGACGGCGCGTTATGAGGGATCAGAGCCTTAATGAGACTGATATTGGGACAATGTCTCCTGATGCATCTGATTGGTAGAGGCGACAGATTAGAACAAGAAAGTAGAACATTGTCAGGTCTTTGAATTGCCATCAAGTGAGTGTAAAATCACAAATTAATTTGTGAGCTAGTTGTTTCTGCGCCTATACATCAGATATCTTGTCTTGATAAGAGGTTTGTTGATTTCCCAGGTAGGGTTACCTTTTGAATTGACAATATTATTTTCAAATCAAAGGTGGGTTTTTGTGATGTCCAGGGAGCCTTATTACTCCATAAAGAACAGCATTCAATCTGTTGAAGAAAGCCTGCCTCGGTATGGGAGACGGCCGCTTTGTGATTAAATGACGTCCCTGTGAAGATACGACCGGATTTATGGCGCAAACTTACTGTCACCAATAAAGAAACCCGAGCATGCATGTGTACACCTATTTTAAAACGACTTTGATTCTACTGATTTGATTTTAACAATTGTCAAAAAATATTGGACACATTTTGTCCTAAAAAAAAATTAAACAAATTGAGCACGTTGCATGATGTATTTTAACAAATTATTTGAATGTTAGAAACTGATCAGTGTAAAAGAACACTGAAAAAGAAACCAAGCGAATTAGGAAACATTAATAAGTTGTCTAGCGACTAATTTATGTACACATTGTTGTTTTCTTTTTTGGTGTATCAAATAAGTAACTATTTTCTGTGTGTTAAACAATTTTTCCATACAATCAAACTTACTAAACTATAGTGTATAACTGATCACAATAATGACGCATAGTAGACTTCACTTGGATGTTGTTAAGTTTTTGATCTGCTTGTATATACGTTGCATTCTCCTAACTCTCTTTTTTGCTATGTGTAGAAAAATAATTGAATCTCATAAAAAGCAGTTTTGTTTACTTTTAACTAGAGCATAAAATTTAATAAAAAGTCAAATACAATAAAAAACAATGTTAAGTACATTTTATATGTAGAAAAATATTATTAAAGTGAATATGTTAATAATTTTTTATCGTATTTCTACAAATTTACGTTTCATTTTGGTTTTTTTAATAAAAATGATTTATACAATTTGAATTAAGAGGTGTCAAAACTGAAACCAAAATACAATATACAATTACTTGAAATATAAATCAAATTACTTTTAACAAATGACAGTGATTTAAAGGTTAGTATCGTACATTGTTATATTCACTTTAATCTACACTTCTATCATATATAATTTAGAATACGAGGATACTTATCATAACAATACATATATAGTTTAAGGAACAAAAATCAAATAACTCTTGGCTGTAAATATCAATACCTTAGGGAATGCTATGTGAACATCGCTACGAGGTAACGCTACAAATTTAGACTGATGACATCCTATGTCTCCAAAATACCGTGAAACACCCAAAAATATACGGACACACAATTTGTAGACCGACATTATTAATAATTAAAGAAGAATATGAGACATGGACAATAAAATTCTAATCGCATTCTTGTTTCATCTTCCGGATCTCGTGGTATACAAGAGAAGTTTTGTTAGATAAATCATAAATTTATGATTTGTATAAGTATTCGAGTCATTTTTGGGACAATTTTTCCTAAAGAATATTTTAAATGCACTTTATTGCCAGATGTTATCTCAAATATATACGACTTACTTTCATCTCAAAGCAACCCATTTCTCCTTTCATCTTTAAGATTTAATTAATTAAATCTATAAATAATAAGGAAGAGTTGTATATTTTGGAGTGTTGCATTATGCAATAAATAAGAACAAGGTAAAAAATGGATTACTGCCGTAGAGAAAAGAAATCTGACAAGTATCTAATCCATCAAATCACATCTTTTTGTGAAATAGAAAGGTTCATGGGTGATTCTGAAATAATATTCTTTCTATTGTTATATGTTATGTAATTTTTTTTCATAGTGTTCAATGATTATAGTCATTTATTTAGTAAGATATACTAAACAATATTCTTGTTTTGTATTTTGTTGTCTAATATTCTACATTACAGTACTGGGTGCATAGTTGTTACATAGGGACACATGTTATGCATATCGTATAATTATTTTAGTTTTGTACATCATAGAATCACGTGTATTGTTCAATATTTAACTTAGTGTATACATAACTTACCTGTTAAATATATAAACTGGATTTACTGTAAATCAAAATGATTGGATTTGTAGATGTAGCTTTGTATTTATTCTAAAAAAAAAAAACAAAACAACTTAATTATCATGGAGAGTGTTTAAATTCTTTATTATCTCTTTTATTTTATTTTTCACTATGATATCATAAAATAATTACTAGTATGCTATACGACGTATGTTTTCTGCAATAAAGAAATTTGAATAAGCTGTATCATTTTTACATCCACTCGTAAATTTATATGACTGTAAAATTCAAGAAGATGTTGGTAAATGATACAGAAGCATAAATTGATTAGAAATGTTTTGTTTTAAGAAGAATTTAAAAATGGGGTTTCATCTATTGTTGCTTAATACGATTGATGTATTGTTTTGAAAAATGAATACTTCTAATTTGTTTTATATATTTGATACATGTATACACATTGGTGTGTTTCACCTTGTTCCGTGATCAAATCTATTCATGTTCCCTAATACCAACTGTGAAATATGTGTAGCCAATAAATTTCCAACTAAATTTTATGAATAATTAATCCTAGCTAGAATGTATCAGGAGATCCGTTAGAATTATAAATGACCAAGCATAAACATTACGAGGGTTTGTCATTGGAAAACTCGTAAATCACCCGTATAGAATCGAGTGAAACGGAAAAAGCTAACTACTCCCCTTGCCGCCATCGGCGTATCAAAGTCTTCGCGTCATCACACATCCCTTAATTGTGGAATAAAATCGCTCAGACCTTGTACAATTGCCTATTACCTTAATTGAAAGAAAGGAATACCGTAGATGTTCAATTAGGTGATTACGGGACTGTTTTATATCTCTGGAGTGATTGAAGTCAACTTTCACTTTCTCTGGAATTAATATTATGTTATTATGAGATGCGATGATAAGTGCTTCGCAAGAAATCTCGGACGAGCGAGATGACGGGATCGCTCTCTGTAAAAAGCAATTGACATGATGAATTCCGAAAGACTAATGATGTTGCCAAGACCCGGGACCGTCTCCAAACCAAAATACCGACTTAATGAGAATTAGCACGAATGTTAATGAAAAAATAACAGATGTTAAAATCAGGGGTTAATGATTTTTTGATAGTGCACGGATTACATGTAAAATTGGTGCAATAAAAATTTAATTAATGTCAATTTGTTAAAACGGATTTCATAATTAGGACTAAAAAATCTGTTACGAGAAGCATTTGCAAATAAAAGATTTGCTCCCGATAGTGCACAAGAAGACGGGTACATCCGTACCAGGTCAAATAATAAATGACATGGCGTTATTGCCGTAGTTATCTTAGATTCAAGTCTGACAATCTGCAATAAAAAGGAAAAAGAGGGCCCAATTATCGTTTTAAATTAAGAGATGGTAAAAAAAAAAACCATGGTAACTTAAATAAAGTTATATAACATTAAATTATTAATTTCTAAGAACACTCGTTCCTCATTTTAAATATCAGATAAACTTGCAATTTTGAAATTCTTCCCGATATAAGATCAATCTACTGTTGATGAACTTGCAAGTATTTCGTTGTAAATCTTGAGGTACAGAAGAATATCCATTAATGAGTCCGTGAAAAAAATTACCCCCTGCGCATTTTCTCCCTGCCAGATGCTCTTCCGAATGCTACCTTTTTGCACTTAGAATTCAATTAAATATCCTACCATTTGCCAAGGTATAGTGGCAATTAACAAAATGAATGTAAGGGCAACAAAATTATTTATCAAATTAGCAGAAATAGATATTTAAAAAAGTAATTTCATGTTTGTATTCTATCTTTAAAGACATAATCTCTTTGAAAACTTACAAAAACACCGCTATAAATTTTCACTTAAGGAATATGTTAATTTAGCTTACTCAGGGTTTGAGATTTCAGAAAATATTTTTACAAACTTGCAGTGGCGGATTTAAGGGGGGGGGGGGCGCACCCGGCACCCCCCTAAAATTGGCAAAATAAAGTTAAATCATACTCCTTCTGGCCAAAAGACCCCAAAATGAACAACTTGTGAGTATTAATTATCAACTTTTTGAAACTCGTGGGATTTCTTTATATTAGGCTGATATCAACTGTGAAGTATGAAGAAAACCCGTGGGTTCAATGGTGAAACGTATACTTAGAAAACCCATGCATTTTAGTCACGCTCCCCGTGGACTCAAATGTGACCCATCAACCACCTTTGAGTAATTGGTTATACTAGCTAGTGTTTTTAACGACTCTTCCATGTTTATTATAATACAAGCTGGCATGGTTATCTTTTTTAAAACTTCAGTTACATCGTCCCATTGAACTTGAATTTTTTAAACTGATTAATTTACAGTCATTCCTAAGAAAACAAAAATAAAAGGAAATGTTTCTGCAAGGCAGAGGCTTTTGATGGGATTACTGCAAGTCTTAAATCTACAAACGTTTAAAAAATTGTAATTTTATTACTTTTTAAGTATAATTATGAGAAGAAATATCACGACAGTCTAACTTTGAAGACTTTATTTTTACCCTACAAAATCTCTAGAATCCAGGAGCTGGACCCCCTGCCTACAACTGGCGCCGCCTCTAACTTCAAATCCTAGATCCGCCCCTGCAAAGTTCAATATTTGAAGTCAAAAATTGTTTTAAAAAAACACAAAATAGCAATGTTATAAACAAATATATTGATATCCGTTTTTTGTCTATTTGAGGAAGATAAATGCTATGAAAAAAGTAGATTTAAATTGAAACAGAGGAATTTCGGACTAAAATTTTCATTTTCTTTTTTTTTCTCTTAAAATTTTATTGTAATAATTTATTCGCAAAACTTAAGGTTCTATGTGTTTTGTTGCATCAATTTTCATATTTTGTGGTTGTATCATCACGTGTATAATTTTAGATTAGTGGCTGACACGCAATAGGAAAAAATCTATTAAAAAACCCTACATAAAATCACCTCCAGATAGCATATCTAAAAAATTTGATCATTGACCTTATGTAATTTCAACTGTACCAACATAATACAGACAATATAAGCAGTGATAGACAATCAATGGTTTTGAGCTCCTAATAGCCAGTTTATGATTAGTAAAGATATCCATATTTCACTGTTTCGTACCCTCCTAATCGTTTTATAATTTGTAATAATTTCAAAATAAAGAAAACCTTGGTTAGGGTGGACAATTTTGACGGATTTTTCAATAAACATTCAGAGGTCAATAGCATGAAAAGTAGGTCATTGATCTAGTTATTTGAAAGTGAAAATAGCACTACTATAGTAGGACTACAACGTATAATTAGTAGTTTTTCCTAATAATGGAATTTTTGCGCCCCTGAAAATGCTCAATATTAACATTATATACCCTCAGACTCATCTGTTTCTATAATATTTTAATATAATACCGCCTCAATTTATCTGAACCTTTATATGTTTAAAGAAATATTGGGAGATTGGGTTTTTCTTAACTGGTAGGAGAAATAGGATAAGAAGAATGAAACAGATATTCATTGAAGTTTTTTTTACTCAAAAAATTCGTCCATTGTCAAGAAATATTTAACTTTCTACAGTGTGAGTTGTAAAACAAATTTAATGTAATTTTTGAAATTATTGAAAAATAATCGTAACTCGAAAGGAAGACTTGGAATATTATAGATTTAAAAAAAAAAATGCCGCCAAGATCAAGTCACTTTTAAAAGATCAACCGTCTAGTTCAGCGAATACCTGTTTAGAAGCAAATTTTACGTGTTCTTATAAAAAAAAGAAGAAGGCATTAAGAGTGCATGTATATATATACCGTAGAGCATAAAACAAAATAAGTTGACTTCATGCGTGGATCCAGAAAATTTTTCAAGGGGGGATCCGAGGCATTTTTTCGATAGTTTTATATGTGAATTTAATAAATTTTAATTTTCCAGGGGGTGGGGTCCGGACCCCCTTTCTCCACCCACCCACCCCTAGATCCGCACATGGACATAAATTTCTTTTGAACAACAATGTAAATATCAGGATAAATGCTCATTACCGTATGTTTTAGAGGACGATATGCAGAGTTAAACATTTTTTTTCAATCCTTTGGACTATGCGCCTTCTTTTCCCCTCTGTTATTGGTAGAGAAACTATTTTTTTTAAATTTCATTCGTTACCGCAGGGGAGATACATAACTAGAAATTCAAAAAATTTTCTATTTTAATCCATTTAATGAAATTCATTTTTAATAGCCACTACATGTATTTAAAATTAGTTTTATTATTTAATAATTTTCAACAATGTACTTTCGTGCATTGAAAATGTTAATATTCTGAGGGGTTGGTGTTGTCTGAAAATTTTTGTCTGAAAAGTAAGCGATATATCTGAAAAGAGTATGTACGTGTGTGTGTGTTACCAAAACAAAACAAAAACAAAACAACCCCAAAAAACCCCAAACTATGAAAACCTTAATTTTAAAACTGCTTACCAATTTGACGAATGTATGATTCCTGGTTTAAACTTAAGGCCGCCCAAAATTAATTCTACGTTTAACGTCACTTCAAAATACCAAACCTACGAGGGAGGGCGATAAAATTTAATTAAACAAACAAAATTTTCAGACAAATGATTTTTATTCATTTACATTAATAAAAATACAGTGAGTATTCAAACTACATGTAGGCTATCTCTTTAATTGTGATCTTTTCTGATAATCCTATTGAGTATCTGATTTAAAGTCCATGATGTGCTCTAAACATTTTGAATTTCTACAAATTACAGTACTTTAGTGTAATTACACTTGAAATATCAAATTAAAATAGGGGTTTGTTTGTTTTCTTCAAAACGCAATTTTTCCTAAACCTACGCGCGCGGTTTACGTTAAATGTAGAATTAACTTTGGACAGCCTAATCTGAATTGTGTTGAAAAAAATATATAATAGAAATGCTCAAAGCGTTGTATATGTCACATTACTATTTTTAAGATATACAGCAAGACCCATTTATAGCGAAGTACCAGTGACGAACGGTTTTGATTCGTTGTAAACGTAATTCATTATGCATGTCCGGTAGGTTTACGATCCGTTTGAAGACTACGGAAATGAAGCTGACTTCATCGTAATAACCGCTTTTAATGTATTCACAGTGAATCTGTATTGGACAATAATTTTTGAGCACATGAAAACTTCTGATCATAGTCTCTTATCAGATTTGTTACTTGAAATACCACTGGGAGGAATCCAAGAATCAAAATATACCAAATACATATTTGAATCTAGCCAAACGGTACAAACAATACAGGTACTTGTTAAACTCGATATTTCATATCAAACGACATGCATGTAACCTATTCGACAACTAAGAACAGATGTCCCCAAATGTATGGGGTACTTACTACATGTAGATGTATATGATATTATGGTATTGGTAGAAATTTATTTTAAAAAATATATATTTGTTTGTAGATGGAACATTACAGGTACATTCATTTCTCCGGAGTTAGGCAGGTTTGAGGGAGAGAAAGAGAGAATTGGTGGTGGGTTTTTTTTTTGGGGGGGGGGTTGCAATCGTGACTGCATATGCCGATATACCAGGTATTATGTTGTTGTCAAAAATTTAAGAACTGGAAAACACAACTTAGGAGAAAACACTTAACGCCTCCCAATGTAATGAATAATCTCTCTCTCTCTCTCTCTCTCTCTCTCTCTCTCTCTCTCTCTCTCTCTGTAGTATTTATGGTACTGTCATACTGTCTCTAGTCATACCGTAGATTCTTTGTAAATTACATAGAGATTATAGAAATTGGGAGCGACTGGCGCGTGTTTACACCATTCTTAGTCATTCTTTAGTCTACCCCAAGGACAGAGTTACATCATCGCTACAGACTGCTAGAAGCAGCCAGATTACCGACACAAATTTATATCTGAGATTTTTTGTCTACTCAATTCAATTTTTGTTCTGCTTGGAGAATTTCAATTCAATACAAGGACGTGTTTATATGAATTTAACGACAGGTTTGAACACATTATCATCGTCTCAAAAAGACATCCACCGGCAGAAGACTGGTGAAGTAATTCGCCATTTTGTATTCATGACAGTTTTCATTTGAAGAGCGCGCTCATCGCAAGAGCCTCATCTCATCGCCACACTATTAACCCCCTGTCACCTAATTGAATTCTGCCGATTATGAATTGTTCAGTTGTGCAACCTATTCAGTTCATTAGATTAGACTTGCGCAATCTGACGGGCCCCGGGGACTGTCAGATGCGTGAATACGTTCGTCTAATAAGCCCTCGCTCCTGTAAGGTGTTAGTCCCGCGCTAATGTCAGTTTAAAGTCGCGGAGGGCGCCAAAAGACTGGCACGGATTCCTGCCCTTTATAGAACTTTTTGAGCTCCAAAACCACTCCTTGTCAAAAGTTATGAAGTGATCACCGAGCATAGTGCTTTTTAAAACGTAATGATGCATGTTAATGACGCGGATTTCATTGCTAATTGAAGCTTTGTTAAGCACGAAATGTCAAACGTTCGTGTGACCCTTCCATTGTGTTTTTAAAGAAAAGGGAATCATTTTGAAAAAATACTGATTTTTGATCAGTCTGGTATTTTTACACACTGTATCTTGTTTTCACCGGTATGCCAATACATATATATTGGTTCAATGAAAATGAAATTTGTAGCAGAAAATGTATTAAAAATGTAGCCAAAGAAGATAAGTACTATTTTTCACTCGTCAAAGCGTAGTAAAAGTCGTTTTCATGCATCTTTTTAGATGCTGATTGACGGGCAAACACTTCGGCTTCCTCTATCCTTTTTGGGAGTAATGAAGAGCAAGGAATAAAGAAAGTAGAAGACATTGCGAATTTCAATTTTTATTCTCAGGAACTTCATTAGCAAGACTGATACTGATGTTATTCTTCAGAAGAAAAAAACACATCTTATTTGTGTTTCGATATGAGGGAGAAATTTCCAGAGGGACTTGCAATGACAACAATGCAATGCGATGCACTCGTTTACCACGCGAAGGACACAAGACTTGTATACTCCTTACAATTAAAGAGACATGGGGACGCACCATCCCATGATTTTTACCAAATATCGAATTTTTACACGATTTCCACATGTTAAAATGAACTGAGAATTACGGTGCTCAAAAGTAAATAAATTGATAATGTATTAAATAAAATAAAATTATTTAATTAAAATATATTAATAAATAACAATAAATAATTAAAATAATAAATTTAATAAATTAAAAATTAAATTAAATTAATTTAATAAAAAATAAATCAATTAAAATGAGAAAAATAGAATTATTCGTTGGGCCAACACATAAATATTCCGCTTCATAGCCACGCAAGCGCATGGAATGTAAATACTGCAGCGTGCATTCCGGTATATCATGAGCAAGCGGCCTAATGTCTTTAAGAACTAATATGAATTATAATGCGTGAAACTTCCCGTATGATCAAATTCCGTATATTTCTTCTTATATTCGTTGTCATAACCATAAAGTAAAACATCGTTTTGAGTGACCGTGTCACTTTAACTAAGATTATATAGAACTGAATTGACAACCCTTGAATTTAAATTGAAGTTCCCTCTATTGTTCGTAAGTTTGAAATGACTAAACTTGAATGTGACTTGAGAAATAACTTTAACTGAATTGAATGAATAGACTCTTAAATGTAACCTGATGTAACTGTCATTAAAACATTTAGAATAAATATCCTTGAATGGAACTTAAAGTGAGTCTCTGACTTTTATTGATATGGTTACTATCGAATGATATTTGATCTGGGCCTGACTACTTTTAAATGCAACTTGAGGTGTTTATCCTCTCATGTAACCTTTTGAACCGCTGCCAAAAGCAGAAGCATTGAGGAAAAAAAAATCTTTATATAAAGCTTGCTTATATAAGGAGGTACGTCGGATATGAATTTTAGGTCCTTTTAACCGTTTTTTAAAAAAAATAAATAATAAGTGTTGAGAAATGTGATAAATAAATTAAAATATTCAAGGGAGGTAACTTTTAATTAAACTAATTTTTCATTGCTCTTACTGAAAAAGTATGCCCCGATACAGCTTATTTGACCAAGCTATTCCAAATATGGAATCCATATCTCAGATATCAGAAACATATAGACTCCTCTATTAAATTTAGATCTTGATCTTAGGAAATATTAAAAATGGCCATTATTGTAAGACTTTATGAATTATAAAGGTATTCTCCCTTCTTACAATTTTACAACCTAGCACAGAAATAATCAATTTAGTTTAAATTCAACCGTAGCTATACTATTGGTGTAACAGTGGCGTAGGGAAATATTATAGCTGTCCTACCTCGTATTTTCTTCATAGTGTTTTGGGAATTTACGTTCTATAAAAGTTGCTCAAATCAGAACGGGGAAGACAAATTAGTTCCATTTAAATTCTTAAATTAATTTTTCGTTTGTATCAATCAATATTTAACAATATATTATATTCCAGATTATCCCTTCTTGGTTTTATTTAAACCCTCATTGTCTGTAGGACTAACTTTGTATTTAACAAGAGGCCCACGGGCCGCATCGCTCGCTTGAGATTCTTGCTTCTGAGAGAAAATTATTTTTTTTTCTAGTCTTTAGTACAACTGAGCATATCTTCACACAAGGAACAGGAAAATATGGGTTAAGGGTGGGCCTCCTTACGATTTATTAGGTATGCCATGCAATCCTCGACATAGTATGAAATATGACCTCCGTATGCCCTCCTGATATTAACCACTAAAGGGTCTTGTCAAAACAAATTATATATATACTCGTATACATGTATGAAGAATGGGATCTCTATAGTTTACTACGTATCAGATACTAGTAATTGTTTTTCTTAAAGGTTCGGGTTAGGTCGATCTCTAGGTATATTACATATTGGCAAAAGATCAAGATAGCATGTGGTTTGTAGAGGTCTATGCGGTTCTCAAGACATACATGTAAAGCTTTATCTGGAAGATAGGGACCTGCAGCCATGTTCACGAAACTTTCCTAAGATATGGCCTAAGTGTGTTCCTAAGATATTACTTAGGAAAAACGTTAGGAACATCCTAAGACTAACTTAGGGCACGTCTTAAGATGTAGCTCGACGGTAACTTAGGAACGCCTTAAGTGAGGATATCATAACCTTCTACAACCATTCTTATTTTTCACATTTATTCATACATATCGAATTTGAGAGACTTGTGCAGGGATAAATCATTAAACATTTTGCCAGAGAAAATTGTTCGTGTCGGTAATTAAAACAATAGGTCTAAAACCAGTAATTTCAATGTATACATTTTTAAAAATTTACATTTACTTAAATATATATCAGTGACCAATAGCAATTTAGTTAAAAAAAAAAAACAACAACAAAACAAACAAAACAACACAAAACCAAACTAAAAATATAAAAAAAAGAAAGAAAGAATAAAAGAAAGAAAGGATACCCCCCCCCC
>WFKH01010931.1:62203155-62216047 GCA_016163765.1 Magallana hongkongensis
CCTGAGGACTTTGTTGTAGGTGTGAATACATACCTGAGGACTTTGTTTAGCTGACTTTCCAACTCCTCATTGGTGTGTTTCAGTGAGTGGTTTTCTGTGATCAGTGCTTGGTTCTCATTGGTGACCCTCTTAAATGGCGACCTATTTGTGATGTCATCAGACCTGGACAATGCCGATCTCAACTCGTGGATCTCTTGCTCGTAGTATTCTCTCAGATCTAACAGGTGCTTGGCATGCTTCTCTCGTAAATGAGCTCTGTAACTACCAAACAAAAATAACACATTAGCTTCTTTTTCTTAAAATATCCAAAAAAGATTTCAATTACATATTAAAATCACAGGCACCTGACGTTATATATTTTTCTCATAATAAAAAATTAAAATAAATACCCTGTATCTAATAATACACAAGGTACCCATCGCCGCCATCTTGGATTTATTTCAAACTGGCACATCAGCTGAAAGTTTAGCTTGAATCTCATCGGTAAAATTATCTGGCGATCCTCTCCCTCTCCCGATCACTTTTTCAACATCTAAGCTTACAACCAATTCAACCAAAACGGTGCATTACACCTGTTATTAATAAAAATCACCCCTCAATCTGCATCTACTGCCTTAGATATGTGACAAAAGGCTAAAGGGTGGACGGAAGTTGACATAAATCGCGTCATACTTTGGGTAATCCCTTCCAAATATAGCACTGATACGAATATTCAAAAGGCGTCAATTTTGAATTCGATCAACATACAAGTTAAAATTAAGAAAAGGGATACTATAAACAGTCAATTATAACTTTTGTTACACAAAGTTTATATAAACATGTTTATAAATGCATATATTTTGAAATATTGAAACAAACACATGGTGCAGGGAAATCTCATTTACATATAGCTATAGGTGACAACTTCCGTCCACCCTTTAGACATTTATCACATATCTAAGGCAGTAGATGCAGATCGAGGGGTTATTTTTATTAATGACAGGTGATGCACCATTTTGGTTGAATTGGTTGTAAGCTTAGATGTTGAATGACCGATCGGGAGACGGAGAGGATCACAAAATTATTTTACCGATGAGTTTCAAGCAAAACTTCCAGCTGATGTGCCAGTTTGAAATAAATTTTGAAATAAATCCAAGATGGCGGGGTACCTTGTGTATTATTAGATATAGGGTATTTATTTTTATTATGAGAAAAATATATAACGTCAGGTGCCTGTGATTAAAATCTACATTTATCATCTAAAGCCTATCGGTAAAATGCTTGGAAACAATAATGAACAACAGTTACTTCTATTCATATCAAAGACTTAATATGGTGAATGTATGCATATATGATAATGAATTCTAAGGTAAGAAATTTAATTGTAACATCAAAACGATTGAACATTTTTGATGTCAATTTTCTTGTTATTTATCAAAGATAAAAAATAACCAATAATAAAATATTTAAATCAAATAGCTCGCTACCCCTAAAATTAAAATATTCCACCTTAAAAGACATTAATTCGCCAAGATCTGACACACTACAAGAAACGCAATGACAAAGATCTTGGTCTGAATTAAAAACATGCAGCAACTTTTTAAGTTCTAAGATGCACCGACCTCTGAGATGCTGACTCCTCAGACGTCAAACTTTCCATCGGAAAATTAGCTAAGCTGTCCGACAGTCTGCTGTCTGTCCTGTCACCCCTCTGTGAAAGGTCATTGCCGCTAGCAACATGAGGCGAGTTCCTGTCTGCCTGTGCCTGTCTTGGACTTGGAGTCCGCGCCGAGTTCTACAATTTGTAAATAGGATGAATTTGAGTTGCAAAAATTAGAACTTAAAACTATACAACTAACTGAAGTTATATGTATGTAGCTTTCAAATTTGAAATTCTTAAAAGTTTTAATATTTTGTTAAGATGATTTAACTTCATTTCTCTTTTATTTTCAACAATATGTATAAATACTATACTCTGTCCTAAGATGACTTTTACATGATGTTTTGCTTAATAATTCGATATTCATAAAAACACCAGCATCCAAACTATACACATTATCTAGAATGAAAAACACTCTAGGATCTCCATAAAATGGAAGAAATCTTAACTTTTTCCTTTATGTCAATATAAATTGTTTTTGACTGATAAGTATATTAAAAACAACAAAAACTGACTAAAATTGAAACCTAGGATAGAGTATAGTTATACATGAACAAGTCACAAAATGCATACCTGAGATATGTTACTTTTTCGAAGAACAGGTATAGGGCTACTATACACACCACCCCTTTGGGGTTCTGAAGGGATTGCGTCAAAATATTTCTTAGGGGTAGGCCTGATTTCCTCAGATACTGGCTGCCTCAGCATGGAGGAGGTTGACAAGAAATCGTCCTCCAAGGAGCGCCTTAATGGAGTTGCCTCCTCCTCATTGTCCTCTGTTTCCCGATCACTGTCCACACCCTTCCCCCGAATTTCCCTGTAGATGTCCTTCCAGGGGGGAGAGGCATGCCTGTCTGAGTGGTGAGACCGCTCCATGTGTCTAGCATTGGGGGAGGATTTAGGTGAGGCTGATTTCTTGTAAGAGTTGTCTACCCGTGAGCTCTCCAGCATTTGGCCGGTTAGTTGACTGTGGTTAAGTCTCCTGTCTTGGTTTGGTTTGATGGGACTGGCATTGTTAGACAGGGCCTCTTTATGAGCTGACAGCTTCTGTTTCAGGGTTTGCTGCTGGTTGAGCAGTTCACTCTCTATCTGGTGCTGCATTGAGAAGATGGTTTCCTGATGTTGTCTGTATTGATTCTTCAGCTCATTATGATGCTGCTCTTCTAGAGTTTTAAACATTCGCATCCAACCAATCTGAAATTCAAAATCCACATTAACATCAAAATCAGATTTTATAATATATAGAAAATATAATCTGAAAATTAGAAAACACACATACCTGTTGTTCGTGGAGTGTTTTGAATGGGGGCACTGATCCAGACTTTGGGGGAGGGGCTTCTAAATCTGATGAGGTATGGGAAGAGTTCTGAGCTCCAAAGGAGGTAGACACATTATACTGTGGAGGAGGAATGTTATAGCTGGAATAGATATTTGATGGCATCCCACGATCACTCCGACTTATGTCTGCATAAGACATTCCTTCCATTCTGAGCGGATCTTCAAGTGAAACACTATCATTGCGGTGATGCTGGTTTTGAAGAGTAGCATATGTGTCTATTCCGCTGACATCATAATGTCTCTGTTCAGAGCGGGATAGCTCCCGCTGATACCGTCTTATGAGTTCCTCTTCTGAAACTCGAAGGTCAGAGGAACTTCTGGCGGGCATGCTGCGGGATCCAGCATTCGGGGACCTTGAAGAACTTTGGCCTGAATATTTCAACCTTGAAGACTCAGTTATATCAAATTCAGTTGATTGGTCATATGGATTCATTGACAGGTCATTTTCACTTCTGTAATATTCTCCTCCATTTGATAAAAGCTCCTGTTGTAATCTAGCTCTTTCCATTCTCTCAGTCATTTCTCTGTCTATCTGTCTTCTCATCTCTCTCTCCTTAGCTGCCATGTCCTTCCTTACCTTGTCTAGTATCAACTGCTCTCTGTGCATCTCAGCCTCTCTCTGGTGTTGTTGACCCTGATCTCTGACATTTGAACTTGGGTCTCGCTCTGAGTGATTTCCACTAACAACAAAATCTTGCTTGGTTCTCAGCACCATTCTTGGTGGGGTTTGTATAGGTTTAGCAGGTGAACTGTTCCTTTCATATGAAAGTTGAGAGTCTGTTTCTTGGGAGGCTAAGAATCCTGAGGATTGATCAGCTCTGATGGAGGAAGGTTCAGTGTAGCCCGGAGAGGAGACAGCTGTGTAGGCCAAATTACCATTCTCCTTTTGATCTGCAAAACTCTCAGGAACAGTGATTTCAGCTGAACTTATAGTGGCTTCTTCAGGCGTTAAGCGTTTGAAAGTTGAGTCCTCTTCATAAGGCTTTTCTGCCATTGGTTCATCGACATTGTCTGAAGGTCTCTGTGTGTCATACTCTTGTAAAGAGTCAGACAGATTTCTTCTCCCTGGGATAGTGTCACTGATTCTATCTGAAACATTTGAACTCGTAGAGGCAACAGCACCTGTTGACTGGGAATTTCCGATAATTTCTCCAGCATAGCTCATCGAAACTCCACTGTCTTTAGACTTCAAAAGTCTGGTGGATCCTCCATTATCTAAAAGTTTGCCATCTACATTTTCTTCGTCCACTTCTGGAGTTTGTTCCGCCCCTGGGGGTCCAGACTCTGATGAAAGCTGATCCATGGCTTGAGCCCCTTCTACTGCCCTATCTTCAGAGTCAAATGCTGTGTTGTCTTCTGGCAGTTTCACTTCTATCTCTTCATCACCTCCATCTATCACCTTCTCATCATTTTCCTCCCTAACCTCTTCACCTATGGGCTGCGGGTCATTTAGTTGGAAATCTGTCATGGCTTCTTCATCAATTTTGAGATCAGTATCCAACTCCATCTTAGATGCATAACCTTTGTCCTCTAACACCTGTTCCTCTTCTCTCTGGTCCATACTCTCCTCATTTTCTTCAGTCTCTAAAGCATTTTCTAGATTTTCCACGATTTGTTTCAGGGAAGAATCAGAATCACTCTCATCTTGAACTGATCCCACCACGTTTTCAAGGACATGGTCAACAATTAACTGAGCTAGGTTACTGGTATCGGTACAAGAACTGACGGCCTCACTTTCATTGTCATCTTCATGACCATAAACCTCTCGCTTAAGCAGCTCCTGACTCTGCTCTGCTCCAGGAAATGTCTGATATCCTTCCTCGCTGAATAAACTCCCAGAGCTGGGCACGGTCCTGAGTTTGTTAGAGGAAGGTAGGCTCTCTAGCAGGGATCTCTGCTCTTCTGGAGATATTTGCCTGGGACTCTGTGTTTTGTTGTTGTTTACAATGTCGCTCGTCTCACTCATCGTCTCTGAGTCATTATCTCTATCCAACTCTCTCTCTGTCACAATGAACTGTCCTTCTGCCTTGGCATCACTATTGGACTGGTCAGTATCCATGTTAGAAGGGTCAATTGAATGAGCACCTGGGGCATCCTCACCAGTCTGAGTTGCATCTGAGTGACTATAAAAGAATAAATTTTGATTTTTAAGAACATTTTTGTCATAGAATTTTTAACAAAACTTCTAGCAAATTTTCTCAAAGGAAAGAAATATGTGTACATAAAATTGCCATTTTTCTCTGACCAATCTTTTTTCAACCTTCATTTATATTAGAACCATTTTAACAAGAGCTTGGACTTTGGGTAGTTGTGTCAAACAGCAATGTGACATAGGCCTGTCTATTTCATTGTTGGCCACTCAGACAAGAGTCAACAAGATTTGTCTGGCTTTTGAGCTAAGACTACGCAATCTATGCATATTTCACTCGAAACCAGCGTCATTTTTAACTTGTTTTGATGCAAGAAATAGATATAGTTACGTCCTACCGAAAGTCTAAGGTCTTGTTAAAATGGTTCCATATTACTTGTACAATAGTTGACTATTATACTCTTGACTATCTGAAATGATGTTATATACATGTAATATTGACAGTGTTAAATTTCAGAACTTAAACTGTGCGATCAAATGTGCTTCAAAATATCTGTAGCCAGAGATGTCAACATACAATAAAAACTATGTCTATAGCATTGATAAATTTAAAAACATGTGGTTTTAAAAAAGATCAAAGGAAAGTGAGAAGACTTCTACCATTGCTCATTCATTTTAATGGTGCTCCCTCCATCACTGTCAGTAAACATGCTCTGGTGGACCTTCTGTGAGCCGTCTTTGCTGGATTCTGACTCTTCCTCTTCCTGAGCGGTACTTCCTGTCGAGTTTCCATCCGGAATTGTCCAGCCAGGACCAGCATTGTCCTCTGATAAATCCTCCATTTCCCTCTCCAATTGTTCTTCATCATCAGATGCTTTGCTTGCTGGTATTTCACTCATGGTGTTTATACATCAACCATCAATAATTATCTGCCAAATGATAATTAAATAGAATTCAAATTTAAATATATATATATATTGAATATCGTGTCACTGAAATATATATTCTAAGTGTGATAAACAAGCTTTAACTCTTCCTATATAACTGCATGATTTTCTATCAACTTCATATGTACCTTTTGAATTTCGCATATTTTATTCCATATATTGAGATATATCTATAAACAAAAGCTTTAGACAGGAGTTTATCAACTTATGAGGTCTTCATAATGAAAATCATGAGACTCTAAAATTATATTTTAATAGCAAGACTATTGAAGCTGATCTCTACTCATACAATGTACAAATTAAGGCCCTGCAGGCTGCTGCAGAAAAGCTTCTGTTTCGTTTTTAAAATTATCTGTTTGAGCCTCATAATAATCATTATGGACACTCGTTGTTTATGTTGTTATATTATAAACAAATCTTTAAACAGTCTGACTAATTACACAAACTTTACGTGTATTTAACGATACGCACTGTTAGTTTCTCGCCATTCAGACACCGGTTAGCAAAACATTGGTCACAGTTTTGGAATCACGTCAAAACATGAATCACGGTAGCGGCGCAAACATTTATAACGGAAGATATTCCATAAATTCACATGAATTTATGCCACTGATCGATGTATGAATCTATCCGTAAATATGATCTTTTCAACAAGATCAAAAATTCTCTTGAAAAGCAATATGCGATATAATATTTTTTCGAATTATTCACAACAGGAAACAGCGTATCTGTTTACAATCCACGCGTGCAACAAATATTCTAGCGTGATACACTTCGGAAGTTCTCGGTTATCTTCCTTTCTATTTTTTGTGGAGAAAATTCGAGTTTTGTTCTATTAAAATATAGAAATATTACCAAATATGGAAGAGTAGAAATATAGAAACCTCTTCTTTTTTTTTGAGTCTAAACATTTTTATGAATATGCCACTAGTCTGATTAAAAACTGAAATTGAAACTAAAGTTTGTATATTAAGTTAACAATTTGATATAACTAATTATTAGAAATATTCCACATGATAAGTACAATGTAACGTTATATGATATATCTCAATTGATTAACAGTTCATTAAACTTAGTTACTATGTATATTTACTCGTAAAATTCAGGTATTTTCAAATCAAAACCAATTAGAAATTTCGGATGTTTAATATGTCCCATGGGCCACATCGCTCATTACTAATTTGTTATACTGAACAAGTTAAACTATATAGTACTTTGTTGCACAAATTACTATATATAATTTGTCAGTATAAGAAAGTCAGTACTTATTTGTAAAAACAACTTATAAATTTGTTATTACAATTGCTAATTTGATATCAAATTACTAATTTGTTATTACAAATTACTAGATGGTTATCACAAATTACTTATTTGTTATAAAGAATTATTAAAAGATAACGCTGCGGCCCTATATTATGTACGCTTCCGTACTAAAAAGATACCAGTCTATATAGGATTTAATTTACTGTTTAAAAAAGCAAATTTCAAAATAGTTTTTGCAATTCAAAGTATCAGTTCGCCTCAAGTACTTTGTTTTCTTAAATTGACATTTGATGAAACAAAGTACGTTATGCGTGGTCAATCATATCCAAATGAAATTTCTGCTATCAAAAAAACTGATTTTTTATATCCAGTGTTTTTAAAGCACGCCAAATTCACAAAAATGAGCTAAACATAGTTTCACGGTTTATCGACTGTTAACTATAGTTTACGAACCAAAAGCTATAGTTAACGTACGATTCACATTTTACATTCGTTAATCAGAGTTGTTAATCATACATGTAGTTTTACAAATCGTGAAACTATATTTAGCAGGTCAACTATGTCTTGCAATTGCAAATGGTTGTTTTCAGTGTTAATTATAGTTTACACTTCTGAAACATAGATGAACGCGTAATTATGGTTTACAGATGTGAAATATAGATTATCGTCGTTAACTATAGTTTTCTGTCCGTAAACTACAGTTTACAACCGATAAACATAGTTTATCGACTGTGAAACTATGTTTAGCTCATTTTTGTGAATTTGGCGTGCCATAAGTATTAAGGAAAGTCCGACTTAAAAACCATATTACCAGTATACAAGCGAACAAAAAATACTATTGTTCTCCAGATTAGCATGACGATGTTAGAGGTCATCAGATAATTAAACTCTTTGAAATGGGTGAATATCGACAATTTTAAGAGGTGAACGATGAAAACTGTCTATTTTCAGACTCAGGAAAACATAATGATATAAAATTTAATATGAATGATGACAAAAAACTAGCATTGCTAGGTTATTGCCAAACGCTACCAGAGCCAATTGTTTCCTTTATAGGGAGGAATTAAAGAGAATTGCAATTGTCTATATTCCAAAGAACAAGATGTCACTGAAATTTATACAAAAGCAAAATGTTACAGAATCTTAAACAGCAATACTATATATCAGACGTAAAAAACTATTATGAATAAAGTGTCTTCTCTTGTTGCATGATGATAACCTACATGTGCTGCCCAGACAAAGGTCTAAATCAGTCGGTGATATTTCCAGCAAAGGAGTCAGTGTCATTCCTCACCATGCTTCCTCTCTAAATCTTTTCCCCATGTGACATTATTTCGTTAAAAAACTTGAAAATACCAATATCTAGACAACGCTACTGAAGAACAATATCAGTTATCAGATGAAATAAGCGCCGTTTGTCATTGGATTAATTAGGATAGACATCAATGGTCACTAAATACTATACACAATAGAGACAAAAAGATGGTAGTGTTCATTGTTAGACAAAAGGCAGATAAAGGGTGGACTAAGTGCTGTTGGTAATCGTATAAAATGAGTGGTCTAGATGGTGCTGGCAATCCGATAATATATTTACAAGACGCATCGTTAAGTAGAAAGCTCATACAAAACTATACCAGGCTGAAGCTAGAAGCCAGTAACAGCACAAAACTATTTAAGACAGAAATAAACACGACAAAATGTTACTGGTTGTTAGATGGTGAGGACAGCACATCACTTGTCATCAGTTTAAATGATAAATAAGTTACAGTCACCAGATGACACTGACACAACACATTTTTCATCTAATTATCTAGGAAAATGCTATTGATATACAGAATTGAACAATTTGAATTGGTATGCCAGATACTAATAACTAATCTCGGTAGATATTCGATTTGTCTTGATATTTGGACTGACGCCTTCACCGCTTAAGTTATATTTATTATACATAACCAAAGTTGGGGCTGAATTTCCAGACATGAAGTATAAAGGACTCTCTCGAATTGCGGGAAAGTCCTTCATACTTCATGTCTGGAAATTCAGCCCCGACTTCGGTTATGTATAATAAAAATAATTTATATAAGGAACAATACCATTTTTAACACCAGTATCACACTACATATTTGTTATTCGATAATAGGAACAAAACAACATGGTCTAATAACTAAGTATGTTGAAAAGAAGCACACTAGATTGTAACAGTGCAGAGAAGCAGACGTTTCTCACAAGATGATTAATGCTTTTCATGTCTTTAAGATATCGATTGTAAAATCCTGTCTTATCTTCAACTTGTTCATCCCGGTCATGGCAGTGGCTGTGTTACCCCTTTCTATCCACCCATCAATTCGTCTTAGTATTTTCCTGGGCCCGTTTTTGCATTCGTTGCAGATATTTATCGGCAGAGTTATGATCTTTGAACCCTAGAGTCTTCCAAGTTTTATTTTTACTGTGTCTATGAGACTGTTTGTTTTATTCTGACTTATATAATATATACACTTTTATAAGAAAAGAGGTTATTGGTCAATAAAACATAAAATGCAGAAAATGCCTTTAAGGTAACACGAAACTAATTCATTTCATTACAAGGATATAATGACGAAAAGATGCTAATGGTCATCATGTAATGTGTATGATTAAGAGGGCTCGATGGTCGTTGCCATTTTTAGACTCCTTTAGAAGAAGAGCTCTATATAGAGATATAGGAGGATACTGTCTTCCCACAAATGTTTATTTAAAAACAAAATTTGGTGTTATGACTATTTTAATAGTCATAACACCAAATTTTATTTTTAAATAAACATTTGTGGGAAGACAATACCCAAATTTAAAGGGGAAGGAAACTAAAAATGTGTTGTACAATAAATCAATCAATTATCATCTACTATAATTGTAAATCGTATTTATTTTCATTAAAAACCCCAAAACCATGAATAAATCAAGAAAATCGATCGCTTAATTTAAATTTCCCGCCTCCTAGGGAGCTGCCATTGAACTTTAATCTATGACATCACACCATCTATTCCGGTATGTCTTATTAGTAAATCATGATAATTATTCGCTCTAAATGACAAGTTCTGGAAAATTTGAAACAATATCTATTTGAGACCGTTCTGTTACCTTTGACTTTCCACTAAATTACAAACTAACGTCAAATGGAGCATATGTTCGTTGAAATCTAAAAGCGGAGGTTAGTGTCGGAGAAATCTCCGCGTAGTTGTGGAAATTGTCAACAGATGCCGACAGAGACATAAATAATTTTATTTATGTCTCTAATGCCGAGTATCGTAGAAAATGTCTGCCGTCGTTATTTCGACTTGGTAAATCCGACTTTAGAGAATGTATTTTAAACATCCCGATTACAATTATAACATACTTATTCAGTTAGCGAAGAACTTGACTTGGAATAAAAATTTACTCGAGGTCATTCTCAACTTTGAATAATACCATATTAACAGCTGTCATTTATTTATAAAAATGCATATATTTATGCATATATGTATTTATTCTTTAGATTGACGTGTGAACCTAAACATTATCAATTTTGTTCAGTCGATTACTTGAGTAACAGAAAGGCATAAACCAGCGTTTTATTCAGAGCACTGTGTACATATATGCATTGTATATGTAAACCAAACCGGAATAGATGGTGTGACGTCAAAATGATTAATGTTTTTGGTTTTTAATACAAAAGAGTTCTACATCATGTCAGCCTCCAGTAAATACGATTTCTCCAACTTCAAACGTTCATTAAAGCTTAATTACGTAGTTTATTTTCAAAACAGCATGACCACATGTGATAATTTACACCACTTTATTAATATAGATAAAATATGTTTTTGACTTTCCTTCCCCTTTAAACAAATAAAATGTATGGATTTTTTCTTTACTAAATAACAGTTTATAGCTAAACAAACCATATCTTAATGGTCAAAAATTATTTTTCCGATTTTAGTGTTTACAATGCTTTAGAAAGGCACTTTTAATAGGCAACCAAAGTTTGAGTGTCATTCGTTGAGTTATAAGCGAGTTACAGAGCTTACAATTCTTTGCTATGTAAACAAAGCTTTTGTTTACATTTTGAATGTTGAAGTGAAAATTCCAGTTTTAGAGCTAAAATGAATGTGTTAAACGTTAGGAACTGTTTATCTATGCTTAAAATGAATAAGACGGTAGACAAATCACCTTGAAATTTTTTTTTATTGGTATATTGAACCTATGTAAACAAAAACAGGGCACGAGCCTTGTTTACATGACAACGAATTGTGAGCCTTGTATCTTGCTTATGACTCAACGAATGACTCTCAAATTTCAGTTGATAATTAGAAATGCATTCCTAAAGCATTGTAAATAATAAAAACAGAAAAATAGAATTTGACCAAAATCGTGACCATGCCCCTTTAAAGTTTTTGGTAGATCTGATGGTTAATTGTTGACCATTCAGCCTCCTTAAGACGCCTTGATAATTTTATAATTTAAGGAATAAGGAATCATTCTTTGACTTTTATGGGGTTATCATGGCAGTCGGGCACGTGATCAAATCCGATATGGAATTCGATCGGCAAGAAAATGCACAACATTTTTTCCGGTTGGTATCCACCTCATTGCTACCCTTGAGATTAAAGTTGGGTGAATTCTACTATGACGTCATCATGATATCCACTGCTATTTTCTTTACGTATTACCAGAAATAGAGGGATGGTGTTCATTCTAATGTACAGCTCCTTGTTCAAGACTGTATTCGGCCAGAAGATACGTAGTATTCTGCAAAGACTTCGGATCTAGAAAGTGTCTTATCTTATTTGAATTGGCTTTAGTCTTATCATTTTGCAAGATTCGACACCATTTAGAAGGATCACAATCATATTACTCTTGAAGATTCAACAAATAAACAAAACTACATGTAGTTACTGCAAGACATTTGGTTTCTTATCAGCTGTCGCACACCTTTGTGTTTCCTCTCAGGAACAGCTTAAGCCCGCAAACAAATTATCAAGAAGGATATTAATAAAAGTAAATATACAATTCTGTAACTCTGGTATTTCAAATCACCTGTTCATATGGCCGTGATCGTATAGTGGTTAGTACTTCGCGTTGTGGCCGCGACAACCCAGGTTCGAATCCTGGTCACGGCAGTGGCTGTGCAGTCGCTGTTACGGCAGGACAGGATATTTTTAAGCCTCGCTATGAACTAATCGACACCTTACAGTCCTTCCGTCATATGATATACTCAGACTTGGATATAACCTCAGAACATTTATGAACTTAACTTGCCTTTTGAAACTTCTAGAGGCAAAGCTTTTGGCCAGGTGTGGAATATAAGTTCTTCGCTTAAAATATACTTTCAGGGAAAACAGACAAAATGCTATTCCTTTGAGTATGTATGGAACAACAACGGTATATTGTCATTACTCCATCTTATATTTGTGCCATTTATTCCATCGTTACTGCTTATATATATGTTATACACATGTATAGCCAGATGCAAGGAATACTGCGATCTAAATCGCGCTTCAACTGCCGATGGTTTTCATCCCATGTTGTATACACCATCAATTGTGTGCAAACGATAGTAGTTTACGTCGAGACCAATCTTATCTATGTGGTCCAAAATCGAGT
>WFKH01010931.1:62216057-62233407 GCA_016163765.1 Magallana hongkongensis
ACACAACACGCCGTCGCGCTAACGCAACTTTGCACAACACGCCGTCGTGCTAACACAACTTTGCACAACACGCCGTCGCGCTAACGCAACTTTGCAAGTTTCACAGTCTAGTAGGAAGTCGTGTCCGGAAATCTCAGACTGCGCATGCTGAAATATGTAGGCCTGCACGCAAGCATGGATGAAAAAAAGATAAAATGTACTTTGAAATATATGATATATATTATTTTCATTTATTATCAATGCATATGAATAAAAATATAGTTACTGCTATGTCACTGTATAAGGATATGCTAACATGCATGTAAATTGTTATAAAATCTACCAATTGATAAATTTACCTTCAATATTTAATATAATTCATTAATTCAACAATAATATATTCATGCCATGTTATATACCTGTAATTTTACATTTTAAAATTTCTTTGCTTTGGTAATGTACAGAGCACCTAATATGAATTTGTGACATGTACATGTTATAAATTTATTATTGCTAAATTAATTAATTATATTAAATATTTAAGGTAAATTTATCAATTGGTAGATTTATTAATAATTTGTATGCATGCTAGCATATCCTTATATACAGTGACATTCTAGTAACTATATTTTTATTCATATGCATTGATAATAAATGAAAATAATATATGTATTTCAAAGTCTATTTTATTTATTTTTCATCCATGCTTGCATGCAGGCCTACAAATTTCAGCATGCGCAGTCTAATATTTCCGGACACGACTTCCTACTAGACTGTGAAACTTGCAAAGTTGCGCTAGCGCGACGGCGTGTAGTGCAAAGTTGTGTTAGCGCGACGGCGTGTTGTGCAAAGTTGTGTTAGCGCGACGGCGTGTTTTGTGTTAGCGCGATAGTGTGTTGTGTGTTAGTGCGATGGCATGTTGTGCAAAGTTGTGTTAGCGCGACGGCGTGTTGTGTGTTAGCGCGACGGCGTGTTGTGCAAAGTTGCGTTAGCGCGACGGCGTGTTGTGCAAAGTTGCGTTAGCTCGACGGCGTGTTGTGCAAAGTTGCGTTAGCGCGACGGCGTGTTGTGTGTTAGCACGATGTCTCGTTTATCTGAACGCGATGTCGCGCTAACGCAAATGGCCCTATCCGGACACCATATAAATCTCCGTAAGAAACCTGGTTTCGTTCCTGGTAATTTTTCCGAGTGAAAAATGATAATGTGTCAATGAAGTTATCTTGGAATTTTTCCCTTTCATCTATTTCAATTGGTATGTGTATTTTTATTAAAAATCGTCCAAATGTGCTGCATAAATATCTTAAGACAGACTATATTTAAGTCCTCTTCGTGCTGGTCACACTTAAGACCGCCACCAGAGACGCCATGTTGGTCTGTCTTGGTTCATCTCTGCACTTGTCCCCATGTCCAGATGTTTTCCATCATTTCTTTTTCTACTAATCTCCCCCAGGTTTCTGATGGTCTTCCTGTCTTTCTCTTTCCGGTTGATATCCAGCTCATTGCTAAACTTGGGATTGATGTTGGGTACCTTCTACTAACGTGTCCTATCCATTGCCGTTTTTTTTCTTACGTGTTACCGGGAATAGAGGGATAGTGTTGGTTCTAAGTAACATACAGCTCGTTATTCAAGATAGTATTCGGCCAAAAGATGCGTAGTATTCTGCGTAGACATCAGATCTAGAGAGTGTCATTCCTGTTTAAGACGACTTAAGTTCAACTTTTATCACTTTGCAAGATTCATCACCGTATAGGAGGATCACAAGCATTTTACTCTTGAAGATTCAACAAATAAACAAAACTACATGTAGTTACTGCAAGACGTTTGTCTCCTTTACACCTGTCGCACACCTTTGTGCTTCCTCTCAGGAACAGCTGACGCCGCGAACAACTTATCATATTTGATATTGAAGTAAATGTACAATTCTGTAAGTGTCATGTTTCAAACAACCTGTTCATATGGCCGTGATCGTACAGTGGTTAGTACTTCGCGTTGTGGCCGCGACAACCCAGGTTCGAATCCTGGTCACGGCAGTGGCTGTGCAGTCGCTGTTACGGCAGGACAGGATATTTTTAAGCCTCGCTATGAACTAATCGACACCTTACAGTCCTTCCGTCATATAATATACTCAGACTTGGATATAACCCCAGAACATTTATGAACTTTAACTTAGGAAACTTCCACGTTATCACGTACATATAATTTGATATCGAAATCTGACGTAAATTAAAATTTTTCATTAATGCGCGTAGTATATTCTATTCAAATTTACCATACAACACTTAAATACCAAATAAAAACGTATTCGAAGTCTTAAGTGCGAGATTTTAAAAAGTTAAAAAATTTGTTGAGACCTCAGTGCAATTTTCATACACCACGATGGCCACGCAGCGAATCGTATTTTAAAAAATTCGAGGGTCTTATACTTGCTTATTTATTCCTTTTCGTGCTGGTCAGCACACAAGACCGTCATCAGAGACTCCCGCTTCTGTATTGGGTCCATCTAAGGACCTGTCCCCATGTCCAGTTGTAATCCCTCGTTTCTTTCTCTACTAATCTCCTCTAGGATTCTGTTGGTCTTCCTCTCTTTCTCTTTCCGATTGGTATCCAACTCATCTAACATTGGAATCGCTTAAAAATATACTTGCAGGGAGGACACACAAATGTTTTCCTTTTTCCAGTAACAATATATTGTCATTTCTCCATCTTATATCTGTGCCATATATTCCATCGGAACTGCTTAGTGAAGATTTACACATGTATGGCCAGTTGCAAAGAATACTGCCATCTAAATCGTGCTGCGACGGCAATTGTTTTCATCCCATGTTTTCTACATCAATGTGTATGAACGACAGTAGTTTACGTCGAAACCAGTCATATCCGTGACGGTTTTGATACATGAGTAGCATTCTACTTACCCGAATGTAGTTGCACTTTCAAATCATGGTCGACATATAACGCAAGAAAATAAATTTTATTTTTAAAAAGATTCGTACGTTTTAGGTCTCACAAAACGTGAGACCTCAGTGCAAGTTTCAAAAACATGGTGGCCACGCAGCAAAACATGTGTCGTAAATATGAGAGGGTCTTTTACTTATTTAGTCCTCTTCGTGCTGGTCAACACATAAGGCCGTCACCAGATACGTCCATGTGGGTCTGTCTTGGATTTATCTCTGGACCAGTCCCCATGTCCATTTGTTAGACATCATTTCTTTTCTACTAATGTCCTCCAGGTCTATGTTGGTCTTTTCTTCTTTTTTTTTTGGTTGATATCCACCTCATTTCTACCAGTGGGAGTAAGGTTGGGTGCATTCAACTAACGTGTCCTATCCACTGCCATTTTCTCTTACGTATTACCGGGAATAGAGTGATGGTGTTGGTTCTAATACACAGCTCTTTATTCGAGATGGTATTCGGCCAAAATATGCGCAGTATTCTGCAAAGACATCGGATCTGGACGGTGTCTATCCTGTTTGAGATGGTTCAAGTCTTATCACTTTGCAAGATTCAGCACAACGTAAAAGGATTACAAGCATATCACCCTTGAAAACTCAACAAGTAAATAAAACTACATTATGTTGCTTTAAGACATTTCTTTCTTTACACCTGTCGCACACCTTTGTGTTTCCTCTTATAAACAGCTGGCGCCCGCAAACAAATTTCCAAGAAAGATATTACAGAAAATGTACAATTCTGTATCTCTGGTATATCAAATAACCTGTTCATATAGCCGTGATCGTATAGTGGTTAGTACTTCGCGTTGTGGCCGCGACAACCCAGGTTCGAATCCTGGTCACGGCAGTGGCTGTGCAGTCGCTGTTACGGCAGGACAGGATTTTTTAAGCCTCGACGTGAATTGGTCGATCACATAGTGATAAGCTATCCAGTTATTCTATCATAAACTTTTTTAGGATTCTGCCATAAAATTTTTTAGGCTTGGATACCGTAAATAACTAGTAATATACTCGCAGAAAATATATGAACTTTGCCTTCAGATGATTACAGGTTTTTAAGTATTTTGATAAAGATATCCTACGTCAAATAAATAGAATTTTATTTTTTTATTCAGACAAACCACTTAGTTTTTGGACTAATCCACAACTATTTCATAACCTGCAAATGAACAGTATAGCAGGACCTGATAAAAGATAAAGAATAATCAGGGATGATAACGAAACGAAAAAAAATTAATTAATGATAACATATTTGACTACTATAGTATTTTATGATTTTAATTGATCAAACTGTACCAACAAGTGTCCAACTAGTTGAGTTTTTACGTAACATTATTGTAAGATTCAGCAAAATTTTCTTTTCAATGTCAATTTTGATGTCCGGGTGGATATTTGATAGGTTGAGTGCATGAACACTGATCTGAATGTGACTAAAGCCATAAGAGTTATTTGTAAACAGTATTACCCTTCTTATGTTTGGAAATGATGTACAAGTTGATGGCTTCAAAATCGCTTCAATAAATTAAACTCTTATAGAAAGATGCCACGTCGAACATGTCCAGTTCAAACTTGATTTATATCACAGGAATGCTTCACGGTTTACATGGGATTAATAACACAGTATTAAACAAATTCCTTGTACACTTGCTGCACCAAAGTTAAAAAATAAAAGGCCAATTGGATTAACCAAACCTGTTAAGGAATGTTGGTATTTCGCTTAAACTATTCTTTCAGGAAGGCCACAGACATTTTGTTTCTTTGAGTTTGTTTGGAACAACAACGGGGTATTGTTGTCATTTTTTTGCTACATAATCATAATACTTTACCGGTCATAGCAGTAACTCCAGGCTTCAAAAAGATTCAAAATACCGTTCATATGGTTAACCATTGGCAGCATATCATATGGCGAGACCAAACTGTTTCCATTTGCTGGCATCGGTAATCTCATCACATTGAAACTAAAATCTGATCCAACTGACTAACTCTAGTTTTCCTACACAATCGTTTCTTGTATGAATTTAATAACACCAAAAAGTGTTCTTCTGAAAAGTTTGCAATCTAATCTAAAAAAAATCGTCATCACGAGACGCGCGTAAATTAAATACGATAGTTCTTTGAAGTTTCTCTCGCCTAACGTTTTATCATCACGGTGGCCACTAATTTAGCGAATGCAATGTCGTCTGAAAAATACGAGTGATTCAATGATGGATTACAAATTCTTGGACCCTTTCAATTGTGTTCCTATTACATAATCCATATTCTGGTCTGGGTGGGGGTAAGTTATAACAATAACATGATGTGAGCCAGTGATGATAAATGATGAGTGATGTTCCAAGTCTACATGTGCATCTTTCGAATTGTACTTAGATCCGATATCAGCTTCATTGTCGTCTAAGAGAAGAGTCCGGTAATAGTACACAACCGAAATAAACCAATCCATCTTTCGTTTCCGAATACAATATGAAGTCAACGCTGGTGAGTAGCCAAACGGATGGATAATACTGCCTTGCCTTCCTGAAACTTATTCGATTGCGACGGATAGCCGTAACTCTTACAATGCATCTTATTTTGATAAAAAAAAAAATTAGTTCAAATAATCGGAATGCTTTGAATCCTTTATAAATCTAGCAATGTCAGTGGAAGAGCCTTGGTATGGTGTACCCTGGAGAATCAAGCGTTTCTTTGGTGAAACCTTTGTTTTTATGAAGTTGGATTGATGAATAAAGAAAATGGTTGGAATTTGACTGTTCTGTTAGGATTGTTGAATTTGATGGTTCAGTAAAATAGAAGAGGATGGTTTTTTGATTTCAAATGTGTATTATCTTCTCGCTCAGTTTACTCATTCAAGAAATATGGTTGAAAATCATGGCCAATATTATCGTGCCGTCATGTGTTTCCGATAGTTTATTTTGGTCGCGTTAATTTTCTCCGAAATGATGTCATTTTTTAAATTACTTATGACACTGGACGTATGGAGTCTCCTTTCGATTTTATAAACTACACTACCTTAGTTGATTTAAATCACACGATTACTGAAGAGACTAATAAAATACTATTTTTTACTATTACTTTAAGAAATGTCATCAAAATTGCTTAAAATCTTAATTATGATATCACAATATTTAAACTCGCTTAACGTTTGGTAAAATATACTTCTGATGCCGTATTTTCATGCTAAAATTATCACGTGACTTTGTAAAGTTTTTCTTAACTATCGAAGCCGAAGAGCGCTATAAATTAAGCTTTGTCTGGAATTAGAACGTAACTTATAATCATACAAATAATGGTATTGTAGAACGTTTGAGTGATGAAATGTAGTTTTGGGGTAAATTAGATAACTGAACGATTTAAATTGAGATAAAAACTTTAAAAACAATTAAAAACATTATTAGATATATTTATAAGGTTATTTCATTTTTATTTGAATTATTATTGAAGAAATGTGCTGATGAATCATACTATCGAAAACACATGACGCTGATTTTTAATGGTCAAATGCGGCATCAAATTCATTTATATCTAAAAACTGCATATACTGACGACTTTTCTTTGATTTAGTATCGGCGATTTTCGACGCTATGTCTGAGGTTAAAAATGAAATAGTTCTAAAATTGTTGACTAAAGAGACAATCGTTAGAGACATCGTTTAGTGTTAGACTATCGGAAACCCATGACGCCACGCTCTCTCAAAAATCTTGCCGTTGTTGAATAAGAAGGGAGTATCTTTTAAATGTTTATGTTATTGACAAATACAAGTAAAATATAGCAGAAAATCGACATTTAATTTAATTTTTCAATTGCAGTTTACATGAAATGATGTTATCACAGCATACATTGTGAAGAAAACGCAACGTCACATGATACATCAATATTCATTGTAACAAAACATTATTTGTTCAGGCAGCCACGGATAGGAGAGGCGAGAACTATAAGCGGATTCCAGTGTCATTCCGTATTTTTGGTCAGGAAATGATATTTTGTTGCATGAGTTTTGCTGTGCATTTTTGTTTTGCTCTTACAAGAGTTATGCTTCTTACGGTTTAGATTTTTTTCACATATCTAAATATTTTTAGAATAAGAGTTCTTCATCATATGTTTTTGTGCAAACTTCGTCATAAACTAGATTGAAAAGGAAAATTGCATAGAAAATAACATCATGGGGAATATCAATTTTAAAGAAAATTAGAACTCAATTAGTGATGGGAAAATAGAAAAGTTGAAGATGAAAAATTTCACCCGAAAAAAAAATATAGACTATATGCACTTACATGTATACTGGTACATATTTATAATCAAGTTATTTTGAACTCGATTAAATGTTAAAGCAGCGCATAATTCCATATTGCCTTCAGTTAGTTCAAAATTAAAAAAAAAAAAAATTTTGCACAGAAAAACTAAACATCCTGCAGTTTAAATGTTACAATAGACGGGGTAAAGTCTTTGTTTTGCTCATTTCTCTTTCGGTTTTTTTTGTGTTTTTTGGGGGGGGGCTCAGGCTTTTGATTTACAAATAATACGCCAGACTTTGATATGTCCTTGTAATTGCTCAATATCAGATTTATCTTTAGTCCTTAATTTAATGCTATATGAACCTGAATTGAAAAAAAGAACTCATATGTATTTGCTTTGGAATGGTTTCACCATATCCAACGGATTAATGAAACAACGTAAAATATAAATCGTATCGGAATTTAAAAGAGGAAAATGTCAGTGATCTATTGGCGGGAGTTGCTTTCATTAGATGACGTTTCTGGCATTTTGCTTAATGATGTACTCGTATTGACGTCAATCAAATTATTAGGAAGGTAATATTTTTTATTGTGAGAAAAATATATAACGTCAGGTGCCTTTGGGGAGAATGGAAGCAGTGGAATGTTTGCAATATATATGAACACAGCCGTTCCGTGTTTCCAGGTTATACCCGTATATAAAGTTGTCAATGACATTGCAATAGCTGTACCGGTAACGAAATTTCTCTTTCCATTGACCAAATTGACTTCATTCTATAAAAATGCGTTATCCTCAATAATGTTTGTGTCTCGCATTTGTCTAAGTTTGAAAGATTCTGTAGAGGAACATAATCACTGCTGATAATCGATCAATCAGTAATACCAGAGGACAATCTCCTTTCTGTATGCCCTACTTTTAGAACATCAATATAACATCAATATAACTTGTTGATACGGCCTATCTCTCATATCACTCCCCATGTGTCAGGATTGATTTCAGGAAGCTCGTTTGAAATGTGTTCAGTCGCCATTGAGACATCTTATTACGGACAAGAACTTGTTTATTTTCCTTGATTCGGAATTCTCGCTAATGGATAAAGCAGCATAAGGCATAAAAGGGTTCAAGAAGATCGTAGAGGGGCCGGATTGATAACTGAAGTTGTAAATGATAACTTCAAATGTCAATAAACTTGGATTAACATTTGCTAATAGATAAACAAAACACGGCACTCATAAATGCATTTGAAACATTCTGAAAGATCAAAGTAATCGTTTCTTATATTATTGATGTAATGTTAGTTTTTATATGATAGATAATTCTGGAACTTAAAGGAAAGAATAATTTCTTTCATATATGGAAATAACTACATGTACCAATATTTGAAAGTCTGACGTCATTCCGTGCTTAAAATGTGGCAACCAATAGGATCGATCACCAAACATTCAACGTAAAGCAAACATGAAAAGTAAAAATATATATAAATATCATTTCATGATGTAAAAACAGGTTTTGGAATAAACGTTACCATCAAATGCATCTATCACAGTAAAATAATATGTTTAAAATCAGTCTTAAACATTCAAGGAATGCGCACAGGTAATATGATGTTTTTGTTTGTTTTGAACATATTTTATTGATTAAACAAAAGGATTAGAAACAAGTTCTGACAACTTACAAGTTCCTCTCCTTAAATATAACAATATTTGTCATGCATATAAATTTAGAACAAAAGAAAATATATTATAATATTGATATACACAAACAAAAATTATTTGAATCTCAAGGATTCGTCTATAAACTTTTGTACAGAAGCAAAAATGCTTTTGTTGATATGTAAAGGTAGGTTATTGTTGCCATATAAAAGTAAATTAATATCAATATTGACTAAATCTAACATAAATAATTGATGAAACATGTTGTTTCTCGCTCTAGAGTAGTTTTTACAAGAAAAAAAGAAATGATACACATCTTCTGTTTGACCACATAAACACAGCGGATTATTTATAATATTACGTTTACAAAGATCATAATTTAATACACAGTTATGTCTCAGCTTTGTATGAATAATGTTGGTACTCCGTTTACCAAAAGAAAAATAAATAGGGGGTTTCTTAACAGCAGGCATATGTTTGCTAAACAAATTGATTGAGGTGGCTGTTCTGGCTTCTATATTTAGTGAATTCCACTGATTGACAGCATTGGGTACAAATGATTTTTTTAGTAAATCTAACCTACACTTAGGAACATTAAACTGATCCTTGTTTCGTGTGTTGTATCGTGATATGTTTTCCCGCTTGTTAGGAATGATATCGAATAAATAGTCAGGCAAAGTCCCCATGTTAAATTTGAACATAGTTTTCATCTTAGCAATGTAGCGTCTGGTTTGTAAAATCTCCCACCCTGTTTCTAAGTAAAGCGCTTCCCTTGATACAAAAATTGGCAACCCAGTAACAATTCGAGCAGCACACAATTGAACCTTTTCAAGTTTGTCTGCATCATGCACAGAACAGCCATCCCACACAATTGAAGCATATTCAAGAGTAGGTCTAATAAATGAAATATATAATTTAGAGAGATGTTCTCTACCCATTTTATACTTAAGTTTTTTTAAAAGTCCTAATTTTTTGTATGCAGAGTTTACAATACCATCAATGTATTCAGACCAGCTGAGATTTTGTGATAATAAAAGTCCTAAATGGCGATGAGTGGGGACAAACTCTAGTCTATCGCCTTCAAAAAATAGTTTAGGTAAAACAGAGTTATGCTTCTTAGTAAAAAAAACAACCTTTGTTTTTGATGAATTAAATTTGAGAAGCCACTTTTTGGACCACAATTCTAAAATTTTTAAATCATGATTTAAAATATGTTCAATGTTAAGTATGTTGTTTGAAGAATATTGAAGCGAATTGTCATCAGCAAATAATTTACACATTGATAACATATTAACCGCCACATGATTGACATATATCAAAAATAAAAGAGGTCCTAATACAGATCCCTGGGGTACACCAGCAGAAATTTCTGATTTGCTTGACAAAAGATCTTTATACATAACTTTTTGGGACCTTTGACTTAAGTAACTAGAAAACCAATTAAGAAGATCACCAGATACTCCATAGGTTTGTAACTTGAATAAAAGGCCGCTATGCCATACTCTATCAAATGCTTTTGACAGGTCGCAAAAAATCATACATGAAAATTTACCTTCATCAATATTTTGAACAATGCTGTGATACGTTTCTAGTAGTTGATAAACAGTGGAATGACCTGGTAAAAAACCGGCTTGATATCGATAAAATAAATTGTTCGTATGAAAATAGTTGTACACATGTTTAAAAACGATTCTTTCCATAATTTTACTAACACAAGATAACAAAGATACCGGTCTATAATTAGAAACCAATGACGGATTGTCTTTTTTGAATAGAGGAATAACGTGAGCAATTTTCCAAAAACATGGAAAAGTATTATCAGCAAGTGATCTATTAAATAACAATGTAAGTGGTTTTACAACAGTAAAAAGAGTTGCCTTCAACATTTTGTGGCTAACCAAATCAGGACCAATTGCTTTGTTTACAGGTAATATTGAAATAATGTCTAACACTTCTTGTTCATCTATACAAATTTTACAAAGTGTTTCTCTACATAAACTATACATATTAGGTAAAGCCGCATTCTTATTATCCACAGAAGAAATAGAAGAAAAATATGTATTAAGAGATTCGATCTTCCCAATATCTGAATAAACAAAATTGGTTGTACCGTTTACATTGGAAATTTGAATTGGCGGTAATTCCGTTGAAAGTTTTATATGAAATGAATCTTTCATCAGCTTCCAGTATAACTTAGTATTATTTTTGCTTGAATCATCTAAATACGTTTCTATATTGTCATAATAATTTGAGATAGCGTGTTTTTTCATATTGTTAACTGAATTTCGGACCTTTCTTATGGAAAGCCGTAAGGTACCCCCACATTATTATTATTATATTTTACTATATAATATGGTCACAATAAAAATGTCCTACCAAAAATAATAATCACGGAAGTGATTATTATTTTTGGTAGGACATTATTATTGTGACTATATTATATAGTAAAATATAATAATAATGTGGGGGTACCTTACGGCTTTCCATACTTTCTATATGCAGACCAGTCAGAATCTTTATTAGTTTCAATTGCTTTATTACGCAGTCGGTCTCTAACTCTGATCGTTCTCCGTAATACAGAGTCAAACGATGGCTTGTCACGAGGCCGAATAGTTATTGTTTGTTCCGGTATACACTCCCGAACGAACGAAAGAAATTTTGTGGTAAAATTATCTGCTGCTATATTAACAGTATCAGCTTCCGTAATAATGTTTGTCCAATCGCAATGTTGAATTAAAGAATTTAGTTTATCAAAGTCCGCATCTTTGTAGATCCATACCTTACGTTTGTAGGAACGATTATAGTTTAGACTGGACGAAAGCGCTATGTATGTCGCTTTGTGATCACTAACGGACGAGTCCATTACTAATGTTCCCGATTCGTAAACGTGAATATCTGTAGTAGTGAAAATTGGGTCAAGGAGTGTGTTCGACGTGTGTGAAATTCTGGTCGGTTCATGGATATTGTTAACAAGGTTGTACGTAGAAGAAATTTCAAGGATAATGTGCGTTCGTGGAACAGTGAGGAGATCTACATTGATATTGCTCCAGGAAAGTTTAGTCCAAAAACTGCCATCGGAATTTGATGGACGATATAGACAGCAAAGAAAATATTTACAGGTATGGTTGTCTATTTCTATCCATATACACTCAACGTCAGCGGGTTCAAATTCAGGACGTCTAGTAGCGTTTAGTTGTATTTTTTTTACTTCATTGACAATTCTTAGATTAATATAAGATTATATAATTATAAATATCATGATAAGTATCCAAACCATTAGGTTTTGAGCTATAATGTAGGCAAAATGAAAAAAAAATTGATATCATTTTTTTTTCAACTAATCAACATTGACATAACAAATACCAATCGAGTCTATATTCTAAATAAGGCAAGATGCGTCTTAAAGTTGCCGTTATCTTATGCAGTGGTATAGAATGATATACATTAATAAGTATAACCGTGAATCCATTGGTTCTGACAACATCTTTATGGTTATAAAACAAATAATTATGCGTACAACAACAAAAAGGTACGCATGCGCTCGCATAGCAATCCATATTCGAATCCTTGCCAGAATTTGGCTATAAATGAATAACAGTCATTAATACTGACCATTATAAAATGTATCAAATTCACAAGCCATATAAGATAAACATAATGAACTACGATTGACCTTCATGTGAGCGCCATTATGATAGGTCTAGAGTTGTGTTTCTCTTTCGCTCTGTCCACTTCAACATGATGGATTATTTCATATAATATACGAATATAATGTATCAACTCGGAATAGGATTGACGCATTTTGCTGGATTTATTGAACGGAAAATAGGGACTGGTAACTAATACATCTTGAAACAAATGAATCACATGATCCCCGACATAAAGAAAAGTCAAGTACATGCTCTAAACTTGAATCCAGTATACCTGGAGCAAAGATTCAAGATATACGGAAAATTAAAAGGAATAAAACAATAACGAACAACAGTTCAAATGTCCGCGAAAGTTTTTAAATGGCCAAGATTCAAATCACAAAAGTTAACAATGTAGTATATACGTCAAGTGAGTAGTTTGAATTCATATATTTTCTTGACAGCAAGATAATCGATAGGGGTGTCAAGTCATTAGAAGAACCAACGAAGTACTGGGAATGATACCCAACGGTGGTATATTAACATGATCATGATGATAAAACCGCTGCCTCTGAGACGACATTAATATTGCGGCGCGGCTTCAGAACAATTCCCCGGCTTCCCTGTATACAATAGGTTTCTAATTCTTCATTTGCAGACACCATGTGTATGGCTACGGAGTTGGAATGTAGGGGGGAAGGTTATCATGTTTTTTTGTCAAAGAACTGGATACCACGTAGCATTTCCTCTCGAATTATAGGTCGACATTTATGGCGTTAATTAGGTAGAGAAAATCATCTTCAAAAACTTTTCAACGTTTTCTCCCTTTCCTCCGCAGAGGTTTGAACAAATCTCGACGCTGCCATTTTATTCTGCTCCAGACATAGCAATGTGACGTCAATCATTATTGTATTTGAATAACTGTGATTTTTCTAATATCGTATGGTTTTATTTGTGTTTTATTAAATAATACACCATTTGAATTTTATTTTGTTACAGTTGGTAAGTTGTATATGAATTTTACGGAAGAGTATTAGAATAAAAATAGAAATTTTAAATATAGAAATTATGCTATTCGACGTATACAAATAGAAATCTTCGAATATTAATAAAAAATAAAATAAACAAATGGAGATTTACAGAACAAAAGGAGAACTATACATAACAAATTGAGTGATACACGGTAAAAATAAAACGTCATAGAATGCAGATAGAAAATATTCATTATGGCAACGTTTGTAATTGATAATTTGGACAACATATCCCACGAGAACAAGTAGAGGCGATAAAACAAATAGATGTTTAACTTGGAATGGAAAATGTGTGCGTGTCCTAAACAAAATCTTTGAATGAAATTCAGATTGTGCGTTTTAGATAAGAATCTTATATGTACTTGATTAATATTAGTAATATTTGGACAGTGGAATACGAAAACAGCTTTATATTCCGTCACCGTTTTTTGTTTGTTTGTCAGATTCCAGACATGGCTGTCTGGGCAAATAAAAGCGGAAATATGACAACATTGATGGTTCTGGCATATTTTTATGCCCTACGATTATGTATATTCCCTATCTTCATTACTATGATTGGAATAAAAGCAACAAATGCACGACTCGGTGATCCGATTATTGAGTACGTCATGTACACAACGTCTGCTGTGTATATGATATAGAGCGGAAACTCACGAGGGGATACGATATATTCCATTACAGAATGGTCACTTGAACTATGAAAAAAACCTGTGCCCTTCATGACCACATATCTAATTTGGTTTTAGACGACATTTGTTTGTAATTACAGACAGCCATGGATTAGTGTTATATGGCTTGTAAAATAAGATGTGATGGCCACGTTCCTTTTTAATTTCCCACAGGAGTGAGTTTATTTTTGTCTACAGCCGATACTCCGATGTCAATATCAACAAATAGGACAATTGCTCATGTTAAACCCCTCATCAGCGGTTCCTTTGCGTGTTCAGTCATAAAAAAAACAGAGTTAAAGATAAAGAAAAAACATATCATTTTGAAAACCTTATGAAATTATATACCATAAGGATACCAGAGGATATTTGACGTTCTACCAAGTGAACGTTGTTTAACATTATAGAGCAGCCCGATGCTGCGGACTCCAACAACGTTGAATAACGTGTTAGAGTATATACAAAGTTAAACTGAATTTAACAAAGCCAAGTTTAAATTTCTTGGATGGATTTTTAGTACTTTATCTATTATTTCAAAATTAAACACCGGACATTTACCACCCAAATTTGTTTTGTATTTCTGCTTTAGATATTTCTTTTTCTTTCAAATATATTGAAGTCACCAAATTCTCTCCTTATACACTGTACCGTCAGATAATGACTTAATTAAAAAGAGAGATAAGGATCCTATTCTAATCAAAGCTAAACCGCTAATTGATGGCCGCATCAATGCTCTCTCGTTTTCTAGTTCGCTTAATTATGAGCGAAAGAATGACCCAACTGCGTGAATCTACGGGAAAATAGACACCGACATAGTCTCTGAACTTTTCAGAGAGACTATTCAATGGTACAAATGAAACCTACACCACTAATTGTAACCCTCTCGCTTCCTTATATAAAAAATAGCATGACGATGTCTCAATTTGAGAACCATTCTCTTGAAATGAAAGTTAAGTAATTTCATTTCGTTTTCTTTTGGATTTGAACTGGATTTTGTGTACATAGTGGTAATTTTTAAATCATTTTAGAAAACTTTTAAGAAAATAGAAAATCAATATCAGAACCCACGAGAATAGATATACATTAACTTTGCAGAAATAACAAGATATAAAGAGAAAACCACTATTAAGCACCAGTATCAAAGGAGAGACAAAAGTATGACATTTTTTTCTGATAAAGTCGACTCGGTGTCGTTATGGTGATAAATTTATTGCACAATCCAGTCTCTTAAGGATCCCACACACCATTAAAACTATTAATTTGTTCAATCTTTCTCACTTAGGAAATCAGGATATAAAACACTTGTTATTACTTCAATGGTTAAATTTCTCTTTCGGTTGTACTTTCTTAATGAATTAAAAATAAAACTTTGATGTACGCAGAATAGATTTTCGATCAGAAACCATTGCATCATTTTATTATCGTAGTATTCTTTCGCCCACATATTTTTGATACATTGCAATTTTATTGAGATTTGGGATGTGAAACTTATTTATAAAACGACAAGAATCAAAAATACGTAAAACAACGTATGTAAGGACAGAAACAGAACACGCGTTAACAAAACAATACCTTTGCCCAACCGACTTACTAAACAAGAGGCCTTTTTGTCTTAAATAACATTTGCCTGGTCTTAAGACAATCCTTCCATAGCTAAAATTTACAGTATACTGATTTGATTGATACGCAACATCAATTTTTCAAAAAGTAATAAATGTTGCTCACAAAAGGAGCAATAAAAAGCGGATGAGGATGGAGTGAATGGAGGGAAGTGTCGCTGTTGAATTCATCCGTTAACTCGATATGACGTTATACCAGACGACTGATATAACTCGTGTTCCACTGAATCCAGTTTATCAGAGAAATAGAAATATGATGGATGGCGAAGGCGCATTTAAGGCGATAACAAGCTAGCAGTCTGAATGATTTAATATTCATAATAATATCTGTAAGGGAAGGAAACTATTCATTGGTATTAGATTTTTTGTTCAAAATGCAATGAGTTTATCTTTATATTGGCTACAGTTTGCCGGACAAAGATCCTCGTGGTTTCCCAAGCAATTGACATGGGTAGCACTACTCCCGCGCTAACGTCTTTGAAATCTACACAATGATAAAGAAGATTCATAGTGTTGAAGTCTAGAGCAACTGTTTTTTTAACTCACATTTTCAATTATGCTATGTTGAATATCGTTAAAATTTATTGTATTGTCAACGACAATTTATATTGCTTAGAATTCATCCAATCAGCAGTCGCTAAATATTGAACAAAGTGATGACCATAATATTTAAAAGTTTGTCCAAATCCAAAGCGACGTCATATTTTCGATTAACAGTTAAGAGAGCCGTAAACAAAAGAGAAATAATATTTGATTGGCAAAGATCTTTTGATCAGCCAATGAACAAATGGGTTAAATACTAAGTAAGTTAGATCATATTAAAGTAAAATTTGAGCGTTTAAGAAGGGGGTTCGGTCGCTACGCTCCCCCCTTCTTAATCGCTAAAATTTTACTTACTCTGATCTAAATATTACTTAGAGATTACCATATTGTCCGTGCTGTTGGGACGATGAGAAAAAGACACACGAGGGTGGGGGATTATCAAAAGATACAATAGGTACAATTATGATATGACAATCAGAAACAAAAATGTTCATGAATTTAATTTCGGAAACAACATAACTGTCACATTTTGAAAACTGTTTCTTCATCCTTAAAGAAAATTTTAAAAATCGCATTGTAACAACCGTTTATGATACAACCCCGCTTAATGATATGAATATCATTAAGCGTTGCAATTGCAACGCCTAATGCTATAAATTATTGCATTAACTGTTGACATCGCCAACGGCTAAAGATACATCGCCGCTTAATGATAGAATTGTATCATTAGGCGTCACAAATGCACAGCAGCCCTAACGCTTATATAATGAAACAAGCAAATATCTACACTCTCAACCGCTAATGATACAAACTTTTTACCATTAAGCGTGGCAGTCGCACCCTTTATTGATACAAAATTGTAAGACTTTTATGAAATAACACCTTTTCATTTTACTAAATTCGCTTAACATTAGTAATATATTTCTGTAACAATTGCTACTTCACTTTTGCATATGTACTATCATTAATTATATACGCTTCAAACATGCAGTAAAACATGTAGATAGATAGATAGATAGATAGATAGATAGATAGATAGATAGATAG
>WFKH01010931.1:62244040-62259176 GCA_016163765.1 Magallana hongkongensis
GCAGTTATGAGACTATATCTCTCAAAAAATAATGATTCAATGCTTAACGTAGCTCGCGGGTTTGCTGACGTCACAATAGGATTCGACGTAAAGAGTTGACCGTCATGGCAAACTCATAATTTTTTTTTTACAATGACTCATGATCTTTAAAAACATACAGGAAATATTTCAAAAAGCTTAAATGCAGTTTATACAAACATTTATAATTATCAAGTGCTAAAAATTTAAATACGTGACATACATTGTCACATTTTGTTCTATAAGGTATGGGTGTGCGTTGGAACTCTTCCATATTTATTATCATGTTTAGACAAGTAAATAAATTGAGCCGTATGCATTAACTTCGCTTCTTTTACAATTATAACTTCTGTATTTTCAACTACCGATCTAACTATTTAAATTCTTTTGGCTTAAGCTAATTATCGTATATGATTACAAACTTATTATGTCAATAGTTGTATGGTAATTATTTCTATATTGATTGACTCAGAGTTTCATGAAAAGAAAAATAGCCATTTTTCTTCTCTTCACAACGTTACATTAATTGCATATGTGCATTCGATAACATGTCTTATTAGTATTAAAATGTTCTAATATGTGTTAATCAGCTAGTCTTGTCAATCAACGCATTTTCATTTTTTGGTTCTCAGACATAAGAAAATGACGACGTCGAGCTAACGTCATAATAAAAATATGAGGTTTTGTGAAATCTTTTAAATCTTTAAAGTTGTTTTGCAAAAAATTGGCCGAGAACACATATTGATTTTTTTTATGAATTGATTCAAAATTATCTCTTCTGTTATTATGTTGAGTAAAATTAAGTTCGTCTAAATCGTTTAAAAGTTTGGAGCATAGTTTTGAAATGCGTTTCCCGACTAAGATATGCATGTTACTATATATTTCATTGAAATGGCGTTGCTTGATATTATCAGCGACACTGTGTTTGAAACACGATAACATTATTACCACGCAGACGAATCTCAAATAAATTTTAGAAATAAAACTCTGAAACCTCTGGATCACGTGGACTGATTTTCAGGGTATGTTTTCTCACAAGCAGTAAACCCGCCAGCTACCTTAAGTAGACACGTATTTTAACGTTACGTCATAATTGAGATAAGGGAGGTTTTTGCTTGGCGCGTCACATATGATCAGCAGCGAAAATTAAAATTCATTTCTTATAAGATAACCTAATTGATACATGCATGCTTCCTATGAATAATTTTATTTAGTCAGGCAAGCTTTTTGGAAAGCTATTACTTGTACTGTATAAAAAATAGCTTTTTCTATACCTCACATCGTGGATGTTGGATCTGGGTTTCAGTGTATTAGGATCCCGATGTTTATCTATTTTTAGAACCACCACATAATGAAGAATCATCATATAATGAAGAAGTATCATCACGTAATGTTTAAGTATCATCATGTAATGTTAAAGTACCATCACGTAATGTTGAAGTATCATCATGTAATGTTAAAGTACCATCACGTAATGTTAAAATATCATCATATAACGAAGTTTATCCACATAAGGCAGTTGAGGCGTTCCATAGAAACCAATCTTTTGTACAAAATAATGACTTCATTTAATTTTGATTGTGATTAAAAGCTATAATAGAAATATTAAGCTTTTGATCGTGTACGAGTCCCCTAATTTACCTGTTTACTATTATATTACGACATCATGGTGCATACCCAAAAGTGTACAAGTCGCAGAATCAAAATTGAACGGAGGTTAAAACTTGCAGCTTCTTTTACTCAAAATATAGACTCAGTGTATAATAGGCGGCGACTTTAATGAGGGAGTTAAATAATTAACCAAGAACGCCTCTGCATCAAGTTTTATCAAAGTCATATAATTATTATTTGATGAATATTGATAAAAGACTGAACATATTGAAAATGTTGAAACAAATTGTTTTACTCGTATGCGTACACGTGCAGTTAATTCAACGAAATTAATGCAGCGTATTGTACGTGTACTTGTAAACATACTTATAGTTCCACACATACTCTTGGACCTACACGTTCAAATGCTGTATCTAAACATCTAAACCTTAACCTAATGCACATCAAGAGATTCTCGATATCGATGCAGGAAACTGGATTATTTATATATTTATTCAATTATTTATTTTTTTTGTGTTCCGTTCACCTTGAAGTGTGAAAAGGGGTATTTTTCCACGTAATATTAAGACTACCATTTATCTGCATTGCAAACAGAAGTCGTTAAATAAAATAAGGGCGTTTGATACTGGCAAATAAGCAGCGAAAAGGTGTTACATATAACCGATCATTTATATTACTAATCGTAAAACAGAGAGATATGAATCTTTTTGTGTTTTTGTCCTTCACTTTCGTTCAATATCTACTGGAACTTATTTCTCGTCGGGAATTACTTCTCACCCACGAACGAGTTAATGAATTATGAACCAGCTAGTTGACGTGAGTAGTCGTATAATTTAATTTTATCTTTAAACAAAGAGAAAAAAGAAACAAATATACAAACCATCAGTCTGTTTCTGTCGATATTAATTCAGCAAAGCCACTCTTTTTTCAAATAAAAAATTCATTTCCGCTTGGTTTTATTTTCTGAGTTATTGTAGTTTTTATCTCTATTCGTTTAAGAAATAAACAGCAATTTAAAAAGTTCACCGGGATATGAAGTTGGTTGGTCACGTGATCAAATCCTGTGAAGCCCGAAGGGCTTCTCAGTAGATTTGATCACGTACCAACCCATTTCATATCCCGGTGAACTTTTTAACATTGCTGTTTATTACTTATATTTACGTTTGAAAAAGACAAATCGTTCAGAACTTTTAGAATTACCGAGATTTTATGTTTACAATAATCCAAGCGACAAGCGATAAGCGCGTGCTATGATCATTGTGACGTCATGAAAAAGTTCATAAAGAATTGAACGTTTTCGATATTCTATAGGTTCATATAAGGAAACATATTTGCAAATGTAAATATTTAAGAAATAAACAGCAATTTAAAAAGTTCACTGGGGTATGAAGTTGGTTAGTCACGTGATCAAATCCTGTGAAGCCCGAAGGGCTTCTCAGTAGAGTTGATCACGTACCAACCAACTTCATATCCCGGTGAACTTTTTAACATTGCTGTTTATTACTAATATTTACGTTTGAAAAAGACAAATCGTATATAATTAAAATTCTCTTTATAAATAAAGTAGAGAAAAACGAGTCAATATCGATAAATTGATGGACTATTAAGCACCCACTTACGTCTGGATGCTAGTCATATTGTTACAAAGGAAAACCAGGACTGCATTTAGCAAGGCTTAAGAATTAATAAAAACAATTTTCCGTAGGAAAAAAATTTACCAGAATGTATAAAACAAAGTTAGTCTTAAGGAAACTGCTTTATAGGTTTGTTCAAATCATGGTCCCGGGGGAAGGGTGGGGCCACAATGGGGGGAATGAGTTTTTACATAGGAATATATAGAGAAAATCTTTAAAACTCTTCTCAAAAACTATTAGGTCAGAAAAGCTCAAATTTGTGTATATTCAAGTTTATTCAAATTATGGTCCCTGGGGGTAGGATGGGGCAAAAAGGGGGGGGGGGGGCTCAAATTTTTACATAGGAAGATATAGAGAAAAATCTTTAAAAATCTTCTTGAAAAGTATTCAGTCTAAAAAGCTGAAAGTTATGTGAAAACACAGGTTGTGTAGATTAAAGCTTGATCAAATTATGATTCCCTGGAGAAAAGTGAGGCCACAAAGGGGGATTTTTATTGAGAAATAGAAAAAAAAAAAATTTAATATAGGAATAGAGAAAAATCTTATCACAAATACTAAAACAAAAAAGGGGCTAGGTATTTACCATAAAAATATGTGGATAAAAATTCGCAGATATTTTAATTTTTGTGCAAGATCTACTGTGCCTAATTGTCAAGATATTTTGATTTTGATACTGTAATGCTGAAATGATCAGAGTTATGGCTATTGTTGCTCAGGTGAGCGATGTGGCCCCTGGGCCTCTTGTTAATACATCGGTCCATATATAGCTTCCCTATATACTCATTTAAGCATTGAATGCTTATTTTTGGATGTCGTCGGCCCTATAACACACCACGGCTGTGCAGACAAATTGAATACCGCGCGTTAGCGCGGTATGATAATTTGTCTGCACAGCGTTGGTGTGTTATAGCGCGGTATTCAATTTGTCTGCACAGCCGTGGTGTGTTATAGAACCGACGACATCCAAAAATAAGTATTCAGTGCTTATATTTATATTCATATTGATGTTTATTTGTATGAAGTATTTGTGTATCGTCACTTTTAAGCCATTATATACGCCCGTAGTCAGGAATATGAAACATACATGGAACAGCCATATTAACATGTTATTTAGTTCGCTTCCGCGACTAAAAATTTAGTGTCAGAAACTTTGTCGAGAAAAATCTTTTTTAATAACGAATAGATTTGATTTAACGACTATTTTTCATAAGTACATATCAAATTGGTTATGTAAATTTGAAAGTTTCGTTTAATCATACAATAATAAATATATTCAAAACGCAAGGTGACGTTTATATTTGTGTTCATGCGCCGTGAAAAGGAAAGTGTATTCACAGGAAATTGAACGTCGCAGATTTCCAATGCAAACATAAGGGGAAATATACACTAAATGTAAATATTGCTATTTGCTTCGAGTGTCGCTATGGTATTGTCAGGCTTGCATTTACGACAAATCTTCTTTGCAAAGTCGAATTCCCTTATTCCCTTCTTGTTGGTTTTGCAATTAGTTAGTAGCCACGTGGTTTAGTTTTACTTTGTTGTTTATATTTTTGTGTCATGTTCTGATAGCATTATTTGCTGCATTTACGAAAACCATTACAGATATGGGTCCTTACTTAATTGTATCCTTTTTAACCTCTTTTGAACCAAGGGAATTTTTGCCATGCTTAAATATGACGGACAATGCACAAATTAGAAGGATTTTAGTGCTTGTAATGAGGATTTGGTTTAGCAATTACAGTCAATTAGTCTGTTTTACAAACTGTTTTACAAACTAAAACAATTTATTTTATACTATAGCCTAAAATAAGCAATTAGATATTTCTCTTACTAATATATTATTTTGATGGTGTCGATACATTAAAAACATGACAACAATATCACAAATACATGCATTGACACCCACCTCGTAAATTAAAAATTTTACCATTTAAGAAATGGTATCATATGAATGTAGATGTTGCAAATATTACAAGCTCCATCTACAAATAGAAAAAAGTGTACGGGGATTAAATGTCTACGTCTCATTTGCATGTAAAGATAGACTTGCAATTCAATTACAGAGTGAGGAGAAAATGGTCGTGTTTTAAGGCTTTAAGTGTAGGTTGATACAATTGTGTATATAACGAGAGATCAGCGCGCTTCTTTGATACATTATCGTCAACAGCGGTCGATTGCAGGCGGAGCGCATCAGGCATTAACGCGCTCTTGTCTATCAAACTGTCGCTTCCGAATTTCTGTCGCGTTATTTGCCAACTTACTTACTACTTTTTCTCTGGAAAATTGAAAGTTTCTAATTAAAAAAAAGTAGAAGTAAAGGGAATCCTCACCATGTCGATGGACTTGTGTTTGACCGTAAACGAGAGCTCGGAAATGTCCACGTTCCAGGAAAATTCCTCGGATGTAAGTTTGTACCCTCCGTCAGACTACCCTTTCCAGTACCAAGTAATTTCTGTGATAATCGGAATTGTGATATTTCTGGTGGGAATGCTGGGTAATATCTTGGTCATTGTGGTGGTCTGTAGGACGAAATGCATGCACACGCCGACCAATTGTTACCTACTAAGTCTGTCCGTGGCCGATTGTCTAGTTCTGTTATCAGCGACTCTTCCCTCCATTCCGGAACCATTTTTCCACACAGGAGAATGGCCGTGGGGACGAGTAACTTGCTCTGTCCTGATATTTTTGCAGTATCTCGGTGTTCAGGCATCGTCGTTATCGATAACCATGTTTACCATTGAGCGATATATCGCGATATGTCATCCGATGAGAGCTCAAAGGATGTGTACCGTGCAGAGAGCCAAACGGATTATCATCGCTATTTGGATTTTTACGACCCTGTACTGTGCCCCGTGGCTGGGACTGACCGCTGTTGTGGAAAATGAAAAGACGGGGATCCCCCAGTGTGTCCACCGTCTGGAGAGGGAGAAGTACCTGGCGTATTACCTGACAGACCTCATCGCTTTCTACGTCGTTCCGTTACTGGTATCGGGGATCCTGTATGCACTGATTGCTAGAATTTTGTTTATCAATACAATGCCCCGATCCAAGTCTGAAGAACAACATTGCACAAAAGATAAATGTCGAGTCAAAACGTCCACCTCCAACTCCAGAAAACAGGTAATACAATTTGGGATTGTTATTACATATAGGGATGTTCGCTTAAAAGTGATCGCAATATTTTTTTTCTTCAGAATTTCTCAATCGCATGGGAGTAAGTTTTTATGACCAATTAAATATTCAGTTAGCACAAAAAAAAGAGAGAAACCTAATACAATATAATATTAATTTTGATAAGCTGTTGGTTTTTTTTTTGTTATAAAAGTACATATGGAATAGGGAACAGTTACAAACCAATAATTATTTTGATGACGTAATTGCAATTATTTTCAAATAATCAAAGTTTCGAAAGAAAAAAATAATATATAATTACTTTGTGTATTTCGGTACGACTAAGGGGTTAATTAGTCGGAACGTGTTGCGATCAACCAATTGGCAATTCTGCAATTGAACGCCATCCCTTGAATTTTTGTTTAAAAAATAATGCCCCTTTAAAATTCACGATCTCTCAACTTTTAAACAATATTTCTTAATTAAAGAATTATCATTTCATCTAATTATGCATTTTTGCCAATTCCCAATCCTGCTTTAATGTTGTGTAGGACTATAAGTTTTTGTCATTATTTTCTTAGTAACCCCACCCCATTTACTCGTGGGGGATTTTTTATGTTGACACAACCGAGATTTTTTTATGAATTCAGCGTAATGGTTTTTTTTTCTTGGAATAAAAAGCTTCTTTGAGTATTGTTGCATGCGATATTTTTCTTCTTTCTTTTACGACTATAAAATAATTCATATGTATGAAAGTTGACAATAAAGATAGGAATACATTGTACTCATATTTTAATTACTTATACATGCCTCATTCATTTGCGCATAACATTTGTTCTAGTAGCTTTATCTTGATATGATTCTTGGTTCATTGGAAGTTTTAATATGAAATAATCTATATTGGTATATGTTTAATTCTAACTGCTCTGAGATACACCTGGCACCTGGAAGTAACTGTTCCTTTTTTGTTTTTTGGAAAATAGTATGAGTTCAACTTTCTGGATTACTGTCAGACCACTTTCCATTCGTTTGAGTTTAATAAAATTTGTTGTGTTGCAGAGGTACCAAATTACTGGTACCATCGAGTGGATGAAATTTTTGAAAAAAAGGTCATAGTGTATCCATCTATATATGATATAAACAGATAGAAGATCGCAAGAAACAAAAGATCGATTTTACTCTCTTTGCAATGTTTAGCTGCATAACTGAAAACAAGCAATTAAAATTTTCCTAAACTTTAATACTTGCTTAAACGTAGAATGAAAATCGGAATTAATGACCACTACTTCGATTTATTATTATTTAAATAATCAAACTTTCCTAAGCCAGGTTCATTAGCATGATAATAGATTTCACCCTTTGACGTTTTCGGAGTTTTATTTTATGAGAGATGATCAATAAAATTCATTTATTTTAAAAGTGCTTTTAAAGTGAAGTTCTGCGCGCAAGATAGGAAAGCCCCGTGTGTTTTACCGGAAGCCGTAGGCCCCGGAATTAAGTTTTTATACCATTATCCCAGTAATGCATGGCTTAAGAAAAGCTCATCAGCGTTGGCAGAGAAAATAGACCCCAACACAATCAGAGAATTCCGCGAGAACCAGACAGATCTTAGATGGCGGGCGCTTACAATTCCCTATCTGACAACTGGAAAGGCTGTCCACAAAAAGAAGTATTTATGAACCAAAATATGAGTTCATCGAACTACTGCAGCTTCATTGTCAACCAGAAGAGACATTATGTTAGACCTGCTTTAATTTAATTAACATATCCCCTTTATTGGACTCACACCAAAGACAATTTTAATTCTACTGGTATGCAATAACCATTGGTGGATTTGCGTGATAATTAACTCTCTGTGAACTTGATCAAGAACTAATGAAAGAGGGAGGGTGGGTGGTCCGAATTTTATTATCCGACATTTTATTCATCAGAGACTCCATTGAACGTTGTATGTAAAGTCAGATGTCCCATTCTATTGGAACAGTTTTATTCAGGTATAATTCGAGATCGTTTAACTAGTACCTTCAAGGGCTGTCTATTGGCAAAGCACATACATGTACATACATTGCAATTTCCATGACTATTAAGAATCAAAATTTTATATTACATTCATAGATTCATGTGATTGACTGATTGAACCATATCAGTTTAATGAAAACAAACTGTTTTAAGATTTTGTTCCCTCGTGTTTTTTTCCTTTTGTGGTTTTGAATGTTATCGTTTCTGATTCCTGGTAATTAACTTCTTGTATGATGGGGCATGGTATTCAATGATTTTTGTGATATGTGTAATTTTTTGTTTCTAATTTGTGATGGTATCTTGTTTGAATGTTCCTCATTCCCAATATCAAGTTATTTTTTATTTGAGGTATAGCATCTTGCCAATGTTTCGCGCTTCTAAATCTAGTTATTTTCACTTTGTTTTGTTAAATGATTCTTCTGGTATCAATTCATTTTCTCTTAATGTGGAATCATCTTTCAATTTTTTGATATCTTTTTCATAGTGGTCTCTTGTTTAAGGTTTCCCACTTCTGATACATGAAACCGGATATTTCTTATTTGTCTGATTTCGTATCTTGTTTCATATCTCTCATTTTGTTTATCAGGTTATTTTTCTCTTTTTCTCTGCCGTATTGTGTTAAAAGTTTCTCTTATCTGATATCTAGATATTTTCGCAATGTAGTATTTTGTTAAAGAGTTATTTTTCTATTTGCCCGTGTGGTTGTTTTTCTGTTCAGATATCTAGATTTTTTGGACAATTGGCAGTTTAGTATTTTGTTAAAGGGTTGTCATTTCCTATATTTGTTTGGTTGGGCACTATTTCTCCTCTTTGATATCTAATGATGATATCTACTTATGACCTCTGTTTGGATTCTAACTTGTTTAATGTTCGTGTTGATATTCTCAATGTTGTATCATATTAAATGTCTCTTTTTTCCTCGATGTGATTATCTGTTTATTGTTTATCGAATTCGATATCTATACTTTTTTGTTAGTTGCAGTATAATCGTTAATGTTTTTAATTTCTGGGTGGTAGCTTGAAGGTTGTTGATAAGTTAATATGTAGATATTTCCTTTTTGTCTAGTGTGATATCTTGTCTCTTGTCTTTGATATCTAATTAGGTTCTCGTTGTTTGGTGCGGTATCGTATTTAATGTTTCTCGATTCTGATATCAAGTTATTGTTGCAGTTTAATTTTTTTTTAATTAAGGTTTTTCTGCGCGGAAGTATATTTATTTTCTCTTTGTTTAATATTGTATCTTGTTATGTATTTCTCTTTTCTGATACTTAATAATTTTTGCTTGTCTGGTCTGCTATCGTATTTTATTCTCATCTGTGGTTCCTTTCATTTACTCTTTGTATTCGATGAAATATTGTGTAATGTGTCTCTTTTCTGATATCTAAATATGTTTGATCTGGTATGGTACTAAAATTTTGATAGATATATCTCGTTTCTGGTTTCTAGTTTACTTTCTGTTTGTCTGGCGTTGTAGCGTGGTAATTGTTATTGTTTCTTTGATATCAAGCTATTTTTTCTTTGCCTAGTATGGCATCTTGTTACATCAATAGTTTTCGCTTGGACTTAGTTTTTTTTTTTGTATTGTGTAAACTTTTGATTGTCGTGCTTTATAATTTCGTAATATAATATGTATATGTATAATCATGTAAAAATATTACCCTTTATGGATACATTGTCGATACATTTCTATTCTTGCCTAACAAAGTATTTAGTACCTCCTATTCTCTTCGTCTGCGTTTTAGGGTTGTAACGTTTTTTTTTCCCCTGTACTTAATCACTTCACTATTGGGTGCAATTGAAAATGCTGTGATCTCCATTATAAGGTTTTTTTTATTAAGTTTAACTATTAAGTCCTGTGAACTTTCAGTGGAATCAACTAACGATCAATACCTATAGCTTTTTATCTGGAATGCTTACAAAATAATGTAGGTTTTTGCCGATGAAACTATTATCGGCTGTTGTACATTATTAGGTAATTAATAAATTAATGACTGTATTTGACACTGCATTCCAATAGTGCATCCGTTATCTTTAACGGCAATTGTGTTCTTTAACTTATTTACTAATTAAGGTGTCGTCAGATCGCACCATTACTGGCTCTTTTGATCAATTTGATTACAGGGGTAGGTGGAAAATCAATACATATATTGTCATACATTCTTCAACGGTGACTGAAAGCAAAACATTCGCCTATGGATCCCCTATGTTTACTCAGATAAAATACAAATCTAAACTTCGTCAAATGATTTACGACAAAATGATATAAAAAAGACACAAAAGTTTAAATGAATATCGAAGTCCTTATAAATGACATACGGTACACGTATAAGCGGAAACTAATTAATGAAAAAAAACACCCACGTGGTTAAGAATTTGGTTGGTAAGCTTCATCTTTAATTTTCAACCACTTGCCCAAATCCAATAATGTTTTATTTATTATCATTCTACCGCGAATCAAACTTCTACCCTGCTCAAAAAAATTAGTTAGAACTGACAGACCAAGAATTGTCTTCTCTTATATTTTTTTAAAGACATGAAATGTATTGCATATCTTTTTAAAAGACGAGTTTCCATTACCATGACCTCATTTATTTTGTTGATGACACAAAAGCAGTTCAGACAATACTGTAAAAAAAAATACTATTAAAGGTACACATATTATACGAAAGTGAAAACCTGAGTATAAAGGAAAGTTATACCTGAATTAAAATTATGAAAACTGACAAATATAACGTTAACTAAAGTCATGAAAACGAACAGAAAAAAATAAAGAAAACGGACAGAAAAAAGAAAGAAAACGGACAGACGCTTGACTAAACGCGACACTTTTGCGTCATGAATAATGTTTACAACGTTGAGCTCAGTGGGCTTTTGTAAATTCACTACAGAAGATTAAGGGGTATATATTTTTGATTTATTTAAAGACGATGATTTTAGACCATTCCACTTGTTATTGATCGATGTCGTCATTTGCTTTTTAGTTTAGAAATTGAATTATTAAACCTGCATCTTAATGGAGCCAATAACCCATCCTTTTCATGGTTTTCTGTGCAATTTCTATCCATTAAGGCAAGAATTCAAATAAAACATTGCTAAGACAGAGGAGTTAAATTGGCTTTTATTTCATCTTTACAATGACTTTTTTTAAGATGACAAATTCCCTCGCGTATTTTAAAACTCGTTTTTTTTATCACAGGATTTACATTTATGGTGATGTCAGGTTTGAAAATTTTAGTCTCATTCAGTTTCTTCTTATTCCCTGGAATATTAAGCTTTATTGCAGTTCATTACAAGACGAAGTGGTGCCTGAAATGAGTTTGGTTTTGATTAACAAACGCAAATGCAAAGCTATCCAAGTGAACATAACAGTCATTAGAAAAATATTAATATTCAATTTGATAAGTACCTTCTGTCGTCTAAGAATAAAATGATCTGCTGGGGGTCAACTATGGCATTGTTCCATCATTTGATGTGGAAACATATTGGCTAACGGAGAAATCGGTTCGTTTTTGGCGCTTTTTGTTGTCATTTAATGATAGTAGTGTTTGATTAATTTGACTCTCTTTTCTAACGTACCTCTTTGACCAAGATTCTAGCTTATTCTGTGGTCTGTTATTCCATGGCATTTTATTTTTATTGATGGATTTGACTCATTAATGATTCACACTTAATTCTATCGTACGTTTTACTTTTATCAACTTTCTTCTTTGACTTTTTTAGGATTCTACCTTTATCAATGGGATGTCATTTTAATGGTATCGTACGTCTGTCCTTGACTGAGAATTTAGCTTATTTTTGTACGACTTCCTTTGTAAAACGTTCATAGATTTACCTCATTTAATGGCAATACGGAAGGTCTTTATCTATTTGGTTTAATTTTATGAGTATATATTCAGAAGAAAAAAACCAATTTTATTCTGCTTCCCTTAACCTGTTTGAGGGGGAAAAAATTGAATGCACCTAAGAGCCCGTTCACTTTACGGCTTTGACTGAAAAAAATGACCACATCCTTCTTCTGGAAAAACCCATTGATTTACGTATTAGAAGAAAATGTGTTTTTATCTTTTTTTTCCCTTCCTTAACGATCCATTTTGTGTGCTTTGCAATTGAATTATCTTTGTTTGGATTAATTAATTTCCTGTAAGTATCATTAGAGGAATATCCTGCTGTATCTCCATTCATATGGTTTCTATTCTTGAACCAGTGATATAAATCTTGCTTTCCATTACATTGCTTTCAGCATCATAAGTGTAATGTGATTTAGAGAGGCTTAGTGTAAACTCTGTTAGATTCCGGAGATGTCTGGAGATAGAAAGAAGTCCGTCCCTCCGATCTTGCCCTTGATAAGGAATAATGAGTCCGACTTACCCAGTCTTTATTGTCATTAGTTGTATTCTTTCAGAAACACCAATCACCAAAAGGCAAAAAATGGTTGGAAAACGAAATGCTGTCACGAAAGATCTTCGTTAGTGCGTCAGGGATTGAGTGTGTTAACTCTGCGCTGCGTTTTACAAAAGGAACTTACGACGAAGTCTGATGGAAATATTCTTAATAAACAAATTTTATATAAAATCAGTAATTTACAGCTATTCAATTCTTATATTTATATTTACAGCCATAAATTGAAATACTGATTAGTTGATAGAGATATGGTTAATAAGCATTCATCTATTTGGTCGTAAGTTCTTTTGTAACTTCTTTAACACTAACATCGTTACAGTTTGCCCCCTATAGAAGACGCCTTTCTGCGCTTTCTTAAGGGAAAAAAACATTCACATGTATTCTAGCACGGACATCCTATCTGATTGTGTTCCAAAGTAACGCAAATCCACAAAATGGCAAATAACCCATAAATATCAGAAATTAGATCTTGATTATCAAATTATTACTCTCCACGGTATTTCTTCGGAGCTGCAGATATTACGGTTCCCAGTAAGCCGTGTCATCGCTCCCCTAGATCCGGACGCCGCCAGCATCTTCTTGAAATATTGATATGCTTGTTGACATACACAATTCAACAGAGAATACACATTGTCGTTTTAATGGAGGGATTAATCCTTAAAATCTTATCAGAAGTTAGGAATTAAAGGCCATCTATAATTACGAAGTATTGAAATTCGGGTACCATTCTTCGCTGTTTGTCACACTATAAACAGACTGGCTCTAAAGTAAGAAATTCCCCTGGGAGCTTATATTGCTTACAATAAAAATGTTCAAATGAGTATTCTAGGCATTCCTGTCACAAAAATGAACTTTTATAAAACTTTTCAAGTTTCCATCATAGTGAAATGTACCGTGCTTGAAGAAAAGCATATTAAGTGAAGGGAAGGGGGTTACCAGACATAACTTTTTCTAAATAATGAGTTTTTATAGCGATTTCAGGGTTTTTTCACATAACAAAAAAAATAACATCACCGGAAAATATTATCTTAAATTTAAGCTGAGTCTTCCCTTCGCGGACAATGACCATAGACCAAAAGAATGAGCTGCATTGGAATACAATGAGACTTCTCGGACAGAAAACTCTTTTTCGGGGGGGGGGGGGGGGGGGGGGGGGGGGGCGAGGGTCTCTACTGTACATGTAGACAGTCAGTCTACCAGGGGTAGTGGGGATCGCTCTACAACCAGGCTTCCAGGAAGAATGGTCTTCCGGAAGCAATGTCACTGTACAACATCTATTCTTCATGTTTGACCGTTAAAAGGGTTGTATGGTTGATGTCATTTTCAGACTATAGTAATCTCCTTTAGAAGGAGAGTTTTGTATAAAGACATAGGAAATTACATGTATTCTTATTATTTTTATAGCTAAAATGTTCCTAAATTACTAAATAATAGTTTTTGGTTAAGAAAATCATATCTAAAATTTAAACTACCAATTTGATTGGTATTTAGCTGACCATTCATCCTCCGTATCCATCAGTATCCATGGTGAGAGTGAGAGGTCCATTCATGTCTCCACTCTGAGTGTCAGATAGATGTGTAACTACTTAACTTCATTTTTTTTCAAGCACGAGGAACTCGTGTGTTATTTTGAAAGAAAAATTGTCAATTTGTAACCACTTGACAAATTGAATAAAAAACTAGTGGGTTCTGGTTAAATATAAATCAAGTGAATCACATTCGTCTCGCAGGACATCTGGTACAAAGAACTCACGTGTCGTGCCAGTGGGCATCAATCACTGGTGACAGAAAACAATGGGGCACCGCTATAGTATGAGAGAGAGAGAGAGAGAGAGAGAGAGCATCAAGTACATTGTATGATTACACAACAAAATATAAAGTAATAAAGTTTGGATTAACTGTATTGTTTATTATCAAAGTAGGTATTAGATAAGTCCTTAGGGTTAAAATTTGCCAATAGATAAATTAATCCAACTTTAATTCCTATGCGAATAACTTTGCAAGGATCACAAGAACCTCTTCAATGCAATATTTCATAACTAACCAGTCCTTTAACGTCTTTTGTATTTGTTTAAGATTGTATACATAGGCATGGCCGCGAAAATAATTCGCCGCAAATCTGTGAATAACTGGGAAAACGTGAAATAAACTCTTCATGAATAAAAGTAGGTTTACAATACATTTTATCGTATAAAATTAATAGTTGAATATTGAGTCGGTTTGAATTTCTAATTTTTGCTTCAGAAAATAAGGCAACTTGTCGACAGAAACACCGTTGATTTGTACAATTTTTTAAAAAGACACTACCATGCCAATTAGTGCATTTTTGACGTTGCAATATA
>WFKH01010931.1:62259576-62273655 GCA_016163765.1 Magallana hongkongensis
TCTCTCTCTCTCTCTCTCTCTCTCTCTCTCTCTCTCTCTCTCTCTCTCTTAAGTACATCAGCATTATGCATCTTTCTCGATAATTTAAGATCTATTTTCTGAATCCTTTCGTGTAATTTTAAGGCACAGTTCTTTACATTTTAATCTGTATTTCGCGTGTATTTGTACACTGTTAATCACGTGTACATAAAGTTTAATGTCTTCAAGAAATGTCTCTTGCACCAGTTAAACAAAGTGCTCTTTCTTCTGTATGAATTTGTTTCCAGTCTGACATTTCCAATATTGTTGGTGTGGCGTATGTACATCCATGATTCATAGCTTTCTTGAAGAAAGCTATCCATGGGAGAAAAAAGATGAGATAAATTTCAATTAATCAGTAAAATGCTGCGTAGAATACAAAAAACAATGTTTTACTTCAAGTAAAGGGAAAGTTGTTTACGATAATTGAAAACGTCTCGTTCCCTCTTTGATGCACTATTACCGTGTGATCGGATAGTGTTAGGTACTATGTATCTTTTATCTTCGTATAATCGCACATTATTTAATCCGCCAAAAATGGTAAATCTTTCAGAAGTGTATATAACTATTTTAAAGTTGTATGAAATGAAGCTTTTAATGTCTTTGTTTTATATTAGTTTTTAAATTTACACAATGTTCGGTATATTGTTGGGGAAAGGGGTGGTTAAAAAAACCAGTGTGACTATTGAAAAACTAGAACTAACTTTTGATGAGGAACTAAATAAATTCGACAGCTACCGAATTCATACGAATTCCTATGAATTCGGTAGCTGTCGAATTCATCCGAATATTAACTCGGCAGAATTCGATAGCTATCGAATTTATATGAAAACATTTACATTTTCTTGATATTTTCTTCCTTTTAAGAAAACCAATTATATTCATAAAACTACTGACAAAACCGAAGTATGATCTTACCAGTTTCAAAAAAATTAGTCTGCGTATGAATATACGCATTCCATGATTATCTATATAACAGTGCTTAATCCATTAAATGATGGATACGTTTCTTCAAATATCTATATTTATTAAAGAAAGTGTATGAATTGGCTTATTTCATACTTTAGAGGTTTTCTATGCAGGGGTAATTTTGTGATTGATCAAAGCTTAGCTACAGATATCTGAGCAGGGAGCACGAACTACACGGACTGACGTCAGACTTCCAAAATGGTACTTCTTTGCAACAATAACGACAACCCTTTACTCACTTGATGTGGGTAATTAAATAGAGATTCAGAGGGAGGGAGTAAATATAAACAATAAAATGATCTTTTGGTGGTTTATAAGAGCTATGAAAGTTGCGAACTACATGTAGCAGAAAAAATAACGATTCTCCTTGATGCGTGTTAGATATTTTTTATGCAATGCTTGCTACCTTCATTTAAGCATTGAATGCTTATTTTTGGATGTCGTCGGTCCTATAACACACCAAGCTGTGCAGACAAATTGAATATTTATAGCGCGGTATGATAATTTGTCTGCATTGGTGTGTTATAGGATATAACATAGGATATAATAGGATATATAAAATATAGTGCCAGAAACTGACGAGAAAAATCTTTTTTATTAACGAATACATATTATTTAACGATTATTTTGCATAAGTATATATCAGATTACTTATGTAAGTTTGAACGTTTCATTTAATCTTACAATAATAAATATATTCAAAACGCGTGATGACGTTTATACTTGTGCTCATGCGCCGTGACAAGGCTAAGTGTGTTTTCAGGAAATTGAACGTCGCAGATTTCCAATGCAAACACGAGAGAAAATATACACTGAATGTAAATATACACGCATGAAACACCAAAGAAAACATTTTATTTTTTTTTTTGGTCATGTTCTAAATTTTGAATTGACCGGGTGCAGTAAATACAAAATATACACAATGAACTGAAAACGCGACAAATTGTGCTCCAATATAATAAAGTATTTACTGGTCACGTATAAATCATATTAGATCAACTACAAACCATGTAAATAATAATTTGATACTAAGGGTATCGATATATATAAGAAATTATACTATAACTAAATTGTTTCATCAAACTTAGTTTATCGACTTGAACTATGTTTAGCTCATTTTTGTGGATTTGGCGTGCCATAAAAGTCTCCTATACATGTACAATAATTTGACTATCATTATCAGAGTATACTATGTGCTAATTTTTAGATATTAACCCCAAAGACACGATTTTCTGTGAAATATCTTACTGTCCCGTTCGCTCTTGAGAAATGAAACTGATAATGTTCAGTGAGGCTTCAGTCGTGCCTTAATGGCATCGATATAAAACAAAGCCCTTTGATATCAATATTCAGTGATTCCCTTTTTATTATTATTCTGTGTCTAGACTAGTACTTGTCACTCATTTGTCCTAATCTGATGATGGCTGGTCACAAACTGACAACTCTCTGAATGTATTAACTACTAGACCGCCATTTTACATCAACACACTGTTGTCAACCTGAACTCTGAACTGTAGCTGTTTATAGCTATTGATATGGCGTTGATATGGCTGTTAAAATAAAGCGAAAAACACTAATCAATCAATCAATCATCATAATAACTTTCACATTAACACAGACTGTTGTCAATTTGCGACTTTAAATAACCAATAACAATAAATAAGTTTTCCCCATCCTCACAACTTCGGGGGTCCTGAGTCTACTCGTGGCCGTGGCCGTAGGACTCAGGACCCCTGACGTTGTGAGGATGAGTTTTCCCCAACACGAAAACATGAATCAGTCAACCAACCAATCATTTATTTTTCCGGATAACTTCGACATTAGCGCCCTGTTAACAATTTGAATCATGAAGACGCACTATCGCAACTTCTCCGGTCTTTTTGGAGAGTTTGAATGTATCAACAGCACTGGATGTTAAAATGTCATACACAATGAAGTCGTTGCCCATCAATTCAAGTTTTGGCTAAGCAGAGTTGGTTGTCTTTTCTGTACTATACTTAAGTTTATTTTTCAACAGATAAGTAAATATCCTATTTATTAAAAGAATTTTACTAAACCATTTTTAGTAATTTGGTTTATCTTAACATATTTAATTGCAACGCCGGATTAAGAAAGTTTTACATAAAGTTGATTTACTGCATCTGGTTTCACATGACTTAATTTAAATATCAAAATGCTTTTATTACCCAAAATAATCCAACGAAGACGTTTTGCAAGCCATGGGGAACATTTGATCGTCGGGATGAAGGAAGCAAGAGAAAGAAGTTGAAGCAATTTAATCCGGAGAAACAAAAAATATCTTCTTCGCTAAATCATTGATTAATTTCAATTTTATAAAGAAGCTATACGAGTGGGGCTTGTTGAAGCGGAGATTGATAATCACTCATTTTGTATGAGCTCTCACACAACTGCCAGATACAGTAACAATGTCTCGTCTTGTTTAAGTGCCTTCAGTTATCAATTCCCTCATTTGTTCACCCAGTTTGTAAGTCACGTTTATATAAAACTGTTACTTCCTAAAACTCTCTCTCTATATATATATGTGGGCGTGTGTGATTGGTATCTCGTGTATACACGTATTGCAAAAGGTTAACGATGTGATTGCAATTGGGTTTTTTTTTTTACTAAACACATTTCATTTTCTTTAGAAACAGTTTAAAATGAAAACGGAAATTTATCTTTTGAAACAAACAGATACTGAGACGTAATAAACGAAACCTCTGTAATATCTTGTCAGACTAAGTACAGATATTGTCATGTCTTCCTGCAATGAAGGTATATTGGCATTCATAAATATCAATAATATGAGCGATGGCAATTTCCCGCGGAACCATAACAATTATCATACAGCAATGTGATTGTGGGAACCCTTTTCTTCAGCGATTCTGGGAAGGGAGAATCTAAGGAATTCAAAACGTTTGTGTTAGAAGGGTAGAGGCCGACATAATATAAAAATCCAGAAGATTCCACGAAATCTTACGTTCAGAAGATACATGGTTTCCATCACAAACCTCTGTTTGTGATTATTCTGTGTTTTTAATGTTTTGTTCGCTAATTAATACAGAAAGATCAGACGCTAGTTATACGTTGTTTAATCGTTTTATCATAAAATTGTGCTGTGCACCTTACAGATATCAAAAATAAGAATTTATTTGGAAGATTAGTTAATGATATAGAAATTCCGTTATGAAGACCTTCAATCAATGAGACATTATAGTTATCATCATTTTGTATGAGATATTCCCCACAATCACGCACATTCTCCTTGAAATTAATTTAATATCGGATGATAATCAGAGGCAAAAACTACATCATTATAAGTAAGTATATACATATATTGACTGTATGTTTTATATGTGAAACATGGGTGTTGAATAATCTTGATGCGATGCTGCAAGAGTAAATTGATGCAAATTAGAGGCAAAACCTGTTATAACGGTACGGCATGTGCAATTAATCTGCAAATCCAAATCTCAACATCCTCCATTAAATTAAGTCTACACTAATTTTTAATTTGTCTTAACTATTTTTTTATGATATCTCTGTGTTGATTTGTAGTTCTGGTTTTGTAATAAATTGATTTTTATGGTTTCGGCTGTTTATGGCTTCGGTCTTCGGGCGCCACAGGATTTGATCACGTGACCAACCAAGTTCATATCCCGGTGAACTTTTAAACGTGCTGTTTATTTCTTTAATAAGTTCTATAGTACACAACACAAAAACACACATATCAGTGAAACATTAATGTTACCCATGTACAGGGGTGAAAGGTTGTGTGTGTTGATGTCATTACCATTCCTCTCCCTAATAAATGTAGTTACAGAATTATTAACAACCAACGAGCTAATCAACCTAGAAAGGTCCCCATATACATGTACTAGTATTACATTTATAGTGATAGAAAATAGAAAGGAAGAATTTTGTTCCCCTATTGAACAACCCTGCTTACATAATTCTAATTCTTCGTATTTTTTACAAATAAATTCACGCTTTGCATCAGAAACTTTTCTTGGAAACGATTAGAAAGTGTATTAAATTGGCTGATCACTCAAAATGTTGGTAAGAACAAGACAAAAGCACTTTAGAGTGACATATCAACGTCGGGATGACAGGTGTCGTTCATCACCCCCATTAACCTTACGGCAGCTTCAATATTCAGTGTAGCAATTTTGGTACAATAAGCCTCCTAAGAGGCTAGCTGACTCGATCTGTGTCTTTTTTAAGTACTTGTGGGGGAAAAGTGACGACAGCAGAAATAATTCACGGGGGAGCTAATGACGGAAAAAATGCCCATCGGGTACCCCAGAGACAGTAGAGAAACCAATCTAATTACTTACTAATTAGTTTTAATATACACTGTCCATCAAAAACAATAGAGATACCCATCTTGTCAACCGCGTAAAATCTAATATACTGCTGCTGAGTTTTTATTTGTTTGTCAATAGTTTGATTTATATTATGCTAACTAGGTACAAAAAGTGTTTTTATTTGATAACAATTGACGTTTTGTTGTAGGTGGTCAGAATGCTCATAGTTATTTTTGGAGTGTTCGCCATTCTCTGGATGCCATACAGGGTCATGGTGGTCTACAACTCGTTCGCATCCACTAAATACCGCGATCCCTGGTTTCTCCTGTTTTGTCGCATCATGGTCTATATTAACAGCGCCATCAACCCCATCCTGTACAACGCCATGTCCGTCAAATTTCGGAGAGCTTTTCAAAACATCTTGTGTTGTGGTGAGTCGCCGGTGGTTATGGTCTCTCCATTTCCTGAATGAGATACTTGGACAAAACGAGACATTGACAGGGTTTAAAGTTCCTTGTAGAAATACAACTATTGGATAAAGTTCCGAGTAGTAATTAACATAAAAGAAATTTTAAAAATATCAATTTAAACTAAACAAATGAAATATTTTAAATTTCCTTCCAAAGTCTTCTAAACTATAACTCGCGAATTACTCAAAAGATTACAAGAATATTCTAGAGGTAAGAAAGTCAACACTCTGCGGCTCTGAAGGATAGTCAATCAAATTGTCAACAATCCTTAAAGAGGTCGCCGACATCTTTTTAAACTTAAATCAATAAAATGGAACCTTGTATCAAGTCTCCATGCACTATTAAGGTGTTACTACGGTTACTTTGAATCTAATCCTAGAATTGTCTTTGCAGCGGTTGGGAAGTATAAGCATGGATCTGATGCTTACTCCGAGTACACCATTGACCAGAGAGCCGCCATCAGGCTAAACAAGTGCGCGGGAATGGAAAGGTCCTATCTCCTGATGCCGCCCAACAATAAAAAAACGAATTCGTCCATGGAGAGCATAACCTTTACGGAGAGCGACGGCTGTAGGACCGCTATATGAGAATTGCATGTCAACTGTTCCATGCTTAATAGGAACAACGGCTCCAGCCGCGCGGAATAAGGATGATTAATAAATGTGAGATATGGCACGACCCCGGAGAAACCCTGCAAATACAGTCAATTTCAAGTTGATTTATTCTCAGTGATCAGCGAGGGGAAGATGGTGGTTTTTTCTCTCGACCTCTATGGGGATGCGACAGGAGACACAATCTTTCAGAAGAAAGTGCCATTTTGAATGAAGTCGAACTGATACCACCTTTATGACACCAAACATTGACTATCTGGTTAATACAAAATTCACACTAAATAAATGTAATTAAAAAATAAATCTATGTGATTTTTTTGTGAAATATGTTTTCTATAAATTTTAGTTTCTGTGTTTTGAAGTTTAAACAATGACAGTATAACGACTACGCTTTTTTCTTTTCTTTCTATCAATTTTGATAATGTACCAAATGGCATGTTTAGTGTTCTTTACCGGGAATTAAATCCCTGGATGGAATCAAAACATATACTAATATAGCTTAATGGATGGAAAGTCGTGGTTTTATTTTCAAGACAAATTGAGAAATCAATAAATTTACAAGATAATAGACCGACATTTTCTGAAACAAAATAGTTTGGACACCTCAACAGCCAGATGAACTCATTTTTGATCGGTGATACAAGTGAGAAAATTTCCTTTTGATGTTTATAGTTCCCTGGATACAGAGATATAGTTCCCTGGATACAGATTTCGCAAATCCAAGACAGCGTATGAAGCTACAACATTACGTCGATAGCTACGGTCAACCACCTCCTACTTTTCAAAACAGAAATTACGTAACTTTATTTTTTACGGAACGCCTATGAGGTTAACAGATATTAATCTTCAGAAATATCGATAAAACTGAAGAGTTACACGCCTCGTCACTACATTGAACGTGCGCATCTTACCCTGTCCTTTCTGATATTTTCCATTGTAATATCTGAAATCTAAAATCAGATTTCATTGCTTAAAGCAGAATATGTCAGAAAATTACGATATGTTTATTGATTATGACGTGTTTCAATCGCTCCCTAAGTGATATTTTATATCAAGAGGCCCATGGGTCACATTGTTCACCTGAACAACAATGTTTTAATCTGATTTGAATCTGGCCAAAGTAGTTACGATATCAATTATAATACAAGATTATAAATGCATGAATAATTCTATTTCACACTTTTCACACTGATCAAATATATCAGAATAAGTCATCTTATGCTGCAGAAGATATGTTTTTATGAATTTCAATGTACATATCATTGGTTCCCTTTCTTTTTACTATCCTTGTGTCTAAAATTAAAGCTTGCTTTCAAGAATTCTTAGAGACAATGATTTTTTTAAAATTTTCATATAAGTTAATGTAAGATAATGCTTGATGGAAAATAAAAATGTTCCTTAAACAGAAATTCGGTGTTTCAAGCGACTTTTTCGCAATAGCTTGACTCAATATTGTTCACATATTGTTGTATCCCAAAATTTTTACTTTAAATAGTAGTAGTAATTAGTAATAGTAATTACTTCTAATAAAACCTGTATGTGGATTCCCCACCAAGTTTCTAACCCGAATAAATTATACACAAACGTATTGTATAAACTTTCTAGCACAACAATTTCGCAAATTATTACCTAGAAGAACATACCTCTTAAACAAATTTTTTACAGTATTACTGGCCATTTGGTTCAGGAGATGAATATTTAAAAGCATTTTAGAGTAGAAAAGGATTTACCAAGAAGCATTTTCAAAAATGTTATTACCTAAGCAGTAATTATTTCATGAGGATTACATTTAGGTCTATTGGGACAATCACATTTTTGAAAATGAAAAAGTAAATGCTAAGAATATCAATAAATGTTTTGGTGGAAAGATGTAATTTAATCATTAGGAATAAAAAAAAACCGATTGAAAACAAATTTTATATAGGATAGATTTTTTTAGAATTTATTTTTATACATTAAAAGCAAGAAGAGGAAAAGGTCATTTATTAGGACACATTCCGCTCATACATACCGATACTTCAACATGTCCAAGTATACTGAGTATTAATTAAGCCCATACATATCTGTTATGCATCCAGATTCAATGAATCTGGGGATATTATGGATCGGATACCTTAAGGTTTTTCCTCGTGGGCTTAAAACCATGTGATACTTGTAATACTATGGCCCGCCCTTGAATAGACTATATATATGATATGGGCCAAAAATGGCCCCCTAAAATGAACATCATCATTTCTAGCTCACCAGAACTGTGAGCTCAAGTTAGCAAACCTGACAAATTAACAGCACTGACTTCACCGATATACCTTACAAATGCTTAGCTTCTTTAAAGAAAAAAATATATAAAAGTTCTATCGATTAAAATAATAGACTAGAGAAACCGATTTTTTGCAAAAAAGAAACTTTGTAATATCGTTATTTTTTCATAAAGTGCATGAAATGCCTAGTAAGTATCATGCAGAAACGTAAAACACAATATAAAATAGGCCCGATTTACGTTATCATTTGTAAATACACACAAAATGTAGCCCGATCTGCCCATGTATGAGTAACATGCATTACTTAACTTTAAAAAATGCTTCTAAATGCATTGTTTAGCTAATCAGATGTAAACTTCAATTCAAATATTTGTAACAAATTGTGTTTATCTCGGTCATTAACTTCTTTTATACTTATGAGGTTTGAATTTGCATAGATTGTTTCGTGATCGATTAAAACTTTAGCTATATCGAGAGCACGAACTACACGGACTGCACGGAATGACGCCAGAGCATTCACACCTTTGGAATAATTCGCTGTTCGAATCCTTCCATGCAATGTGTTGATCAACAATAACGAAAAATCACGTATATTCTACCCATTAACCCATTTTATATAAAAATTCAGAGAGAGAGAGAGAGAGAGAGAGAGAGAGAGAGAGAGAGAGAGAGAGAGAGCGGGAGACCTAGAGAGAGAGAGAGACAGAGAGAGACAGAGAGAGAGACACAGAGAGAGACAGAGAGAGAGACAGAGAGGTAAATAAACAGAAAATCAGAAATTCTGCAGTCGTTGATGTTTCATACGAGCTGTGAATTTCGAAGGTAACGAGCACTGCAGAAGCAAATTAACTTATTTTCTGCAATGCCCGCTTCCTTCACCTTTACTCCCGCATGTTTAACACCAAATAAAGCATTTCATATTCTATATCTAAAAATTATCCGATAATAACTATAAAACGACCGGACACATGGAATGCCGTTGATTCCTTGTTTGTGGGGGCTCAATGTTCATAGACTTTCTGGATTTACGAACTACATCCCCACAAACTCGATGTAGACTAACTATTACGAGAACGGGAGACGGTTAGCCACGGAGCCTGTTATTTTATTAGTTACCCATGCGCATAAAGAAACAAGATGATTCCACCGTAAAGTGAATCGATATTAATCATCTAGTTCTTCGGTACGTTCATTGTCTTTAGTGCCTGTCCCCGCAGTGCTCTAGAGTATTGCAGATGTACATGTACTTTACAAAATTCCTTGTTGAGCTGCTGTGATCTCTGATGTCATGAAAATATCAAGCGAAGAAAACAGTTCTTATTAAATTATACAATTACCAAAAAAAGCCAACTTGAAAAAATGAAGTTTTTTGTAATTTTGAAAAAAAAAAGTATTTACGCTATGTATACATACGTAAAGTGTAAAACACACGAACGTATGTAAACAAGGTTGACTAGTATTAACATTTGAACTTTACTATTTATCAAACTAAGATTAAACATGATTACACAACAAATTATTAAAAATCTGTCCTAAAAATTAACAAATTTATTTTTTTAGCTATAAACTTTGATTTTCATTTCATATATTGAACCTGTATATCAAGTAAGAAAAACCACACAGTTTTCCCTCATGACACATTCCAGGAAGATAAAATAAAGACAAATTGAGTATCAACTTCTTCAATGAAAAAGTGAGAAAAAAGTGATTATTTCTTGCGCATTTTTATTTCTGTATTATTCCCACAAACCTCTAATTATAACCAGCCTTCGACGTGTTACTCAATTCCATTAGTCTTAGAATATGAATCTATTCCCAGCTTGTCGCTACAGTGCGAACTCATTACCCGGTCTCATGTGAACAAAGAACGTCGTTATAACTTGTAAATCACGAGGTTTTATATGATGTACAATATATCATTCCGTCGTTCAGAAGATAGAGACTAGACAAAATTATTTTCAGAGCAGAAAAACAAACAAAACAAACTGTGAATGGTTCAAAGACTAGACCATGTATCTGTTCAGTACTCACAGATTTTTTTATACCGGTATAAAGATGAAATAAAAGCGACTATACATACACACACTCTATTTGTCTGTAGGCATTATGACTAAAATTTGATCAGAGTCAATTTTTGAAAATGAATATAAATTACAAAAATAAAACACATAAAGATATGAGAAAAAAACCCAAGATGTAATTATAATCGGAGCGATTATTAAGTCTCCCAAACGAAGCGAGGCTAGGGATGACCCACATGGGTCAAACTTTAAATTAAAAAAGTTTAATACTTAATAATTTCTATTTCTGGAAATTCATGATGTTCCCTTAGGGGTCATTTACTATGTATCAGGTAAACCTACATGACCAAAGGAACAAGAATATATAAGGTTTAGGGGTGGGGATCTCAACCGTTTTCAAGATATTTGGACACTTCCTGTTTAAGGGGTCAGGACCACCCTCGAGGCTCATGACCTACATACCATTTGATGCCCCTTGACACAAGGAACAAGAATATATATGGTTTAGGGGTGGGGATCTCAACCGTTTTCAAGATATTTGGGCATTTCCTGTTCGAGGTGGGTCACGACCACCCCTGCGACTGACCTACACACCATTTGATGCGCCATGACAAAGAAACAAGAACATATATTGTTTAGGGGTCGGGATCTCAACCGTTTTTTTTTTTTTAAATTTGGTCATTTCCAATTCCTGTGGGGTGTGGATGACACAAGGGGCCAGATCTCATATACCCCATATCTTGCCTGTAACAGTCAATATATGATTCTGAAAACCCTATGTTATTATTTCTAACCGTTTTCAAGTTACAACCATTTACAATAGAGTCTACAATTTTCCCCATAGGATTCTATGTTAGACCCTACACGCCTTTGACCCCCCCCCCCCCCCAAAAAAAAAAAAATGTGATTGGCCAGCCCCAAATGAATAAACTAAAACCAAGGTGCACAACTAGATATGCAGGCCTATCATATCCTAGAGTTTTGTATAATTCCATTTGGACCTCTTTGAGAAACGCGATGGACAAGTTCAGGGTTAAGAAAGAAGAAGAAGAACTGTAAGAACTGTACAAACATAATAAGTCTCCAAACTTCGTTTGGGAGACTTTTAAAAAAAACTTTGTTTGTGAGACTTGATTACACTAAAATCAATCTTTTGGTCATAAAATAAAATGATCCCGAAGTCGTGGAACGGTGTAACACCCTTCCTCTACCCTCCTCCTCAACCATCTAACCTCTCAAAAGAAAATAACGGAACAGAACGCGCTTTTGATGCAGAAAAAACCAACAGTTGCAACATCGGGTCCAAACACTTTGGTATTTTTTATGTAAGAAGTGACCAACATAGCTTTTGCCGATTCTGTATGCTATTTCAACATTAATCCTTATTTTTTGAAATTGTCAATCACAAATCTTTGGTTGTCTCTCCTTGGAAGTTTCAAGACATTTATGTGTATGATCAAATCAAATTATATTTGATTAACTGTTTGTTTTTGAATTTGATTGAACACAATTGAATCATAGCGGTCTTCCTTCAGACAATCATTGCATAATAAGTACATCATCTGGTTCAAAGCACCGAGCAGAATGGATATTTTAAGGGAATAATAACGGAAATAAGATTTGATAATACTTATTACATACTAGTAATGTGTTTAGGTATGCGGCTATAGAGTGCATTTAATATAAATATTCGCCTGATAATAATGCATGTAATTTACAAAGATTCGTAGATTTGTATGTATGCGTTGTTGTTTATTGCGCTTAATCCATTAGGAGTCTTCTTGTACCGAATTCGCTTGGAGACTGAATGAAGCCCCTAAACTGATCACTTATGCTGATGCAGTTGCTGACACTATCAGCCATCCACCCCCCTCCACATTTCAGGGGGCCTAAGCGCCAAGGCACCGAGTTATGGCCCTAAAAGATATAAAATCTGCTATTAAATGGAGTTATTTTCCTTTGGAATTTAACTAGTTTTTATCAGTTAGGTTTATACACGACTTTTATTGTATTTTTACGATGTTTTTCGTCAATTAAATCTCTGTAATTAAAAGCATTGGTTAGAATGTATATGGCAAGATACGAGAATGCGATTGTTTTCAATTCGCTCTCATTTGTCTGTGAAGAATGCCTGTAAAAAAAAAGTCAAAGTTCTGGAACAAGACTCAACAAATGATAATTAATGACCCTTGCATTTAATGTAGAGAATCTACATGCGAAGAATACTAAATGTATTTCCATGGCACAACCGTTAATGCAGTTCTGTTGTTTACATCATTAAACAGCAATTTGGTTTGAAGGTTTGTAAGAACTAAACCAGATGGAACTAAACAGTGGTTCTTTTTAATATTATTCGCAGTGTTAGCTTGGTAATGTAGTAATGAGCAGACGTTTTAATGACGGAACTATCTATGTATGTTTTATGGATAATAAAAATGATAACCGAACATCCGTTTACAATCATTCAATAAAATCCAAAACCACCAAATGACAGCAGTCCGTCTCTGCCTGTCTCTGTAACTTATCCTTGTTATTTGGACACAAGGAGACTGGATGTTCGACAAATTACCATTCAGCGTTAACCATTTTTTTTCTGATGATAATTTAAAAAGGAACTCTCCTAGACAAACCATATATCGGGTATGTTTGTAAAAAATAATTCTCATTAAAAAAATTAAATTTCAGATTAAAATCAACAATCTTTTTACTGTCTGAAACCTAATGCCCTATTCGTAGGTCCAAACTGCGTGTTCCTATTATTCCATTCAGAAGCTCCAATAAAATTCTACAACAGCATCTGGAAGATCACTTTGGTATGAGGCCAGAGACCTTTCTCAAAACACAGAGAAAATTGACGATTCTCAAGAAACAAAAGGCCCACGGGCCTTGACGGTCACCAGAGTACCATAGCCCGAATAATGGACCCGTCAGGGAGTCTCATGTTTGCACTTTAAGGTGATATTGGACATCTATCGATATTAATGTGAATAAAAGTACATTATAATCAAAATACATTTACCGGTTTAGAATTTTAAAATTAAAAATATATGACCAAAAAATATGTTGGTTTTTTCGCTTTTATTTAATAAATAAAACATAGATACATAAATGTACAGTTTCATGAATTATATACGACATACAAAGCTATTAACAAAAATATCAAGAATACAAATTATATATAGTTGCCTACTTCAAGATATTTCATCACTTCTAAGATAAGCTTTCTTAAGAATAAGATGTAAGCAAAGACAGTTTTCCCCCTTAACGAGGCTGGGGGGTGGCTGCCATTTTAAAGCGTTTTTATCTCTACACAAAAAAGATTTTCACTTTAATGTTCTATAACTCTTACATTGTACTGAATTTGTCTTTTGAAAGGAATGGATATGATGGTATTGAAACATTATTTAAAGAGTCAATTGATGGTA
>WFKH01010931.1:62278655-62313678 GCA_016163765.1 Magallana hongkongensis
AGAGATTCATGGACATCATAACCATGCATTTAGTTTTTTTCTCAAATATACATGGGAATAGAGAAGATTTTCTAAAGATTTAATACATTTTCACTATTTTGCTATATTGGCCCACCTAAGGGCCTGAACTCCTGACCCAGGGTCCATGAATTTCACAATTTAGGTAGAGAGATTCATGGAAATCATAACCATGTACTTTGCTTTTCTCAAAAAAAAAAAAAAAAAAAAAAAAGAAATATATATATATATATATATATATATATAGAGGAGAAGATTTTCTAAGATTTAATATTTGTTAACTATATGGCCCCCGCTCTAGGGCCTGAACCCCTGACCCAGAGCCATGCATTTCACAATTTTGGTAGAGGGCTTCATGGACATTTAGTTTTTTCCCACGAGTGGGTGTAGAGAAGAATAATTTTTGAACATTTTGTCTGTTTTGCATATTTGGCCCTGCCAATGAGGTAAGGTCATAAATTTCACAATTTAGATTTCTCTTTTCCTAGATATGCTTGAAACCAAAAATGGTAACAATTGGCATTGTAATTTTAAAGAAGGAGTTAAAAATTTAAAATTGCATGTGACCAACTAAGACCAATAAAATACTAGTAGGTCACATGAGTGACTCAGGTGATCTAAAAACTGTTATCTATGCTTCATACTAAAATTATTTATTCACAATTAAACATATACTTGTAGTTTCAGCTCACTATACAACTGTATTTTTATATAATTGTGTACAGTGTACAATTAACACATACAATGATAATAAAAGTAAATAAACATTTCTTATGTTATGTTTAACTCTTTAGTCTTGCATTACACAAAACAGTATTTTGTTTTCTTGAAACACAGATGACACAATAAAGAAGAAAGTGTTTGTTCTCCAAGAAATACAACAATAAGGCCATGATCAATCCCTCAAGGTCTGTGTGATCTGTAGCGTATCTCCTCCCTCCCACGGTTCTCTCTGGCCAAACTTACTTCTTCCTCTTCTTTTCCTTGTGTCTGTCTCCGCTGTCCTCCCTCTTCCGTTTGTGGTCCGACTTGTGGGGCGACTTATGGGACGACTTGTGTGATGACTTGTGAGGCGATTTATGAGGTGACTTGTGTGAGGACTTGTGCCTCGATGGGGAGGATGAGGAGTGGTGCTTGTGGCGTGAAGAGGATGAGGGAGCCGAGGGCTTGTGTTTACTCCCCTCCATTTCATCATAGAGGGTCTCAGCATCAGCTGAAAGAGTAGAAAGATTAAAACTATCACACTGGACAAGAACTCTTCATAGATGTAGACCTTTCTATAAAATAATCGCTCAATATAGACTTTTTAAGTCACTTTATCCCTCAAACAACTAAACCTGCAGAGAATCGTTTATAGGTGTTCAGTTAAAGAAGTAACAGGAAACGAGTTGCCAGAAATTCAGTGACAAACCTCGCCGAGCTTCCTCCTCGAGTTCATCCCAGTCTTTACCGCTCTCCTCACTGGATCCAAGCTCTTCCTCTGTAATTCATACCATTAGACATGTAAATAACAATGAACAAATACATAAACATGTTCATGTATCACTTTATATAATCTGCTTTCAATTGAATGCTGAAGAATGAAATTTATACAAAAGTTTGAATGCTCATTTATCATTGTATTATTAATTTTAATCTTAACAATGCCTGGCTGTCAAAATAGTAAATACAAGTTTCATCAACATCAAAACATAATCATATACATATATGTTGGGTGCCTGTTGCACATCTGTGAACACCAGGGCTTACCTGGGGTATATATGTACCAATGTCCTGACACACCAACAGATGAAGTACACAACTATATATGGGCTTAAATATGGAGTTTAATTTCCCTAATACATCAACAAATACAGGTACCCCTGTATACCTGCGACACCTGGACTTACCTGAGGAGTCCTCGGCCTCTCCTGACCAATCACTCTCCTCGCTGTAATCCTCACTAGAGTCTCCCTCCTCACTGTCAATGTCAGATGGAGTGTACGCCTCATCATCTTCATCATCGTCATCATCTTCACCCTCATCCTGAGAATCATTCAACATGTCAACTCTGTTATTCGTACTCATTACAGTTTACAGTGGGCATATACAGTAAAAATCCTTGTTCAATTGCAGCACCATTAAAACAATGATCATTTTGTAGAATAGCATTTTTAACAGCTAACAATTTGATATTTATTCTCAAAGAAAATACTAGCCAAACTTTAAGTTACACGGAATAAGAGTCAAGTTCTTTGATGGGGTACTTTTTTCAGTGGTTCAGCAAGTAACTCCTCTACATATTACATTCATAATTTACTTTGAACACCTGCATGACTTACAGCACTCTCCGGCTCCAAGAACGACCATCCTCCATTGTCAAAAAAGCCCTCTGGGTCGTCAGTAATTGTCTTCATAATCTTGGCCCAGTTCAAGCTCTGAATTCCCTCAGTGTAATGTACTTCACAGGAACTGCATTAAAATAACAGAAGTTGATGAGGACGTCAACATTTAAATATTATGAACCGATTTTAAAATACAGTGTACTGAAAATAAAGCTGATTACTAACCTCATGGTCCTTTTTCTAACTTAGCAAATGATTTCTATTGTTGAGAAAATCAACTTAACATTAAAAGTAGTTATGAATCTACGTAATGTTTTGGCAATGAAGTCTTGACACTCACTTGAGCCAGTCTTTCACATGGTCCAACATGTTCATCGGTATGGAATTGATCATGGCCGTTTTTTTGCTGTAGTCTTTGTATACAAACACCATGTCAAAGTTCTTCAGATGGAACTGTACACGCTCAAAGTGGATCAGTTCTACCTCGTCCAGAGATACCACAAATGGGGGCTGTAGTAGAGAACAAATACCATTCATTACAAAACCTGTTAAAGAGAGGTGTTTATTATTTCTTATCTTTATGTGGAACATGTATAGTATATTATTGTAGATATCATATCGAATAGAAAACAATATGTACAAATCTGACATGTGAGGCAATTTTGAAATAAACATCAAAGTCTTTTTTTATGTAAAAAAATCCTCTTTATAAATATGAGTAAGCCAAACACTTTCAGGAAGTGACAGTTTAATTTTCTACAATCAGAAGAAGACCATCTACCCATTCTGTGAGGTTGACCACACATCCACTGGTGGGCTGCAGCAACACTGTACTTCTGAATGGGGCTCCATAGAATCCCAGCTCTCTGAAGGGCGAGTCAAACTCTACCTCTCCCTTGGTGATGGCCTCAACCTTCTCACAGAATCCTTTGAAGGCAGCTTTGAGTTTTTGGCGAAGTTCTCTTTCAGCCTGTTCATTACATGCAAGAGTGTGACATAGGTCAATCAAATTCAATCCGAAGGGAAAATATTTATTAATATCAATAATAGAATATATGACTGTATGAATATGAAAAAATAATTCATAATGATGTCCTATTTTTGCCTTATTGTGCAAATTTATAAGTACATGAATAAGCAGTACACTGTACTAGCATTTGATACGATACTACATCTGACCTGTTCAGCGTGCAGATCGTCTCTGTCATGCATGTGCTGGTGTTTGCCGAGATCCGTTGTCACCTCTCCCACTTCTGTGTAGAACTGGACGTCTACATGTTTCTTCTTCCCAAACAGAATAGCATGCTAAAAAAAACCAACAAAATTTATAAACAATGGAGAAGATACCGTTCATCATCTCAAAACTCAGTACTCATGAAGTGCAAAAGATCCGAGGAATAGCACAAGTAATGCATCATATAAACATATACTCTTCAATTAAATTTATATTCAGTTTTATTTAAATATACTCTTCAATTATATTTATACTGTAAAACGAGAAAATTTGGCGCATACGTATTTTAGCGCAAACGCAAGTGCCAATACATTGGCGCAATTAAATTTTAGCGCACGCACCTTTTATTTCAAAAAGGTTAAATAAAATATTTTCATGTTTGATCAACGGTTATGCTCAAATTTAATTATGTGTCACGCAAGCACGTAAACACAACGATTTTGATTCCTAACTTGCATACACGGTAAACTGTCGTTGACAACAATGTACACTTAATTAGTTTTGTCCAAATTATCATTAGATAGATATAAAACTTCTTTTATTGCCGATGATGTGTAAGTTTTTGTTGGTAAACAAGTTAGAGTTATCGGACTTTCAATTTAACGTAGCGACTGAGATAACACTGGAAGAGTTCCGAAACACAAGTGAGGGAAATCAAATGCTACCAGTAAGTTTCGATCACTATGAGCGAATTTTTTTCCCAGTAGATTCACATTAAATAACACAAACGGAAGTATAGTCTAATTATTTTTAAAGCCGCTAATCAGAGAGCTAGAAATTAATACAGTAAATCATGGGGAATCGGCTTGGACGATCGACACGCTTGATCACATTTTTACCTCGAGGCACTAAATTGAAGTGACACGGGGAAAAGCCCAATGTTAAAGGTGCTAATGATAGATAATAATAAGCAACAAAATTGTATTAAATAATTCCCATTGTAGCAGATCTTACTCGATTACCCCTGTTGTTTACCTGTGTAACTTTTTTTTGTGTAAACAAGCAGACTTGACTGTTCATAATTACGTACGCGCACACTTTTAGGATAAGGAAGACTGAGGTTATGGTTTTGTAACTTCAAGATATTTAATATGTGTACATGGAAAATCGTTGGCGCACTACTAATTTTAGCGCTCAAGAGCAGTTGCGCCAAAGGCGCTAAAATTTGTAGTGCGCCATATTTTCTTGTTTTACAGTATTCAGTTTTATTTATATATACTCTTCAATTATATTTAGTTTTATTTATAACTTTACTGTTACTAATTGCTGTTCAATGACTTGCAGTCAATATGAAATTTTTTCTTATTTTCCATGCACTACTCAACCAGACCAGCATACAACTGAGACATGAGGCATATCAACAGGTGTCTCGTGGATACAGACCTTGAGGTGAAAGTGGAGCAGAATGACCATCTCTCCATCACACGGCTGGAAGAAGGCGTTCTTAATGTTGTTGTACAGAATGTCCACCTTGTCTCCTCGGATGGATGTGAAGCGGAAACCTGGTCAAATCAAATGAAATCATGGTCAATTTAACTCACTCAAATCAATCCATGGTAACTTGAACTCAAATATATACATGTAGCATTCACGGAAAACCTTTCTTTTACATTTGATCAAGACCAGCATACATTCTTTTGCCCAAAATATTTTTTAAACAACTCAGAAATTGACTTTTAAGTAATACTGACATATATTGATTAATTCTTAAACATTGATATCAAGATAAAAATGTCGCCAAAAAAAATTTGCAAGTGCAAGAAGTACATGTACATATCATAATAACTTTGGGGAGATAACTCTGATGTTTTGAATGTTCAGCCATGATCATAGAATCCTTAGCACATTACAAGTATTGTAGAATCATTTGAATTCATTGTGGCTCAATTTTAGAATACGTTTGGGTACCCCAAACCCACTAATCTACAGCCCTAAATATATTATGATACACTTTCTTTTTCAGTATTAGTAGATATATGTATGTTTATGTATAGGTAACACAACATTTACATAATTCCACAGTAAATGATGCAGGCAAGTATGAATATTGAAATAAACTCTACTAACCATTTGTGTGGGCTTCAAGGGTTCCTGAAATCCTCTTGGATACAATGTTTGGTCTGATGTAGAGATCCTTCAGTTTAGGGTTTCCTCTGTTGGGGTTGATAATCAGGGTGTCTTGTTTCACAATTCCCTATAAAATCATGGAACATTCTATTAAACTTATAGATGTACTTCATTGTTTTAAAAAGCTACGATCAATGCACTTAATTTCTTTTTCTTTTTTATACTTTTCTTTTTTTGTAAATTTGCTGCTCTACATTCATTAGAACTGGATAGAAAAATCTCTGCTGTACAGCAATATGTACGAGCCTCATACCTCCTTCTCTCTTTCCTCTGCCTCACGAGTCTTGAACTTTTTCTGTACTTCTTTGATCAGTCTGTACGCTGTGTTCAGGTTGGAGGAGGGGGCCGAAATCTCACCAGGTTCCTTTGTGTTAGAACTTCTATAGGTTCTGTTATAGAAAGAAGATTGACTGATTACAATAATACCATTATTTCAATTAACACATACACATTAATTGGATTGAATTCAAATAATTCTTAACTGTCAAAGGATTCCAAGGCTTGACTAAAGATTTTTACCAGAAACTTTCATGCTTTTCAGATTTGCAAATTCATTGTCAAGTCCAAGGTACCCATAATGTGATCTATACATCAACTATCATCAATACATACAGGAACATGATAAGATAGAAACAAGAAAATGAGGTGCTTCCTTTTATTTGATGTATTGTTGAGCAAAAACCCAACACCTTTCATTGCAACTTCTCCATAGAATTTATTCCTTTTTTAAAATGATCTACAAAATATTTACATTTCCTTGACAAATGTGGCATCTGGTTGAGGGAAGCTGGTGCCTTCGTTCCTTCCCAGTGAGGAGCCAGGGTGGAAGAAGTTGATTCTGAGGTATGTGTAGTCACCCTCGACGGACTGGCTAATGTTCTGGAGAAATACACAAGTGGTAAATATAGAGAATTTAAATAGTGATAAAAGATAAATACTAAGAGGAGTTTTACACATTTGTAACACACATGTACAAGAAAGTATCAAAAGTACAAGAAAATGCAGTGAACTTACCAAAAGAATGCTCACTTTATAACATAATTTTTGTTACATCCTATTCATTCCTATTTATTCCATTTTTTTAAAGTCTTAGTCAAATTGAAGTTGTTGATGCCAAATATTACAAAACTCAAGAAAAATTACAAACAAAATACTGTAAACTAATGAATGTTTTTCCTACCTTTATAGTTGCAATGTGAAAAGGTGCTGGTGCTCCAAATATTGGTAAAATAACTGTCTCATATTTTCTGTCTAAAAACAAATTTCATATTGTTATACAACAGTACTAGTATCCCTTGTATTGTAGATTGATAACACTTAAATATGAGCAATACTGTATTAGAAGGAGCAAAAATAGTCTATCATTTACAATTTGTTCATTGGAAAATTATCAAAAATAAGTTGCTCCATTAACCATAGCAATGAATGGGAAGTTAGAGGGAAAGTTGAATTATTTAAACAATAAAATGCTTTCTTTGAATATTCACGTACTGTACATATACAATCGCAACTTCTCGGGCCTTTCCGGCAAGCTCAGAAAAACACCTCGAATGTATTAACATCACCGGATGTTAGAATTTTATACAAAATGGAGTCGCTTCCCATTAAAATAAGTATGGGCTAGACAGCTTCGTGTGTTGCTTTTGTGGTATATTTTTGGATATATCATTGACTTTAATGAAGTCTAGCTCACATCTCAACAGATCGTAAAATGTATTGTATTTATATCAAATTTTATAAAAAGGGGGGTTGTCATGGACGCCTAGGTAATACATTCGAGGTGTTTTTCCGAGCTTGCCGGAAAGGCCTGATAAGTTGCGAATGGTACATATATTAACACTTTGACTGTTGTTATTTCTGCTATCATTACTTACCCACATACAGCTGTAAGTTACGAATCTCCTGCTCCTGGGGCATCTTTGATGAGTTTGAATATGACACGACTGACTTCCTTACTCTACAAAAGCATCAATGAAAACCCTTTGTATATATCTAAACAACATAGATTCAAGGTGACAACAAAAATAAGTAAAGTATCAGCATGAAAATTTGTCAATTGTCCTCAGGCATTTTTACTTCTTTTCTTCATTATCTCCTTTGAGTCCCTTCAATCTCTCTCGTGCATCTTCATTAATTTTGTTAGCCAATTCTCTCTGATGTTCTTGTCGCTTCTCTTCTGCTGTCATTTCAGTCTGAAATTCATAAAAATGAACATACTTGAGGGTACAAATGTTTAAGTGCATAAAGGCACAAGGGAGATAACTCTTATCTCTCCCCAGCCTTTATTTACAATTTTACATAATAAAAAAATTTCTGTCTTTAGAATCCTTCTGTATGATAAAACTTTTAAGAGGATATACAAGCATAACTTTCACATTAATGTAAAAAGGGTAAAACATGTATCCTAGAATAGAGAACATAACCCTCATGAGAATCTCTCCATACTGCATGGTGCTTCATCGTGAGGTATCTTACCCTGGTGCGGCTGTCGAGGACAGCGTTCCTCTGTCCTCGCCCAAGGAGAACCGGCTCATCTTCCTTCTCCTCCTCCTCTTCCACTTCGTCAGGGTCCTTCAGGAAGATACAGACATGCTTGATCTTCTTCTGTTTGGTAGTCAACAAGGAGGCTGGGGAACCCTGGAATTTTAGTGTAACAACGGTGTTAATCTGATCAAACTATACAGGATGCCCAACACATTGCCAAACAGTTAACTAGATATTCATATACACATGATGCACAGTGCACGCGTATCTTACCTCTTGCTAATTTGTAAGAGCATAAAATAATTGGATAATCACAGTTGCATAAAGACCATGTATATTCCATACACAGTCAGAACTAGATTTACTCTCCCGAGCATTATAGTCATCATAATAAACTGTATCATTAAATACACACCTCATTAACTAGGACTGTGTCCCCCAGGAAAAGAGCGTATTTCTTGCCATCATTCACCAGATCCCCAAATCCCACATTAATGTTGAAAGTCATTCCTATAACATTTATAAAATAATGTTTTATCAAATTGTATCTGATAAAATCTCTTTTTCCAACATGTGAAAATGATACACTAACAAGCCATTGAAGCACTAGTTTCTCACCTTTCTTGGCTTTAGCTGTTGTCTTTGCTGAGATCAATAAGGAGCCCTCCCTGAACTCAATGCCCATGGCAAACCCAAGGGACTTGGTCATCTTACTCTCCAGGTCTGAGCGCTGCTTCTTCACAAAGGAGACGATGCCCTCGTACACCTCGCTCAGCTTGGTCCCTACATAAACCACAATGGTTAGGTACAAACAAACTTATTTAGTAACTACATGTATTTCGATATATTTTGTTTGGTATTATCAAAATTACGCAAAATATACAAAGACAGATTTGCAGACAAACTCAAATCATCTAAATGGGGAAACCAATATAACTTAAAATTGTTTCTGAGGCCTTTTTATGATAAAATCAGTACAGTAGAATGAAGAAAAGCAAGCTTTTTAACTTTCTACTTGACATGTACAAAAGACACCTGGAGCATTTGTCATTTAGATTATTTTATTCGGAACTAACCAGTTATTGCTGATCTTACCATCCTGCAGCTTGTTCAGGATTTCTTCTTCCACTTTTAAGAGAAAGTCATAATCTTTCTGCTGTTTCTCAGAAGGGTCCACCATTAATGTTCTAACGATGTTGGCACAATAAGACTTGTATCTTACTCCGAGGGCACATATAATGGTCCCAAAGTCAAGGTTTGAGTCGTCACTGTAATACAAGGAGCATCATCTGATTTTGTCCATACATGTACATGTCAAAGGAAACTCTTTTATTTCATGTCAAAAACATTTTAAAAATGAAGGTTCTTATTCTGTCATATTTGCAACTTGTCAACTTATGAATGACTTTATACTGCAGATATAATAGAGATAAGGAGATAATGTCCAGCAACATGTTAACTATCTCTCTGCTCTGGAACCACTTTCTGACCTGACAGTGGAGAATTTCAGGCTGTATTTCCCCCCACTCTGTACGATGGCTGGGTAACACATGTCTAGCTGCCCGACATCCACTCCGCCCACTATCTTTTTGTTCTGTAGGGCCTGCTCCACTCCATCCGCCAGCTTCGAGTGTTTCACTTTCTGTGGGAATCAACATTTTGTATTCCATTTCCAAATTTATAAATCTCTCAATATTTATAAATGCTAGATGTACATGCTTATCTAAACTAAGTACAGGAAACAAAAAATTTCTAAAATTAGTGTTGCAAATTTTGCAAAGTAGATGATTTGCTAAACTTTAGACTTTACATCGTTTTCCTAACAGTCAAAGAACTTTATTCATATCTAGTTCTACCTAAAAATAATCCCTACACAAATACAATGATACATAAAATGCACAAAACATGACCCAATAAAACTATCTAAGGTTACAGTATACAATCAAATTGACTTTATTTTACACTGTTGTGTGCATTATTTCCTAACCTTTTCAGCATCAATAATCTCCATGATTTGTTCCCGGAGGTATTTGGAGAACACTTCACAGGTGACCGCTGAGGCTTTCTGCATTGTTTTGATTTCCGAATCTTCCTTTGGAGCCATTATGTAGGCCATGGTGGAACTAACGTCTACCTGTAATTAATGAAAAAAAAACCCACAGGTTCAAAGGTCATCAATACTGAAGTAGGTCAAGAAAGTAATTTACATGGAACTATCTAGGTCACAAAAGATTAAGGAAGAAATTCCTCAATCATGTGCATGTCACTGGATTTGCAACAGATGCTGGACAAGACAATACCAATAAGCACTTGTTGGTTTAAAATATCAACAGGAACTGTTTTTAGCCTTTGTAGTTGCACAATCCTTACTGCTTTAATCAGTACACTACAATCACTTGTATATACAGTAAATCTAGCCTAGACAGAAATTGTCTTTACCTTCTGGAATGAGGCTGCTCCTAACGCTGATCTCCAGCTCTCCATGAACTCGCCTGGGAACTTGTCTTTACTGAATTCTCCGATGGTCTTCCCCTGTCATAGACACAAATTTATATGTACCATTACATAATTCCAGATTAACATTCTAGTCAAATTCATTCTATCGCTGTATACATTGATAGCTGTTAAATGTTACCTTTTTGCTCGATTTAATTTCACTAATCAGCTTCTGAAAATTTTCTTTGTCTTTATCCCCCTGTATCAAACAAAGTTAGCAATAACAGAAAAAATTTAACAAACACATACAAAGTACATAAAATGACAAGTAGATCATAATCACCAATCTGACATCATTAATTTACAACGAGACTTGGAATACCCTACCTTGTTGCGAGTTAACAGCTTGATCTGTGGTTGGTCATTTTCTTTGGATGCCTCTAACTGCTTCAGAAAGTCAATCTTCTTTTTGCTGGCTAGAATAGAGATGCTCTTCTCACAGAAGACCATCACCGTGTCCGTCAACTCGTACCCAAACAGCCAGGTCTAGAGAATAACGCACGTCATTAGTCTTTTCATTCATACAATGTACATTAGACAAGAACAAGAGGCCATTGAGCCACATCGCTCACCTGAGCAACACTAGCCATAATAAAATCAGCTTTATGGAGTCATATACAAAATATCTGGACAATGTAGTAAATAAATTTTCTCCATATATTCTTTTGTTAAACATCGAGACACTTTTGAAACTGGATGATTTAATAGTCATATCACATATTGAGCATTGCAGTTCTCAAGAAGATCTTAAACAACTGTTCATATAAATATAAACCTACATCAAACTTTGAACCCCTTGTGTGGCCCAAGAATTGTCCACAGTCTAAGCAATTGAGAATCAACAAATGTCATGATGCTTGCATATAAGTAATACCATATATTATAACATTTGGGTCTTGGAGAATAATCAAATTTATTTCCTATGTAAAAATTTAACCCCCCGCCCCATTGTGGCCTTATCCTACCCCCGGGGATCATGATTTGAACAAACTTGAATCTAAACTATCTAAGGATGCTTCCACACAAGTCACAGCTTGTCTGGCCAATTGGTTTTTGAGAAGAAGATTTTTCAAGAATTTTCTCTATATATTCCTTTGTAAAAATTCAACCCCCCCATTGTGGCCCCACCCTACCCCCGGGGATCATGATTTGAACAAAATTGAATCTACACTACCTGAAAATGCTTCCATACAAGCTACAGCTTGGTTTTTCAGAAGAAGATTTTTGAAAAATACCAACAATTTTTTTTTCTAAATTATCTCCCCTTGAAAGGGAGTGCAGCCCTTAATTCTAATAAACTTGAATCCCCTTCACCCAATAATGCTTTGTGCTTTGGCATGTCTGGCTAATTGGTTTTTGAAAGGAAGATTTTTAGATATTTTTCTTTTTATATTCCTATGTAAAACATGGCCCCCCATTGTGGCTCTACCCTACCCCCAGGGATCATGATTGGAACAAACTTGAATCTACACTACGTGAGGATGCTTCCACACAAGTAATGCTTTTCTGGCCAATTGGTTTTTGAGAAGAAGATTTTTGAAAAATACCAACAAATTTTTTTTCTAAATTATCTCCCCTTGAAAGGGAGTGCAGCCCTTAATTCTAATAAACTTGAATCCCCTTCACCCAATAATGCTTTGTGCCAAGTTTTGTTGAAATTGGCCAAGTAGTTCTGGAGAAGAAGTCAAAACTGTAAAAAGTTAATAGACGAACGGACAGACATGGACCCCAGACAAAAAGTGAGAAAAGCTCACTTGAGCTTTCAGCTCAGGTGAGCTAAAATCCTCTATTGATATTTGGTTGACTGTTCCTTGTGATGTTTAAGGGCCTTTTACTATGTTTTCATTTATTAGTTGCCTTCCAGATGGGAACTCTAGTTCTAATTTAAAGAGTCATTCATTTCTATATTATTTGTAATAAATTTTAGCATTGTTTTTGAGGACTTGAGTGATATAATAATGCATAAAAAATTAACATAATGAAGGATAAGAACCAGTAATTTTTTTTTAATTTAAATAGGAGAGATCACTCTTCAATAAATCCTTGGCAATTACTTGGAAAGAAAATAGATAGTGTGGTCTATAATCATCCTTTCTTTTTTAACTCAACTTACTATATTATGCTTTTACTTTTAAGTAGCTGTTTATGCTGTGTGATCAAATACATATTAATAACAAGGCATCAAAATTATTTGTATAACCAAGAGTAATGCCAGGTTTCCCAGAAGTCTCTGACCAGTACCTGCAGGGCCGTAGACTTGGAGTAAACAACTTCTTCGTCTATTCCAACTGACGTAACCAACGCGTCCATCTGACCCAGAGCATCTCCAGATGATTTCTGTAATAAAACACATTTAGAAACAATTTAGAATGTGATTGTCTAAAACAAATTTTACGATTTTAACAGTGACAAGCAACCGAATTTGGTGAAGATAACAAGACATGAATTTTGAAGGATTGTTTCAACATTCAGTGAAGGCGTCAAACAAAATATCAAGCTAGTTGAATTTACCAAGATTACCTAGAATTGTTGTTGCCTATTGGTGACGTTACAAGTTTTAAGTTGATTTTCATGAGCATGCTAGTACTAATTAAATTTTTATCCCTTGACTTTAAAGTTTAAATTTTGTCTATTGATTTTAACACAGATTGTATGTATGAATAGATTTAACAATGTATGCAGGTGTTGATTTGTGTGCATCAGTGTCAGAGTAATGTAGAAATAACAGATCAGAGATCTGATGCTGAATTTCCTATACAATCTAGTGATCACATTGATCAATGCATACAATGTCAGCCATTCCAACATTTACACATTTTCTACACATAAAATAATTATAGTCTGTCCCAAGTTATTGTTTCCGTTGCTTTTTTGAAATTTTCTTGGAAATAAACATACTTGTCAATTAAGCACAATTGAAATCGATAAAAGGGAGAAAATCCAAGGTTTCTTCATTGTGATACATCATCTACTTTTACCCAGAGAAACTCATGGGAACTAAAACAAATTTCTTAAATTAGGAGATTTATAATTGGAATGTTTACATCTTTTCTACATTCAGAAGTACACAATCAGTACAGAAGTACACCTCACACAATTTTTAATCCGGGTACTTTTCATGTTACTTGCAAACCAAAATCACCGTAGACCTCTTATTTTTGGTTGTGTATTGAATCCTGAGGCATAGAGGGGGCGTTTCAAAACAGAAAATCTGGACTTTTTTCATTCTAATAAGTTTAGGTACAAAGGTATTTATGATTTTCAAATATTACACAACAATTGGTGGAAGCAGAAACTTGGGACAGAGTATAGTGATCAGTGATCACATTAAGTCATTGATCAAGGCGTAGAATTTCACCCGTTCCGAAATGGGTGAGCCAAACCTGATGTATGCTCATTCAAATGTAAATGTGAAAACAACTCATTTTAAATAAAATATCTTTAGGGTTATTGATCTATCACCATTATTTAATGAAGTTGGAATTATTTGATACATTATAGCTTCAAGATCACTACCAGTAATTCAACATAATACAAACGCAGATACATGCTATAAAAAACACGTGTTGACTTATGGTTAACAGACTCACGTTCCATGCTTGATATAAGCGTTTGATTCTCCTGAAAAATGCTTCTTTATCAACGTGTAAACTTGACATGATCAGCTCTGGTCGTACTTAGTTCATCACAATCATAACAATGTGCAGAAGCACTATGGCGGGAGATGATCTAGATGACGGTGTCAATGCGTTTCGCTCCTATGGACGGCTCGCGCCAAGACGATTTTTCGCACCTGGACGTTTCACCCCCTGGAGGCTTTGCTGCTAGTAATTTGTCACGAATATATTATTGATATAATCAGAATAAAAATATTTTTTTTTAAATTGTTCAGTTAGTTTTTCTTTTCCATACAAATTTAAAATTCTGGTTGAAACTTATATGAATATGTTACGTCTCGGAGCGAAACGACTTGCTTTATAACTAGTTTTACATGGTAGGAAAATTTACTTCCGGATTAATTCCATACAGTTGTGGCTTAATATTTTGTGTTTCATTTTATTGTGTGCTTATATCTATCTATTTAATAAACATGTAAATGTAAATCAAGAGTGTAAAATAAATCAACAAATTGTTTATAATTAGAGGGGCAGACATACATATTATGTACATAACTAAATATTTTTAATTATTCCTCCCCGGCCGCCTTTAATTGACATTTTAGATAGACAAATATACTGGCTTTAAGTGGATTTCTGCTGCCATCAAACAAAGATTACAGGACCAGTTTATTCAGAAATGGGCAAATGATATAGATAACTCATCCAAGGGTCAAATATATAAAATTTATAAACAAAATTTTGCATTTGAAAAATACTTAAGCATTCTTACAAAAAAATTTTGGAAACCACTTATTAAATTCAGAACATCAAACCACCGTCTACCGATTGAAACCGGTAGATGGTATGGAATTCCTTTAAATGACAGGAGTTGCACACTCTGTAATATTGGTAAATTCGCGGACGAATTTCATTTTATTCTCGAGTGCAAATCCCTCTCAACTTTACATAAACAATTTCTACCAACCAGGTATTGTCATAAACCAAATACATTAAAATTTAGGGAACTGTTTACAACATCAAACATAAAAACATTTAAAATATTAAGCACTTTTATTTTGAACATACAGGAGCAATTCTGCTGTCCAGCCTAAACTATTTTAGTATTTATTATTACTCTGCGTATTGAATACCATTTAAACTCTGTATTCAACATGATTATCCACTTTTTCTACCACTTTTTGTATTATTACTATATTTTTTCTCTCTTATTTATACTTATTGACGCATGTATTACTACATGTATGTTGTATTATAATATCATATATATGATTTATTAGACCCTTGACATTACTGTTTAACGTAAATATGTTATATGTACCTCATGTACCATTGAATGTTAATGGTTTGAGAGAATAAACTGAACTTGAACTAGTGTCTTACTTATACTTTCATATTATTAACTTATTCTTTATGACAATTCTGATTTACTATACAACTTTTAAAAATTGCATTTTCCCCCACTATGTTCCCAGTAACATTAGAGCTTCTATGCGTTTATCATTCTCTTTATGTTATAATGCTGAAATATATTAAATCACTATATATGTATACGCACTTTTTTTAGCTACTTTCTTTTTTCAAATGGACTGGATCATGAAAACTTCTTCCCAATATCTGTATGTCTGAGAGTGTGAATGAAGGCGGTGGGTTAGCAAATTAGCAAATGTAGGTGTGAATGCACAAATGTTGAAACAGCAAATTGTTTTGATACAATTTAGGTATGATAAAGTTAAGATAACTTTTACTCATTTAATATTCCGTTACTCGTACACAAAATATTAATATTGTTACTCTGTAAACCAATAATACTATATTAATTCTATACAAATACAGTATATATTGACGATTTAAAATCATTGTTTTTTTATTTTTTTATTTTTTTTTTTGGGGGGGGGTGTATATGAATAAAATGATTCGTTCTTTTAAGAGACACATTAATCAATACTGATAACTGTATATAGTATAAATTATAGAAAATATTTTCATTGGATAATGTGAATAAATTGATTGCATATATTTTAATTCTTAAAAATGAAACCAAATTGGTTTGTGTCTATATATTTCTAGACCGTCTTTCTAAAAATAAGATTATTACAAACATTAGATATCAATTAGCTGTATAATTGATAAATTCTTGTTGTTATTATTATTATCAAAGGGACTTCTCCTGATCGGAAAATACATAATTTGTTTAAGAATTTAAAATGATATTATGAAAGCAATTAGCAAAATCGGTTCGCTAATTTGTCAATGATAGATCATAATTTGGATGAGCAGCGGCTTTCTTTTGAAATTTGTAATTTCTATTCAGAGACTTGAGCCTTTGATCTCAAGACCCTGATTTATAAGGAGATGGAACTCCATTAGATGACCATTTACGATGGATTCAGTCAGCCCCCCTTGTATCTCTTGTGGCGGAGAAGTTCGTCCCCAACAGCATGCCCTAAACTGTGTGGCCTGCAACGGATGGCAGCATCGCTTGTGTAACACCGGTAAATATACCTTGTCTTTTAAATTTACAGGTATTTTTTAGTTAGAAAATTAAAAACTGAGTTAAATCTATTTGAAGACTTCTTATACAATAGTTATTTAAAAAAAGGTAATAATATCCGCTTGAAATATTCCTCTCTTTTTTAGGGGTTGGGGAGGGGGTGCATTTTCAATGTGTATTAAATTTTACAAATTGGGTAAAACGAAAAGGGTTTATTTGTGTGTGGGTATAATTGTAAACTAACCTATCATTTTTTTTCATTTTTTTAATTATCAAAGATTGGGAAACACGCATTTAAGATTATTAGGTTTATATATACAGTACTCGTATATCCTTTCATCTGTTCATAGCGCTTATTAGTTACGGCGTAAGATATATGTAGAAGTAATATACTTAAATTCAAGACTGCATGAGTTCAAACATGTTCAGAGATATACTAGATATACATAGCTGTATTGACTACCAATTATTGGGTTGTTTTGGGTTTGTTTGTTTTTTTTACTTCTGAGCATTATGAAAGAACAAATAATAGGAATTCTTCATTGATCCAAATATTACACGGTTGTTTCTCCTGCAGATATCAAATTTACATAAATATGTATAGTTGGTGTTAATCTCCCATGTATAAATATATTCAGTTTTAAGTGCCAGTGTTGGCCGGAACATACAGGTGCAGGTTACCAGGTGGTAAATACCGGTCTTTCCCGTCCTGGTAAATACTAGGTACCGATTTTCACTAAACTGGGAACTACTGGGAAATACTGGGAAATACAAATTTAAATTCTTTATTTGTTTGATTTGTTCAATGTAAAACGTTTAGAAAATAAGATATATTAAACAGTAAGCATAAAAACACAGTAAGCTTTGCCATTTCACTGTCAGTATTGAATTCACCAGATCATCTATTCCCCCAAAGAATCCTATAACAGCAAAAATACAAGTTTCAGTCCAACTTTTTCAACCCCAAGTTTTGTATCTTACAGATTTATAATCATTTATAACAATATTATTTAAAAATTTAGACCAATTAATCCTTGGCTGGCAAGTAGATTTTCCGATCGTATTTTAATTGAATCTTGAACCTGAACTTTATGTAATACTACTCTTCTGTTTAGGATGGATTAGGCTTTCACAACTACATGTATATGGAATTAACTGTAAAAAAAAAGAAAAAAAAACTAACTTAGCCTAATGCTCACAACAAATTTTTATCATATGAACAGTTATGTAAATGCGATTTTTTTAAATTTTAGTTAAAGACTTCATATTACAATTCTGAAAGAAATAAAGTTGTAGATAAATTATATAATATTGGTGTTGAATTTGAAATTGACCGCAATTTATTTTGGCCAACAAAGAACTAAGACAATAATTTAAAAATATATATACATTAATTGTTACTAGTATTTACTTTTTAGGGTGGTCAACATTTTTGGTGTATGTATTTGATTTATTATTGAGTTCTATAATTCACTATAACATACTTATTTTCAAAGAGTCTTCAATATTTAATTCAGGGGAAAAATATTTGCTATTTAAGACCTTTAAAGCATGTTCGGAACAATCTTTTTGATTGGCTGTTCAGACTTGACTGAGATATAGATTCACATCTTTTCTTTGGATTATCAATTTATATTTACAACCACTTGGTATTTTCCCCTCTATTTCTTAAGAAAATCGATTGCAATTCATATAAATCATATTTATTCTTAGATAACTTGTTATCAAATATATATTTTTTTATTTCGTTTCATCAAAATTTCAAGTATATAATGCATAAGTATCTAGGGAACGACCAGTCGACCTTGCACATTCCTTTAAGATATCATTTTGTTCAGACAAATTGCCTTATCCTTGCGTGAAACTTGCCATTTTTCTTTCTGTATGTACCTGTAAAGTACATATTTTAGATGTCTACATGTCCTTCCATGTTTATATAACTTCCTGAATGGATTTTACTAAGTAATACATAATCTTTGGTGATATCATTCATAGCACGTGTATTCATTTCGGCATAAACAACACCGTTACCCCCTGTTTTCATTTTGGTTATAAATTTTAAAAATGTCAAGAATCGAAATATAAAATGGAATAATATAATAGTAATAGTAATATTTAATAACTTTTTGGGTCACCTGAGTCACTCAGGTGGCCTATATTGCCGTTGGTCTTCGTCCGTCGTCGTGCGTCGTCCGATTAACAATTTTTAACTTTATGTTTAGCTTCTAAATAGGATAAGAGGAATGTAAATTATAAAATTTATGATCTTAGCTGCCCATGGGCCTCATGGGCGGGCCAAAACTGCAAATAATGCAAAATGTTCAAAATCTTCTTCTCTACTTTCACACATACATGTATGGGATAAAAACCAAGTGCATGGTTATGATATCCATGAAGCCCTCTACCAAAATTGTGAAATTCGTGGCCCCTGGGTAAGGGGTTCAGACCCTAGGGCGGGGCCAATATGGCCATATAGTCAACATGTATTAAATCTTACAAAATCTCCTCCTCTACTCCTATAATAATATAAATTTGCGAAAAACTAAATGCATATTTATGATGTTCATAAAACCCTAGCTCTAACTTTTTAAAATTTATGAAAATCATAGAAATCTTACAAAAACTTTCTCTCTACTTCCACAGTAATGGGAAATAAATTTAATGCATGAATATGACGTCCATGAAACCCTCTACCAAAATTATGAAATTCATGGCCCTTGGGTAGGGCCAATATGGCCACATTGTGAAAATTTATAAAAAATTATAATATGTTCTCCTGTACTTTAAAAAGTCGTGGGAAAATAATTAAACTAATTACATTGTTATTATGTCCACACTGACCTCATCTTAAACTGTGAAATTCATTGCCCATGGGGCAGGGATTCAGGGATTTTATTTGGGGGTAGGGGGGGGGGGAATATGGCCATATAGTGAACATGCATGTACTTTTTTAGGTCACATGTGTCACTCGGGTATCCCTTCTACCATTGTCCCCCTTTTATGAATTGATGTTTGCGAACATCAAATAATAAAGCTGAGGTAACAGTCAGAGGAGTCTCAGATTAGGGACTCCCTGTCAGGTCCATATACGGGCTATCATACTCAGATGACAGTCAATGCCTGTGAGCCTCTTGTTTGTATTAGGGAGGTATGGGACACCTCCATTTTGTGAAGGTATTTCTTTTCCATGAAAAAACCCCCAATAACCCCAATAAGATTCAACGAAATTTTAATTAACATGGTGTATCACAGTCTCGATGTCTTACAGTATCTTACTCCATGTGATACATATACCGAGTATTTCATTGTATCTATTTATGAATCATTTTGCATAACGGTTGACGAAGTTTGTAATGTGGATCTGGACATTCTTTCTACGTATTTTATCCATGCATTATTTGTTATAATCATTATTATATTATTTTTGTTAATGTATATGCCCCCTCAAGGGCCTTGATTGGTGAATAAACATATATTTGTATTTCAATGCAAGTCATGAGTTCGAATCCCGCAGGGTCGATTTTTACAATTTAAAGATTTCATATTTTTAAAATGTAAGTTATGGTAAAATATTGTACAATAATAAAATTTCAAAACGTTGACCAGTTATAAATATGATTTACTTTCATGTATAATAATATCTCATGTTGTCGCACTCGGACTTGCTGGAAGTGGGGTTAACAACCAATGTTAAGATTTCTTCCAAATCGTAAACACACAAGACAAAAAAGTGAAAATTGATAATATTATAAAGAAAAAAATGTGTCGTATTTAAAAGCATAATCTTGAAAATAATTTCTTTTTGCAGGAATCTCGCTACAACGGTACAACATTGCAAAGTATGGTATAAAGGATCTGAACTGGTTTTGCAGACCTTGTGAGATGAAATACTGGCCGGAGCACGATGAACACGTGGTTTCAGACAACCCCGCCAAATCTGTGGTCCCCGCAGATTCACTCAACGAAGCATTTGTTATTGAACATTGCTGGGAGCCCGAACCTTTGGATTCGTAAGTTTTTAATTTGTATGCATTTCTACAAGTGTATTTTACTCAAAAGATTTTGAAACATACTGTAACAGAGAAAAAGACAGAAAAACAGCTATTCTAAATTATAAAAAGAAAAATTATTTTCCTTACACTAAATATCAACTGTATTTGATTTTTGTTTTCAGTTCACTGGAGTCAGACGACAGTACATCAGACGATGACGTCATCCGTTACAGAATTCTGGAGAAGGGGAGTCAGCGTGGGGGAAGATTGTTGGTTGCCAGCAATGGATACACATACGGATTAAAGGTAGTTCCACTATCGAGGACAAAACTGCATTATAAGTTTACAATATAAAAACCAATCATAAAATCCAAATTTAATGTAATGTTATACCAGTTGTTCCACTCTAAGGACAAAACTGGCTTAACTGCATTATTAGTTTACAATATTACGTTAAATTTCGGTTTCAAATTCCGAAAGCTTTTCTGACCAAATATTAGGTAACTTGTGTTTCAAAGTGCGGTAAAGTTTACAGTATTTCATAAAAGCTTGATTGAAATTGCAAATCTTAAACGCCGTTTTAGATCTAAACGTTGTTAAATACTTATCTAAGTGACGTCATGTTTTATTTCAGAGGAACAACAAGTCCTCCACACTGTGGCGGTGCAGCATCAGATCCGCCAAGTTCCAGTGCCCCGCCACGGTCAGTCAGAGGGGTCAGTACTTCCGGTCAGGAACACAGCCGCACTGTCACTCAGCGGATCAAAAACGGCCGATATACAAAGAAGTCGCTGCACTGGTAATTTAATTTCATAGTTCAACATTTGTTCACTTGACCACTCCTCAAAAATTTAAGTACCTGCTGTCCTTCTGACACAATATAATAATTTTATCAGTAAAAATATGCATTTTGACTAACTTTTATTGTTGAAATTAAAACTATGTCAGAAAGACAATGCGGCAAATTATTTTATATTGATGAATATGCATCTAATACATTTTAAAATACATGTACTTATTTCATTTTCAGGTTAAAGAACAGATAGACAGCAATCGGCAATCCACGGCTACGGCTGCTATAACAGACGTCTTGACCACCTTGTTGCCTGAGGAACAACTTTTCCTGGCTCCGAAGTACGACTTGCTGAAGAGAATCGCCAACAGACACAGAGCGGGCAAGCGACCGAGAGTCCCCACCGCGACCCCTAGTGTCATGTCCGTGTGCTACAGCCCCCTCCCTCTGTCTCGACAGCTGACTGGGAGAGGAGCCCATAACGTCGAGTGATATTAGTGGGGTGCTGTGCTCCAGTAGTGATATAGTGGACAATGCTCTAGCACAGTACTAAACTGTAATATGTGATTGTGTTAGTGTGTTCCTAGAACTTTTAGTGCTGTTTGTATTTATGATCAATGCCTTCATCTCTGTTAGAAAGATTTAAAGAATAAACAAGAATTCTGACGAATGATTTTGTTTATTTTTATATGCATTTTAACTATTTTTATGAAAAGATTTTTTAATACATACGTAAAATGAACAATCTTAGATTGATGAATATTCATTTCAAAAGAGGCCTTTTCCATTATTTCACCTACACCTGTGTTTGGACGGAAAGTACCTGTTACTAAAAATAGCTTCAGGTACCTAGCTAGCTGTCGCAATATGATTTTCGAAACCTAGATACACTGTACTGATTTTATAATGATGTCTGTAACAACTGATTTGTCATAATCTCGGGAAACTCTGTGTGTAATAGTAGTTGATATTCTGAACCGTGATAACTTCAAGCAAAATACAATGGATCTAAGTGTAAATAGAGTACATGTATAGTGTTAATGAAGAGATCTGTTTATATTGGGTGTGCTAATACTCAGACTGAATTAAACAAGATAATTTTTAAAAAACCAAGAAGATGTAACTTAATCTCTCTATTCTTTTTATGTTTCAATGTAAGTGAAAAAAAAAATTTTCTACTTGGTGGATTCAATCCAGCGACTACAAAATCAAACAGACCTCCGCGTTACCACTAGGCCATGCATCTAACATTTTCAGAAGATGCATTTTCAATATATATGGCTATATATATGATTGTATTAGAAAAAGACACTAATTGAAATATTTGTCTAATTTTCAGTACGAAGACCACGTTAAACCAAAACTAATTCAATGTAAACGTGTACTACAATACCTGTAGAACATAATTTTAATCGGATTTCTTTGGTTTAGAGTGGTTCAAATAGTCAAATATCCAATTTTTTATCGTATACTAACTACTTTCCTATATATCCCTATCAAAACCTTAATATTTTAATGATGTCGTATAAGATAATTAAGACTTTTAGAGCATGGTAATTGTGTAATTTGCGTTTCTTTGAATATATTTAAACTAAATATTGTATAATATTGAAAATGTCTGATGTTTGCAAAAGTGCTATATTTTAGGCCAAATCGTATATTAAGTGCGCTATACCTCTTTACTAAAACACATTGTCCGAAAGCACAGGTACGGATATAGTGAATTAACCATAAAATCAAAATATAATGGAAAAAAACCCAAAAATCATTTGTGGGTAGAATACATTTCATTAAATGTTGAGGTGTTCAATTAAAAACATCTATGAAATAAAACAATGCATGTCATAGAAGTAAAATATGATCCTATAACCGGTTGGTATACCAAACCATTTTGACATTATTTTATTTCCTCTGGCTATACTTCACACCATTTTCATTTATGAACAATAGTTATTAACTACTTTTATAACTTGATTTACTACTTGTCAAAATTGTGCAATTATCAGATTATATGACATCGATGAGATAAAAAAAATATGTGTGAATATAAAATTATAAATCTGATAAGAATTAAAAAATGTCCTGTAGACATAAAAATTAAATCAAAGTTTATCCACACTGATGTTTCAAGGATTGAAAGAATGATATCCTTGGTCAAACGCCACAACAAGGTTACATAACAACAAGGTTATATAACAACTTCCGTGTATTTAAAAAAAAATAGCACAGCAAATCTTCACAGAAATCAATCAGTATCCACCAATAGATTTTTAAAAATGTCATGAAATATTTGAAAATGTTTTCTTTGTAAACGGATTTTGAGTCGAATTGACTTTGCTCTTTAAGCAATAAAAATACAAAAAATATTTTAGTAAATAAATTTAATGATATTTTAAAGATATTAAGTAAATGGATACTTTTGACAGTTGTATTTAAGGTGAAAACCCCGTATGTTGAAAGAACTTGTGTTCAAACTTTTTGTATAAAATGTATTTATACAATTGAATATGTTAAAATCAATCAATTAATGGATACTATTTTCATAATAATTCACCTTAATCATAGTCTTTTATACATATCATTTCAAGTTACCGTAGTGTGATAAAATCAAGAATATTTTACAAACATAACTAAACAAGCTGATTTCTGTAATACAACTACCCGGTCACTGTACATATATAGGTCAAGCTATAGGCTCCTTTGATTTATTTTAAAAAATAGAATATAGCGTACAACATGGACCATGTGAAAATTTTGACTAAATAACTGAAGAATCTATACATGTTTGTAAAGGACACTATATTTATGCGCTAGACAAACAAGAGAACTACATTTCGGAAAAAGCACAAACTCAGTTTATATTATTGCTTATCGAATATGTTCATACAAGTGCAATAAAATTTTAGAGAACTGTTGACGATATCAAACTTAAAAACATTGAAAAAAATAAGAATTTTTAATTTGAAAATCCAGGAGCAAGTCTGCTGTCCAGCCTAAACTTATTTTAGAATTTATTATTATAAATTACGTATTAAATACTACACTCTGTATTCATTATACAACATGATCATCCACTTCTCCCCTCTTTTTTTACTAATGCTTTTCGACACTTGTATCAGTATGTTGTGTATAATATAAGACCCTTGACATTACGTACTATATATTTAACGCAAGTATACAATTTTAATAATTGTACCTCGTGTACCATTGTATATAAATGGTTTCAGTGAATAAACGAATTGATTTAAATTGAATACATATATCTTTATACCAATATATCCATCAATTTTAATCTTGATTGTATTACAAAAAAGTGATAAAATAGATCAATCTATAATATATCAATAAGAGATAAACATTTTTTTGGTGACATTACATAAAAAAACCCCGTCTTCACAATTCTAAGTAGCCTATACATTCATTATAAAATAAATTGCAGCAGAAATTAAAAACATGTAGATAATAAAGTTTACCTTATTTGTGATATTTTAAACTATTTAATTTTCCCGCCATTTATAGGCAATAATATTTATGCACAGAATGGTCAATTTTCAAAATCTTTTAAATCGAAAAATGAACATATAAATTTAAAAATATCAAGATTAAAGTGTTAAACACAGTACATGTCATTCGATACATAAGAGTAGTATGAAATACTACAGGAAAAGACTATCCAATGTGAGCTGACACTCATGACGACAGCATACCTGCGCATGCGTACTATCCATCATCTTGTACTTAGCCATTTAGCGAGGAGTACACATCGTGCTGATTGTACACAAAAATAATTTTTACGGATAATGGATATAGTAGACGGAGAATCTACAGGAAATCAAGTGAGTATTTGATTTATTTGATATTCAGTCCTTTGACTCAGAAAAGGATTAATTTACTGTCTCTGATGTGTCTCTTGCGCCGGTAAAAGTTCAGCTAACAAAGGACGGTGAAAACGGCTAAGTCAAGATGGCCGCAAATTTTCTAAGTCCGCATCGACCGGCTGTTGTTTTCGTCAATTTTAAATCGAGAATTTAACCCATGAATCTTATATTTGAGCAATTTAATTAGGCAAACAACAAAAGTAGACTAAAATCTCTATTTTCCTGTCGTTTAGGAATCGGTCGTCTCGCCTGGAGCCCAAGGCAAAGGTAAGAAATTGACTCCCATCTGCTGAGACGGTAGATATGGCCGCCAGAGACTAAGTCCGCTAGTCTGAACTGACTTAGAACAAAACAGCCATTCACCACACATCGATCTAGTAAAATACCTTATGTGACTATAACAATTCTACTGCTTGTGTTGAGGAGTTACATGATCAGAAAAAGAAGTGATGAGGCAAACGTTGACAAGGGTTTGAGTAATGAATATTAATTATTTTGTGACTTTTAATTGTTTCAAAGGGAAGTAACTCTAAGAAGTTGATATAACATGTGGAAATTGTTGCCATGTTGGCCAGTTGCATGTTTTCATCTTGATTACAAGGTTAATTAAAAATGAAAATAAAAATAAAAACCTTTTTATTATTTATAAATCCAAAAAGCAACTTTACTATTCAATTATTTGAGGTTGAAAGTGAACTGGGTAGAAGTGGGGGTTTTTTTTTGTTTGGGGGGGGGGGGGGAGGTGAAACTTCCAAGATAAAAGAAAATGAGCCCACTGTGTTTTACTTAACAGAGATGCAGGGAAATACTGTTTGAAAAGATATCGAGAGGGTCAATTACAAATTATCTGTTATAGCTCTAAAGTGAAACAAATAAATTCTATTTGATTTTTTCTCCCAGTTTGCTTGTTACCAGACTTCAAAGGAATAAAAAAAATAGAAATATAAGTATATTTTAGTAACCCAAACACTTTCAATGATTGTATATAATCAACACTATTTTCAGATCATACTACTTTAGAAATTTTATTGAGTGAAAACCCCATTTAGTATCTGATTTTGTTCTGTTGAAGGATATTAATGGGATTTATGAGTTATTGTTTGTTTAAATTTAAAAAAAGTGATATTCATGATGCATAAAATTGGGGGTTTTTTTAGCGTTCAAATACCAATGACTTTAATTATGAAATTCTAAGTATTTTTATTAGTTTAAAAAAAAAATTCTTATCATATCTTACATAGTTTTTCATGATTTTAGTTCTAGAACTAAAAGCAAAAATGGCTAGCAATGAGCTGAACCATGCAAACCATGCTGAGCAGAATGGACATGCCACTCTACCAATGCCCAAGGACGAAGACCGGCATAAAAGCTCGTCAAAGCATTCCTCTAGCTCCAAACACGGGCACAGCTCCTCATCCTCTAAGCACCCAAGCAGCTCTAGTAAACATGGCAGTTCTAGCTCATCCAGCAAGCACAGGGACAGTAGCAGTTCCAGTTCACACAAGCATAAAGATAAAGACAAGGAAAGGAGTAGCTCAAGTTCTAAGGATAAGGATAGGAGCTCGAGCAGCAAGCATTCCAGTTCATCTCATAAATCTAGCTCGAGCAGCAGTCATAAAGAGGGCAGTTCCAAGGAGAAGAGTTCCAGCAGCAGCAGTAGCAAAGACAAAAGCTCGAGCAGCCATAAGGAGGGCTCCAGCAAGCACAGCTCGTCAAGCAGCCATAAGCATAGCTCATCCTCAAGCAGTCACAAGCATAAAGATGGCAGCAGTTCGAAACATAGTTCCTCCTCAGAAAAACACAAAGAAAAGAACAAGGAGGATGCTGAAAAAGTGAAAGTAAAAACTGAGCCGTCTTCTCCAATGAAATCACCTTCTCCGATGAAATCACCTTCCCCAATGAAATCACCAGTGTTGGAGAAATCACCTAGCCGGTCCCCCTCCAAAAGGGAACCTTCACCTTTGAAGCCTGTGAAAGAAGAAGATATGAGTGATGATGAAATACCCTTGGTAAATATTTATTTTCTTTTATTTTGATTATTGATCTTCAAGTATTTCTATTTCACACAGAATTTAACTTTTGATGAAAAATTATAGGCCACCAGAATTAAGAAAGAGCAGCCATCAGAGAAAAGGCCCCATGACTCGGATGACGATGATGATGAACCATTGTCTGCCAGGTGAAAAGTTATTTCACTTTACAATTCACTTGAAAAAGCAAATCTTTTTTTCCTTGTGGGATGTTTATTTGTTTGGTTCTTATAGTTTAACCTCCAATGGTACAATCTGATATCATTTAGATAAAACAATTTAAACAGAATGATTAATGACCAGTAATGTAGTGATTTTATTTTCCAGAATTGAAAAAGAGAAGAAAAAACAAAAGAAAGAAGTGAAGGTTGAAAAACCCAGCAGTGCAAAGAAGAGGAAACCTGTTGACTCGGATGATGATGTTCCAAAGGTAGATAATTGTTAAAATTATTTTAAGTGTTTCCAAAGAATGTAGATAACAAGTTTCTTTTAAGATCAGTGAAAGTTTATAAAAAAAAAGAGTTGTAATTGTGAAAGGTAATTTCATTTGGCATCTCCTTAAAGTAGATGTACCATCTTAGATAAGTGCACATAATCATGGTTATGACAATTACAGTGTATATTAAATAATCAATTTTTGATTTCAGAAGAAGAAAAAGAAGGTCAAGACAGAAAGTGTGAAACAGGAGAAGAAATCCCCATCCAAGAAAGTCAAGGAGGAAGAAACCAATGAAGTCTGGAGATGGTAAAACATTGCTTGTTTTGATGCAGGATGGTTAACTTCTTAAGAATTCCAAAAAATGATCGACCTGAACAAAGGGTTAAAGTGAAAGATCTCAGAAAGTCCACAGCTCTCAGTCACCATTAACTTCTGGCTGTGTGCACAGAATGGTTGATGTTTATGTTGCTGTTACAGGTGGGAGGAGGATCGCAGGGATGACGGCGTCAAGTGGAACTTCCTGGAACATAAAGGGCCACTGTTCGCTCCCGATTACGAACCTTTGCCCGATGATGTCAAGTTCTACTATGATGGTAAGTTTTACATTACATACAATTCCTGTGTTTCTGTGAGTGAATACAATTCATGCATTAAATTGCAAGTCCCGATAGATATTTTCCTTTCAAATTTGTTGTGAGAGGAACATTTCTGTGTTTTCATGTGTGGATACATGCAATGTGTTACTCAACCTGATGAGATATTTTCCTATTCAATGTGTTGCAACAGGTAAAGTAGTGAAGCTGTCAGAACCAGCGGAAGAAGTGGCCACCTTCTACGCCAGGATGTTGGATCATGACTACACCACGAAGGATGTCTTCAACAACAACTTTATGAAAGACTGGAAAAAGGTGTCAAAGAGTATATTTTAAAATTCAAATATGTATAAAAATTGTTCAATTCATGATTTCTTTATCAGATGGAAGTTTAGTTTTCAACCATTGATATGAAAAAATGGAAAGAACTAAATACAAGCTTCTATTGATTTTCATAGATGATGACGACATCAGAGAGAGAACTAATCAGAGATTTGAAAAAATGCAATTTTAAAGAAATGGCAGAATATTTCAAGCTCAAGTCAGAGGAAAGGAAAAACCGCTCTAAAGAAGAAAAGAAGGTGACATTTTCTGTTTGTGGAATAACAATTAATAGAAACATTATTTACAAATCATTTACTACTTTCTTAGAACAAATTTAGAAAGTTTGTTGAATAATTCATCAGCTGTGTTTTAAATGTACCAAAAAAAGCTTTGCAATTAAATTACTGTTTAATATCCACCAGGCTGAAAAGCTGAACAATGATGAAATACAAAAAGAGTATGGGTTCTGCACGATGGACGGCCACAAGGAGAAGATCGGAAACTTTAAGATTGAGCCCCCAGGTCTGTTCAGAGGGAGGGGTGACCATCCAAAGCAGGGCATGTTAAAGAGGAGGACTCAACCAGAGGATGTTATCATCAACTGCAGCAAGTAGGTCTCAACCACACAGAGAAATTGATACCTTTCTTTCAAGTCTTTGGTTCATGTTCGCAAATACACTGTATATAAAGACTGAGAGTCAACCCTCTTGATTTATGTGGGTATCTCTAAATGCCAAAAAGGTTGAAGTACAAAGTCTCTTTCAAGTATTTAGAGTAAGATTTATTATATTTTTCAAATTTCAGAACTGCCAAAGTACCAAGCCCTCCACCTGGTCATAAATGGAAGGAAGTTCGCCATGACAATAAGGTAAAATCTGATTGAAACTGGAGAACAAATAGATAAATTATATCAGTTACTGATGGTTTATTGTATTACATTAATTAAGAAATCATTCTGTTGTACTGTAGGTCTCTTGGCTTGCATGCTGGAATGAAAATATTCAGGGTAGCACCAAGTATGTCATGTTGAATGCAGCTTCAAGACTAAAGGTAAGAAGCACAGTTTTTGTTTTATAGCCGAAAGGCATTGCTGGTGTACATGTTTTCAATATATTTGTTGTTTTATAGCTGAAAGACATTGCTGGCATTATTTCAGTATAATTGATGTACAGTGTATTTAAATGTTTAGGGAGAGAAAGATTGGCAGAAGTATGAGACTGCAAGAAGACTTCATAAATGTGTGGACAAGATTCGGGCCCAATACCGAGAGGACTGGAAATCCAAGGAGATGAGGATACGACAGAGAGCTGTCGCCCTGTATTTCATTGACAAGGTCAGTTGTGTGATGAATTAATGGTTCATTTGCATACTCATAAGTATTCTACAATTGTTTACTTGAATCTTCCAGCAACATTGTACATGTAAATCAGATGCAGATGACTCTAATAGTATGACTTGGTTAAAGACTTGTCATGGAAGCTTATGATCACTGATTACAATGCCTCTTTCCTTAGCTTGCTCTGAGAGCTGGTAACGAGAAGGAGGAAGGAGAGACAGCAGACACTGTGGGTTGTTGTTCCCTCAGGAAGGAACATTTGACTCTGCACGAGAAATACGAGGACCTGGAGTATGTGGTGGAGTTTGATTTCCTGGGTAAGGACTCCATCAGGTACTACAACCGAATGCCGGTCGAAAAGAGGGTCTTCAAAAACCTGCAGCTGTTCATGGACAACAAGGCCGGGGAGGATGATGTGTTTGACCGACTCAATGTGAGTTCAGTAGCGTTGTCATTAAGTGATGCACTACAGAAATGTTCCAAGAGATTTCTGAATTTACTTTGTTTTACATGTTGATTTTTAGGAACAGTTTATAGGCCATATTATTGTTTAACTCTTTTCCCCCTGATGCCACCATTTGACGCATTTGTCATTTCCCTATAAGGTTTTCTTAGCCTCCCCCTGAAACTTTTTTGACTGTTTAAATGAATATTAGTGGTACTGTTTCACCATAGTTATTGACAAGAATTATTGTCAAACCATGTCATATGATATACCACTGTGATCGGAAAAGATTGAACTTTAACATTATAACTTTAGAGTGCACAAATATATTAATCGAAATTAATCAGGTGAGTTTATTCAGGTAATTTTACCTTTACATTATAAAAAATCGTGATAAACATGAAAATTTATGCATTTTAGCATATGATCAACTATTGTTCAAAAATATTTTTCCTTTTTTTGGATAATGTATTTCTTGTTTTATCTTGCAAATTGAGAGCAATACACAACAATCAAGATTTAATTAAAATCATTGAAATTCATCCCTAAAGTAATATGTTATCAAATGATCTTATTTCATTTTGAGACTGCAATCAGAATTTTTTAAAGTTTTATATTTATGCCATTTTTAATAATTTTTAATATCAACTACATTAGATACCTGTATTGAAGGTAATTCAGGTAAAAAATACCTGTACACTATCTTATCTATTGTCTGCACAGTTATACAGCAAAATTTGTTTTAAATTGTTATTATAATTCAGGATAAACATAAAATTTTCAAATAGAGATTTCAAAACATTTGTTTAATAACCAAGGTATGTGCTAATAATCTTCGCCAAAGTTTCGTTTACTGGGCACCCCCCCCCCCCCCCCATCGTCGCATAGCATCTAAGGCATAGTGTATTAGTTTCCTTTGGGTTTTATTTCTTAAATTATTTTATGGAACAGTATAACTATAATACTGGAGAAGTTCAACAATGAATGAGTTGATTTTATAAGTTAGAATAGGCCCAGACTGATGCAATGCACATGTGCCGATGTTCAGAGGCCGCCATTGTTGTTGTCATGCACAGGTGTCGTGAATTAGCCTCAATTCACTGCTAATTAACCTTATTCCTGTCATAAACTTCAAAGGAAGTGGATTGATCATGTTTATGACCACTTGGGGATAATTTCAAACACACGGAATCATCTAGAATATCTTTAACCAATCTCTGTCATACTCGTCCGACCATTTTTTTAAACTTCACAGGTGTGTGTATCACGTGATATCTGTCAAACCATTGCATAACCTGACTTTGTATAATCGTCTGTGTAAGGTGGACACTATTGGGTGTTATTTGCCACTAAATTTTGAATCAGACAAGTAAAATAAACACAGAATATTGAGGCTTTATATAGACGCGTCATAAGTCGTCATTAGGGAAATGACCAACGCGTCATATCGTGGCATTAGGGGTTAAAGGGTAAAATGCTTCAGGGGGAATAGAGTTAAAGTAACTGCTTGCCAGTGGAGTAGGATAAATTTATGGCCATTTTCTGCTAGCATGTTCTCCCCATTACTTGCATTATTGACTGTTGGATTGATATATAAGTGAGCTAGAATTGAAGTAAACAAAATTTGTCTCTAACGGTTTGATGCACACATACAAGTACATGTACTTGTATATAGTTTTGTTTGACATACTGTGATGGATATATTTTTGTTACAGACGACTATTCTGAATAAACATCTGCATGAGCTGATGGACGGGCTGACGGCCAAAGTGTTCCGTACATACAACGCCTCACGGACACTGCAGGAACAGCTCAACATGCTGACAGAAGGTAAAAAAAAAAAAGATCTATTTAAAGTAGTGTTGAAGAGTAAACAATCACTGTTCATGACCTGATGTCTTGATGTTTGTGATTGACAGCTGATGATAATGTACCAAGCAAACTTCTGTCCTACAATCGCGCCAACAGGGCCGTCGCCGTCTTGTGTAACCATCAGCGGGCAGCGCCCAAAAACTTCAGCAAACAGATGGAGAACCTGCAGAACAAGGTTTGACCCAAAACAGCGGATTAATTACTTGTTACCAACCATACTTCACATTAGTACATGACTTGTATTAATCCAATTTATATGGTAGTTTTATATATACTTGTATTTGTATTCATGTAAAGGAAAAATTACATGTACACATTGCTCTGTAAGGACTTCATTCACATATGCCATATTTATCAAGTCCCACCATCAGTGACATTTTAAAAGTATCTCGATGCAATTATTAATCAGATATTTTTTTAAAGACAAGTGCATAAATATGAGGTAAAACTTCAGATTTGATATTGAAAATTTAGATGAGGAAAGTTGTTCAAGGTAAGGCCAGGTCTTCACTCTAGTCATTTGCTGTAAATTTTATACTTGGTTTCTATAGATTGATGATAAGAAAGCAGCCATCAAAGAAGCAAAAAAGAATGTAAAAGATGCCAAGGCTGATTATAAAGCCACAAAAACAGAAAAAGCCAAACAGTAAGATTTATATGTCATTATCACCAAAGGACAATGTAAATCCAAGAGTCATTGTCTGGTAGAATTGTATATCATTTAGTGTGTCATTGTATAATAGAATTGTGTATCAATAATCTGTAAATTTCAGAGCACTGACCAAGAGGAAGACCCAGCTACAGCGCCTGGAGGAGCAGCTCACCAAACTGGAGGTTCAGGCCACTGACAAGGTAAAACAGGAACAGGTTTTATTTCACTGGAAAACTTGTAGTGAGGAAGTTCCAGTCTTCTTAGTTCAGAAAATTTTCATCCGAAAGAGAACCATAGCTAATTTTTGCATCGTTTTCATGGGTAAAGAGGGGTATGCAGGCAAAACTTCCATAAAAGAAGAAAAACTAATTCTCAGTTTTCTAATTCTAAAGGAAAAGTGATTTATGAAGAAAAAATGTTTCCATATACAAAAAAAAATAAAAAATGTACTCTTACTTTACATCATGGCGTTGTATTTTTCACAGGAAGAAAACAAGGAAATAGCTCTAGGAACCTCCAAATTGAATTACCTTGATCCTAGAATTTCAGTGGCATGGTAAGGACTTTGTAAACAATTGAAGTTAATTATTATCCATTACATGTATGTCCATCAACAAAACACAATTATTTTATCATATTTTGGTTTTAGGTGCAAGAAATGGGAAGTTCCTATAGAGAAAATTTACAACAAAACTCAGCGTGAGAAGTTTAGATGGGCAATAGATATGGCTGAGGCAGATTTTGAATTTTAACAAAAATGATTTTTTAGATAAGAAAGTCAATTGGATACATTGGGCATGAATGTACAGTGTATGTGGCATTTAAATTATGCATGATTGTAGATATGACATTGAAGATGCAGTATCAAATTGTCAACTGATTTTCAAAGAGATGTTGTCTCCACAGGTCATGTGTATTTAAATTATGTGTAATCTGTCAAAACAAAACTATAGATATACATTAGTATTGATAAATTATGGTCTTCAAGACTTGTATATTTATATACATGTACATTAATTATTTTTCATCAACATTGTTATTTAATGTTTTACTTGATAAATTGTGATTATTTTACTCTCAATTTTCCCCTGTTGCGTTCAAATTTTAATCATGGATCAAATGCTGATAATGTTACATCATGCTTTTAGCAATTGTGTATATTTTATTGACAGTGTGTGAAAACCATTCTATTTCAGGTTAGGATATGAAATATATGAAACAATGATGACCTGCATTATCCACTCTTCTTTATGTAGATTTACCCAAGTTATGTACATGTATAAGTTTTACTTTCTGTGGTCTTCACATTTTAGGAAATCTTTTAAGTAATTTTAGATATTTGTTCTGGAAGTGTCATTACCATTTCTTTTTATATTATGTAAAGATATCAAACGATGATGTGGGTGTATAAACAACCACTCTAATAATACACTGACTACGACAGGGCAGAAACTTGTCTCTGTGATCATCTCTATCCTTAGACTCATCATGATATTATTCCTCTCATTTTTGCATGATTTTTAAGTGTTTGCATTGTGATTTACTATGAATTATGGACTCTATATATTTTTTCATTTTAAAAGTACATTTGTAACTTAGGTTTGCACCTAACATTATTTTTTTCAACAAGATTGAGTCTTTAATCAACATTCTAAATACAAACTTTTTTGGTGGTCATATATTGCAGTTTTCTTACATTTATTACTTTGATATAAACTCTGAAATTTTATATTCATTATTAAAAATACAGAATGTAATGGAAGTGCCTGACAGAAACAAGAAAAATGTTTTGATGTTTTAATCAAAAACAAAACATCCATATCTGTGAAGTCTACCTCAGTTTTGGCACTTCAAGGTGTTAAACACTGTTCATCC
>WFKH01010931.1:62313688-62331778 GCA_016163765.1 Magallana hongkongensis
AAAAAAAATATCAAGCATCTTTGGTATTAATTATGAAGAAATGGGAGTTTAATAATGTGCCTTGAGCTGATTCATATGTACACAAACTTTTTTAGGGGATTTTCAAACAAACTTCACATAGAAGATAATCAGTTTAAATTCATGATCAAAGCATTAACTTTCAGTGAGCTAATTCTAAATGTTATTGCATATGTACCTGTGCATAGTATTAGTAAGTAAGTAAATCATTTATTATAGTGACCTGTGTATTTTTTACAATGAAGAATATACATTTACATAAATCAAACACCTGGCCCATTGGACCCGTAAGTCTCTGTTAACATTTTTAATGCATGGGGGAGAATTTACTTGCAGAATATACAAAATTTGCAGTTTGTCTTGGAAAGTTACAAATGAGAGTTTGAAATAGGTTGTCTTGAGTTAAGTAAGAAGTATTTGGAAACATAACACTTTCATAAAGTGTAATGGAATGTTTACATATTTATTTGACAAAAGTAACAAATACATGCAAATTGCATGACCGCCTTATTTTAAGAATTGGTAATTTGGAATTCTTGAAAAAGTATCTTGCTTGCAAATCAACGACTGTTTCAGCATTGAATATAAAAGTATGAGGACCATCCAATAATTAAGTGGACTTCTATAATAGGAAACATATTTGATTACACAAACAGTTGCACACAGCATAAAGTAGTCTTCACACAACTGCTCCTAAAAGATTTCCTCATAATTTTGTATGAGGGTAAATTATGATATTTTTTGTTGATTTCTTAGGACACATCATGCATTCAATGAATTTTACGACATCACAATAAGCTTCATAAAAATGTGCATAAACAATAGTGAATGTATTTCATGTGGATTATCTTTACCCTAGATCATTTAAAAAAATTAACTTGGTATACATGCTTCACCATTAATATTTTCCAAAAGTTCAGATAAAAATGTATTCATTGTGATCTATGATTGCAGGTAATCCTGATATCGTTTGACACAGGTCTTTATTAATTACCTTCTTTGCATTTTGGATAAAGTTTAGTTATTTTCTTTATTTTCCCCTTCTTAGCTAGGTTGTCTTCCATAAATAACCATCCATCTTAAGTTACTTGTGTTGATCGTGTTTTACGCATTTTAAAATTCCGAATGCTAAAATTGATAAATGTGCGCTGCTTCTTGCATCATTTGACATCATTTTTTTTTAGTCATTTTCAAAAGGAATAAACCAGATAAGATCAAATATATTTGTTTTATCAAGAATTACATCAAATTGTAAACTCATAATGACAGAATAATGATGAGAAACTGGAGAAATTTTTACAAAAATTTTGCACAAATCATTGAGAACTACTGAGTTTAATTATGAGATTATACTTTTTTCATTAAAATCATTATTTTTCTGTGCTGTGTCCTTCCACATCTGTGATACCATTACAACAGTATTTGTCATTAATTTAAATAAGTATTTTAAAAAACTGTATACCCCTGGTCAATTATTAAACATTTGTTAACCAGTATGTAAAATTTCATTGCTCTTTGAGCATAGAGAATAGATAATAGCAGTGTCAAAGTAATTTTTTAATGGTACTTGTATTCCTTAAGCATTACATGTGTTTAATCATTATTGTGACCATGCACCTTAATCTTTAAACATTTTCAATAGAAATAATTAATAAATCTATCACATCAAATATTAAATAAAAATGTATTACTTGTTCATTTAATCAGATGTACCTTCCATAAATGTAAATATCTTATAATTCTTCTGAAACATAGTTACATGTATTATTTTACAGTTCATACAGCAAATGATAATGAATATCAAAGATGTATAATAGTCCTGATTGCACAATCCTCCCATAGAGATGCTGATTCTTAATGTTATCTTCTAATCATGCATCATGGACATTACCACATTTTCAAATTTCCTGTAAAAAAAAAAAAAAAACACTTTAAAAAATAACTTTTTAAAAATTAATATGATTTCAATGTCCTATGAACTAGAATTAAAGACTCCTCTATGCATGTGCTTGTATGGTCCTTTATACAGCTATATGTACATATAATATATAAAAAGAGGAGTCTCAGTTTAATAAATCATATTGACTCCTCACAAGTCGTCATTCATAACAAAAAAAAAATTAGTGTAAGTTAATAATTTACTTACTGTGACGTTATGTTTTCCCCTGGTGTGTAAAATGGATTACAGACCATGTCTACATATGCATTGTGTAATTTTCTGAACATCTGAAAAAGCACAGTGAAATCATATTATTACATATACCAGGTAACGTCAAGAGACAGATCAAATAAAACAGCTATGGTTTTATATTATACAATTTTTTTTTACTCACACTTCTGATTTCATTATCACGTAAACTGGAATTTATAGACTCCACAACTATGACAAATTTAACCTTTGTATTAGTAACATACCCATATCTAATATAATGATAAGGAAGACTTAAATCATAGAAAAATATGATCTTTTAAATTTCAAACAGATTAATCAAAGGACATTTAAATTATGCAAATATATATATTTGTATATTTCAATTCAGAAACCTGACCTTGGTCCTGAAGTCATTAAATTTGAAAACAAAATTGAAAGCTGCAATAATATCTGATCACCATTGCATAAGTAAGTACCATAAGGCAAAGAGAAGATTTGTCATATGATAAGTCCAAAAAAATCATGTGAATGAAAGGATACACTTTGTAATCTTCTGTTGGGTATAGCAACCCAAGGTAGAGCTCCCGCAGCTCATTTGTGTTCTTTCCGACTGAGGAAATCTTTTCCTCGACAACATCCAGGGAGGTGTGTACAGTGTAGTAGAACTTTAACTCATTATCTGTTGGGATTGTCTTAATAAACAGTGGGTAATTCTGTAAAAAATAAGATTCCATTTTGTAAATAAATAGTATAATGAAAAGTTATAAATACATTTTGTCTGTTAGTTTTAAGTAATGTAAAACAGACTGAAAAAGTCTAGTCTCAAATGAGCAAAGAGGTAAAAAAAAAAAAATAATAACCTTACCTCTTTTGCAATGACTGCTACACAAACCGCCATGTTCGGGAATTTGGAAAATGAAAGTGAGCGATCGTTCTATGAATATTTCTTTTTAAAAGAAGAAGAGTTTTTATTCATAAAAAAGACTACATATTTAAAACCTGCCTCAATCAAATAAATTATAAGCAATAAAATAAATGTCATTTTGTGTAAAATACCCGGTAATTAAAATATCGTACAAGTTGTAATTTTTTCTTATCGTTACTTTCACTTTCATTTTGTCTGCAATGGCGAAGAGAGTTGCCGTGATCGGGGCTGGAGCAGCCGGGCTGTGTGCCGCCCGTCACCTGAGTGCCAACCCTGATCTATTTAGTGTGGTTTGTTTTGACATGAGTTCGACAGTGGGAGGGACCTGGAATTACACGGATCTTACGGGAAAGGACGAGCACGGTCTTCCTGTACAGTCGTCCATGTACAAAAATCTCAGGTCAGTTACATCACTCTGACAAGGCCGCATTCTAAAAATAAATCATACTGATGTAAAGCTATTTCAACCCAGCATATAACATGCAACATTTCATCACATAAAAGGTAATGTATTATCATGTATGTTACAGGTATATATATCTGGAATATCTGGAATCGGTATCTGGAATATCAAGTCAACATGTGGCTATTCCAAGACAACTCTAATCCAAACACTCGTAGTTAAAGAGTGCATGACTACGTAGAACTAAGATTCACTGAGAATATTTGTGGATTTTGCTCCAGTTACATGTTCGTAGCATGAGGTTCTACCCTGGTTTAATACTGTATAGAGGGTTATTTTCGCCCCGTGTTATTTTCGCCCTTCTACACTTGCAAATGGTTTTGCCCCATCTTGAACTGCCCAGACACAGTTGTATTAAAAGAGAGATAACATGAGAAATTTGAATTTTCTCAGTCTTAAATTTTCCCACTGACAAGGAGGATCATGAAAGGAGTGAAAATAAAACTGGCGCGAATATTTCCCTGTATACAGTAGTCATAATTGCAGGGTACCCAGTTTCACTAAGAACGTTAACAGCTGGTTAATGTTAAGACTTATTAAACTAATTTAGGATTATATTCTGTATATATTTTCATACCAAAAAATTCCTGAGAGATTTTACTACATGTACTGTTTAACCACTTTACTTGCCTCAAAGGTTTTTCTAAACACCCTAACCAACCTCGGAAAGTGAAGTATGTTACTTTCACGTCGGGATCAAGAGTCACCATTTTTACCTGTAAACAAACCACACCATTTCATTTTACAGGGCTGGTGAGGGTGTTTAAAAGATATTCAGAGGCAAGTAATTATGGAAGGGAATTACCGCCAAAAGTCTATGTATCTTGCTTTTATTCTTATTATGCTTACTTCTTTATTCTTCAGTACATTTACACTTGCATGTCACTTTATTGCTTTCATATTCATGCTTATCCAATTTCACTTTGATTCTCTTTTATTGCTTAATTCTATGTTGCAATATTCTCTTCTTATTCCTGTAAATTCTTACTTCTATCTCTGTTACAAACGTGAATTCAATCACGCAAACCATATAGCACTTTCAATAAAGACGAATACAAGTTGTATGAATTTAATGCTGCATTATGACGCCAGGCGGCAGTGTGTGCGCTACAATTGCTGCTCCCGAAGATTCATGATTTACGAAACTAAATGGCATAAATATCATGGATTGGTGAAAACAGATCCAATTAAGGGCTCAATATAGGAATATGAAATGGATGTGATCAACTTTTTAACAAGCCATGATATACGCAGGCTCAAAATGATACGTTTTCTTTTATATACATGTACAATGCATATGCGCAGTTTTAAAAAACCTGGGGGGGGGGGAGTCTGAGAGCTAATTAATTATTTTATTGGTTGATTAAATAATTGTGAATTTTCCAGGGTGTATGGATCTGACCCCCATTCTAGATCCGCATCGCAATGTACCGTAAATACATATTGTAACAAATTATTATTATTCGCATGGGCGTTTAATTTTGAACCGAGGAACATGTCATAGGTACTTGTGGACAGGACCGTGCACTCCCTCTTTTTCCCTCAATTTAAAAAAACCCATATATACAATGAAACGAATGTTAATAGAAATGCCATCGTGTCGTTAATTTCAGTAATTATCGATTTGAGCCGTTAATATGTGGTGGTTAGAGACAAGAAATGAAAATTGCTTTTTTTCAATTGAGAGGGAAAAGACGTGGAGGTGGGGTGGTGACGGTTCTGTCCAGAAGTACCTGTGGATGAAATAGAAATAAAAGTCAATTAAATTTAAAGATGTTTTTAAAAACAATAAAAGGGTCCGGGGTACGTAATGCTTAGAGGTAGCTTGTCCTATACACTAGTACGTGTGAAAATTATCACATGTATGAACCCACTATCTGACTCTCATTAGGCCACAGTACTGTATATTCCTGCATGATTAAACGTGAGGAATTAATATCCGCGTAAAATTTCGATAAGCATACCTTGCAGCTTTATTAATCTCAATTATTTTTCTAAAAGTTGTGAACTTGTGCAATTAAAACAAAGTTTGGTGCACGCGATTTTATATTCTTGCCATTTGGAAAAAACTGCGGAATCGCAGAATTAAATATACTCAGTAAAAATCTAAAGTATCAGTGACGTTACATATTGAGTTACACATTACAAAGTCAACAAAAACAAACCATGCTAAAGAGATTAAAATACAGTATTACTGTATATGATATGGATCACTCACAGCCAGGTTTATTGTGGCTTTGTTTATTTATCAATCATTTAATTGAGTGTACCTGTTCAGTTTTGAAGGTGTTTAAGCTACCATAATTTACAGACATGAACCTCATACATGACTACCAGTGAACTGTTCTTGATTGAATGAAGAATTGAATTAACCGAATTCCATATCAAGCTTGCGGTGACGATAATTATGATACGGGTGCTAATTATGAGAACTGTGAGAATATAGCGTCTCATATATAACTGATGCGCGGACTAAGAAGTTTGGGGGGGGATCCAGTCACCCCACCACACTAGGCCTTGAAAATTCAAACTTTTTTAAATTCACACAGTAGACTTACTGAAAATACGCCTCGGACTCCCCCTCCCCCCTGGCAAACAAGATTATAAATTATTCCTCAGTACATGTACCCCCCCCCCCCATCCCCTCCGTCTCGAAAAAAAATTCTTGATCTGAACATATAATCATTGGAGCGAAATGTCCTGGTGCTAAACATTCCGCATTTTTATTAACCTAGCTGCGTTTTTTTTTTCGTATAGGGGAGCAGCAGTTGTAGCGCACACACTGCCGCCTGGCGTCATAATGCAGCATTAAATTCATACAACTTGTATTCGTCTTTATTGAAAGTGCTATATGGCTTACGTGACTGAACTCATGTTTGTAACAGAGACAGAGGAATAAGAAGAGAATATTGCAACATAGAATTAAGCAAACCATAAAGAATAAAAGAGAATCAAAGTGAAATTGGATAAGCATGAATATGAAAACAATAAAGTGATATACAAGTATAAATGTACTGAAGAATAAGGAGTAAGCATAATATTATAAGAATAAAAGCAAGATACATAGACTTTTGGCGGTAATTCTCTTCCATAAGTAATGACATCCAAAGTAAAATGTCTCAGGAATGTTTTGGTAATAGAATTTTCACAGAATATATTTCTAAATTAGTTTAATAAGTCGAAAAGCGTGTGCAACTTTTTGTGCGCAATAAACGTACAGTTTTTTGTATGGATGGAACTGTAGCTCCATGGTCCATCAACCCGAAATTTACCGTAGAGCTACAGTTCTGCAGCTAGGTCAGTGCAGTAAACAATTCATCAAGTTTGGGATTGATGACAAGAACTTAAAATTTTAATGGTTATAGACGATCATTTTTATTGATTTAATCAGTCCATCACTTTAATCAATTATTTATGTGTATTTTTTTTTATTGATTAATACAACTCTCACAAAGGAATTTAATCTCATATACCAGTATATATAACATTCAATTTGCACATTAAAATATCCTTTTACATATACTTATAAAATATGCATAGTGATCAAAAATACTGATATCTTACTGTACATACAATTTTTCAGTTTTAAACAATATTTTTAGCAATTTAATACCAAGCAAATTATTTTTGTGTTTTTTTTTTTGCTGAAATTAATTTTGATAATTGATAGTCTAAACATTTATAAGGAAAGAAAGGTGCACAAATCTATTAACATTAACATAAATATCTACTTAATACTGATGAATTTTTCAATACATGTACTTGTGACGATATCAATTAATGCACAATATTGATATCTTTCTATTACTTTTGTTAGGAGAAATTTTGCTTAACTTTTTTTTTTAGAACCAATTTGCCAAAAGAAGTGATGGCCTTCCCCAACTTTCCTTTCCAAACTTCCATGCCTTCTTACATAGTACACCAGGATGTTTTAGAATATCTAAAGAGTTACGCAGCTCACTACAATCTCTTCAAGTACATCAAGGTATGAGTCCGAAAACATCAGTATTTAACTCTCTTTACTCTACTCAGTATATCTGAAACAGTCATTGGGTAATGGTCAATTTGGTGGCTGTGCTATGAAACTGTCACATTTGGGTTATTCCAGTCATGTACATTGTTTGTGGATGAGGGTAATGGTTCTTACTATAAGTAGTCAAATGCCAAGGCAATACCACTCAGATGAATATGTGACATTTTACACTAGGGCCACTACAGACATTCTAATTAATGGAAGATTAACTTAACTCATTTTGAGGTCAAATTTTAACGCAATTTTATAGTCCATGTGCATGTACCAGTATAAATTGAAACAAGGTGATCTATTAAGGATGACTCTGACATGTTTTGATAGCTAAACACTATGGTAACCAATGTCCACTCCAGACTGTGTGAAGGAGAGAGGGAATTATGGGATGTGTCGTACTGTCCAGTGTCTGCTCGGGACAAGATCCTCACTCAGGAATTTGATGCTGTAATGGTCTGTAATGGGTGAGGAGTTTTATTCTTTACAGATTATTTACATTTTCCAGATCCTTTGTCTGTGATAATACTATAAATCAAATTTGTAACGCATAGTCCAATACATTTCATCAATGACGCAAGTGACATATTGTGGGGTGCAAGCAGGGTTTGCATAATTACACGAAATGAAAATAAAGTAAAAATATCAATAATTTAATAATTACTTGAAAAATTGGTAAAAATTATATAAAATACATGTATAAGTAGTAATAAGGAGTCTTTCTTTGAATATTAAGAGGTGTTCAAATAGGGTTGGGTGTGATAAAATCTATCATAAAACCCTTCGGGCTTTATTGGATTTGATCAACCCGACCATATTCGATTACCTTAAAATACTAAAAGAATGATTCCTTATTCCTTGGTTAAATAATTTTATGTTTATTGTCACCTGAATTTTAAAAAATTGTCAGGAAAGAAATTTAAAATAAAACAAACATATTTTTTTAATTTAATTTCCCTGCTAACTACACTTGCGAATGGCATTGAATATAGAAATATAACTATGATAAAATCTAGCTGTTGTTATTACAACAGAAAGCCCAGTATATGTACCATTGGGGTGGCAATTGTATTGTGAAAGAGAAAATGCTTTGTGACACTTGATAGAATTGGATCAGATACTGTAAAGGCGTGCTTGTAATTGGAGTTGAAAATTTGTAAGAGAGAATTGACAATTATTTGTACTTATCAGAATGGTCATATTTTTGTCAGATCTGATATTATGAACATGAGGATTTACAGCATGTATCAAATCATCATGCAGTGTGATGTCTGTGTTTGCTGTTTGTACTTGTAAATGTACATCTGTGCATGTGAGTCATGTACAGGTGTTCTGAAGCTGTGGATGTTTGGGGCCTAGTTGTTAGGAGTGTAGGAGTGTTAATTAAGTTGTTCAGGAGGAGGTGACCTCTTTCAGGTAACATCAGTGAGTCATGTGTATAAGTTTTATACTCATCCTACCTGGAATCTAACAGGCTCGTTCTGCAATATAGATTTCCAAGACAAGTTGTTTTTCACAAAACCATGGTATAGAAACCATTATCATGCAGTTTAACAAATCAGATGACATGTACATACAGTTTGTATGTACATATATAATGAATGAAATGAAGATGTCTGTAAATAAAGGTAAAAAAAGACAAAAACATGGTTTGAGCTGGAAATTTTCTAATTTTTCTTTTTCTATTTTTAATGTCTAGAGTGTTTAACTTCATGGGCATTTTGAATGCTTGACTAAAAGGATGATGTGAAATACAGGCCCCAGTAAATTGGCAAAAAATAAATTTCTGAATTTCTGGGGTTTTTTTTTGCTTGTACTTAATCTTTGATAAATGTACTCTCATATAATCCTTTCTTACCCAAGATAAAACAGTCACATGGGAAATATACATCATTACGGTATTTATGGTAGGGGTACACTGTTTATATTAAATTCCCGTTGACTCTCAGCTCCGCCCCACATTTGAAAGCCTTCAAAATACATGAGTGCAATTAGGTAAATTTTTCTCCTTCAGCTGGTCAATATAAATTTGATCAATATCTATATATGAAAGGAGAAAAATGTACTTCACTGCACTCATATATAACTTTTTAAAAGATACAAAAGTCCAGTTGGCCTTCCCCATTATAAACTGATGTTGTTTACCTGATGTGAACTCACTTAACCTTTCATAATGTTGCTCTTCTGTACCCTGCATGTCACGTGACATCCATTTCGGTAAGCGTGTTCGACGTGACTTCATATGCCATTAACTTTCATTTATGCGAATGCATTATTTGTATTTGTAAGTTTTATTTTCAGTGGATTTTATTTCTGATTGCCAAGTTTTCCCTCAACTGATGAGAATTTGCCAATAAACAAAGTCACATGATAAGTAAATGAGTCTTGTCTGATCTGCTTGATTCCTTCATATACATATCGTCTATTGTACCAAGGTCCACCCATTCTATTCATTTTTGTTCATTGAAACGACAGGGTCACAAACCAGAACGAAACGATGTACAAAATCATCGATAATGCGTCAATCATTACAACAAAAAATGATCCAAGCTGTAAACACTAATCATGGATGTCATTTTTATTCACTCTTGTTTTAAAATTATCAAAATCATGATGGATTTTTTATACTTCATTTCATAAAAAGGAGCCGCCCACATGTGTTAAGGGATCATCATTTTTTGAATGTCAGAAGTCAAGTTACAAGTGAGATACAGCTGAGCTTAAAAGCTCATAACATGATTTTGATTACAAATAATTTTGTGCTGGAAAGAAATTTTTTGCATGAAGTTTTACTACTAATCAATTATTTTAAGATGAAAAAAACAATTTATTTAAAAAAACATTTATCATCCTGATTTCCTATGGGTTCATCTCAAAAGTCATTTTTACTATACATGTATTGGATCCTATGGGATTTTTTGAAAAAGCACCAAATGTATACACATTTTTTCCATATTCCATATTTTTCTGCCCTAGGGATTTATTATTTTCTTTAAAAACATATTTTATAAACTATTGTAAAAGTAATGATTAAAATTTTAAAATTATGATCTTGTTTGGTCCAGGGATTATTTCAAAGTATGGTACATGTAGATTTTTTTCAAAATTTTTTATCCAAAATACTCATGACAAACAAGATAAACTGTTTCATTGTACTATGTGTATATAAATATCTTTATAAACAAAAGAAGCCAAAGTTTTAATGAAACTTTTATCAATATAACACATGTAAACAAAAACAAAGCTTAAGCTTTGTTTACAAAACAAGGAATTCTGAAGTCTGTAACTGACGCATGTTTCTTGACTAATGACGTACATTAAAATTTTAGTGAAGCATTAGAAATACCATGATATTAAAAATGGAAAAATTTAAAGCTCAAATCATCTGTATGACCCTTTAATACTATCCAACATTTCCAAATGAATGTAATCTCTTAAATTTCCAACTGTTATGTCTGTCACACAGCTCAACAATAGAAATATAGGAACTCATTACTGTATTAACTGCGTCAACTGTTGAAGTTCACCGCCTTTGTGTTCTCGGCTTTATTGTGTTTATTGTGGTGTACGTGGCCTCTGTCATTGATTTGTTGTGTAACTCTCTCATTTCTTCTTGACTTCAAAAATTGGAAAATAACTGGTTGATTCCATTTAACCCTGGTAAATTTGAGCTCATTTGCATCACACACATGATAAAAAATGTCTAAATGAGCTACTTTATCCAGGACCAGGTCATACCAGACCAATGGCGCCAAATTCTTTGGAGTAACTGTCACAAACCTCAGCTGGGACCACCAGCTACTGGAGGCCATAAACGTCTGCATATCCTGTGTGCCAGAAGCGGTACATCCTCAAAAGCTTTTTCTTTTCCATCTGGGAAACATCTGTAGATCATTACTACCCATACAATACTGACCAGACACAATCTAACACCAGAGAGGACCCCAAAAGCAGACTCCAAGTTCACTCAGCATCCACTTGGGATCTGGTCAGGGTCTTTTGAAATCTGTATTCGCTTTGCATTTACACGGAGCTCACTCAAAATTTCTGAGATACAATCATAAGAGAGGACAATGTTATGTTTTCCAATCAGTATTTCATTATTTTTTAACATTCCCTCTTTTTTTATTTGTTTGTAATTGATTATTAATATTGTCCTCCATTCATTTTTTTAAATTTTCTCTCTCATTACACACATAGTTCAGTGATTCTCCATCAGTTATGCAGTGAGGATTCAGAAAAGAAAAGAAAAAAATCAATGAAATAGTTAAAATAAATGAATATTTAATATTGTTGCATGGAAGAAATACCAAAATTATGAATTACACTGCATCAAATTGATAAAATTAATATGCTTTATCCGTACATGTGTGAACAAAAACTCGCGTGCACAATGATTCGATTAGAAATGAGCTGCAAATTTAATGCTGATTAGTTAAAGCATTTTCCATAATCAGTAATCCTGATTGACAGATCAGTTAGTTAGAACGGACCCCATATTCTTTTTAGTGCCTTTGCATTAAGGGTTTGCAGTGACCTTGAACCAAGTTTCTAGGTCTAAGGTTAAGGTCATAGCAGAATTATCAGAAAAATTTTTGTCCGGATTTTACATTCTCTCCCCTTGGTCCAATCTGGCACTTCACCCAAAGAGTGCCTTTGATCAAAGGTTGTGCAGTGACCTTGAATGACTTTTCTAGGTCTTATGTCAAGGTTATATCACTAAATGAAGTACATTGCTAATTAACATATGATTACCACTAATTGAAGTACATTAACAGTTTGAACAGTTGAACAGTTTATTTTATCTCTTTGGTTGTGGTTTACAACATAGAGGATATTACAAACATATACACAATTCTGTATGCGTGAGTAGAATGGAAAAAATTAACAATTATAATGGTTCTGTACATAATATATATGAAGTATAAATGTACATTTTTTATGTAGATAAATATATAGGAATTAATAACCAGGAGGTTTAGCCTTCTTGTTAACAATACTGATAAATTTACATAACTTGATTAATAAGCTTACATTGTTTGAGGAAAAAAGCTCATTAAATTTGGCAATATTTGGTCTAAAAAGATAAAATTTTGGTATATACTTTTCTCTTCATTTTTCAACACGGTGCAACACAAAATATAGTGAAATTCATCTCCAATGTCTCTATTACAATAATTACATAACCTGTTACTTCTTTCTATATCATTCCATCTACCAGTTTCAAACGTAATTTATGGTTTGAAGTTCGAAATCTAGCTAAAATTTGTTTCATATAATTACTTAAATTACAATTAACATACGGTTGGCATCTAAAGTCTAAATTAGTAAACAACTTATATATAACACCTTTTGAAGAATTATTGCAAATTGATTCCCAGTTTTGTTGAAACTGATCCGTTAGCTTTTGTTTTAAGCTTTTAATTAGCCAATTTTCATTAACTACTTGGTTATTCATCCAAATACACTGTATTACTATACCCACTGTCATCTAAAAGACCTCAATATAGCATCATCAGAAATCCTTATTTGAATGCAAGACAGAGTTAACGAGAATGCTGATAATGGTAATACATTAATATATAAGATGTCATTGGGTTTTAATAATCTCATGTTTCTTATTTTGTTGTTTTATAGTCACTATGCTCTGCCTCTGTATCCCACAATTCCTGGAATGGAAGAGTTCAAAGGTCAAGTGGTACACAGCCATGACTACAGAAGTCCAGAAGTGTTCCGGGGGAAGAGGGTAGTGTGTCTGGGGGCAGCTGCCTCTGGACAGGACATAGCCATCGATGTTTCCTCGGAAGCTAAATTGGTAAGTCTTGTTTTTAATTTTTATGTACTCTAAGATTAAGATGGAAAGGAGGGTAATTTTTTCTACAAACTTTAACCCCACTCAACTTTTGAACCACCTGATCATACTAATACTGATCATATTAATAGGATTGGAGCCAATTCAGTTTTCCCATACCAAGAGTCACATTGATCAACTTGCTTGTCTTCAAATTAGAAAGACTAATATGTGTTTATAGTTTCAAGGATGGTGGATGGTCAACAAATTAACCATCAGATCTACCTTAAAATTTTAGATATGATTTTTTATGGCCATAAACTATAATTTAGTAAAGAAATAATATTTTAGTCATTTTCCTATATCTTTATACAAAGCTTTCCTTCTAAGGAGAATAATTAATATAGTCTAAATATGTTCATGACCATCCATCCCGCTTAATCAACTTTAATTACATTGATTTTGAAATATAATTTTAGGTATCATGGGTAAAAACACATTTAGTTAAAATACGCATTGTTATGCCAATTGTTTGTACATTCATGTACTATAATGTACAGTAAAATGCAGTAATAGCAAAGTGCAATTTTGATTTGTCATAAATGTACAGGTAATTCATTATACATGTATTTGATAAGGATTAATACTAACAGCTGAATAGAAATAAGGGAAATATAATGAGTTGCTGTGAATTCCTTATACATGTATGTGTGTTCACTATATCAATGTTTTACTGTAGAAGTTGTTTACTGGTTAAAGATATGATTTGATCCCCATAATTGTTCCAGGTGTACTTGAGCCACAACAAAGCCAGGCTTGAGACTTATCTCCCAGAAAATGTAAAACAGGAGCCAGGAATCCAGGCATTAGGATCACACTCTGTTATTTTTCTGAACGGAGAGGAGGCAGAGATAGACGTCTTACTGCTCTGTACCGGTTACCACTACCACTTCCCCTTCCTGTCCGAGGATTGTCAGGTCCAGATCTCTGATGAGAGACTCACCCCTCTTTACAAACACTTGATCCATATCAATCACCCAACAATGGCATTCGTTGGCATTCCTAAGACAATTTGTCCATTTCCCCAGTTTGATGTACAGGTGCGATTCTTCTTGTCTTGGCTGTCTGGAAGGTTCAGACTTCCATCCAAGGCTGACATGTTGTCTGATACGGAGAGGGACTTCCAGAGGAGGTTGTCTGAGGGTCTACCCCCGAGGTACGCCCATGTCCTGGGTCCCAGGCAGTGGGAGTATAATGATGAGCTGGCTCAGTTAGCGGACATTGAGCTCATCCCTAGGGTGGTACAGAAACTGTATGATTATGTCCACGAAACCCGAGTCAAAGACATTGTTCATTACAAGAACCGGAATTATAAACTAGTCGATTCTGAAGACTTTCAAGTTTTATAGCAGGACTGGGTCTAAGGAATGAATCCTTTTATAGTAATGGTTGTATTTATTAACACATTATACAGACTGTTAAACTTTTAATGAAATTTTAGCTCTCCTAAGCCACAGACTTGAGTGAAGCTTTTCTGATCAAAGAGTGTCTATTGTCAAGCTGTCTGTTTGTATGTTGTCTGTAACCTTCCCACAATCTGAACTTCTTCTCCAGAACTCACCTGACTGATTTCAACAAAATTTGATACAATACATCATTGGTTGAGAGTTGATTAAAGACCACCCAACCACCACCACCCCTACATTCTCAAGAGGGATGATCAAGAAAAAGGAAAATAGGATTGGTTGATTTAAATATCTTCCTAATAAAATCACCAGACTAGAAATAATGAAGCATGTGTCAAAGTTTTGTAAGATTGTGCAGGCTCAATTTTTTTTTTCAGCCATGACCACAAGACTATATAAATGAGGCACATGGAGGTTTGCAAGGCTAAGAATAGGCAAATCTAGGGGAAAATATTTTTTTAAATCTGTTTTTTTATGGAAGGAATGCTGTGTTCCTTATAAGATGGGCAAAACTGTGGAAGATTGTCTCAAGCATTTGGGTAAAACTAATGAATAAATAGGAAACATTTCTTTAATTATATAGATATAGATTTGTTTAAATCATGACCCCAGAAACCAGGGTTTGGGAATCAGAGTTAGACATAAGAAAATATAGATGGGAATACATGTACACTTTAAAACTGTTAATCAGAAAAATGATGTGACCCATGGGCCTCTTGTTACTTATTAGATTTTAATTACTTTATGATTTTAATAATAAACATTTTTGGATTCCAATGAGTTTTTAGTATTGACTAATCTGCTACAAGATTTCCATGTGAAATGAAAAAGATCACTTCAATAGTTTAATAAAACTGAATATAAAGACATAAGTGCACATATCTAGGACTTATTTATTTAATGATGAGCTAATTTTTTGTCATCTTATACTGTTCAGTCAGTATATCCATAAGATGATTCGTGATGAAAAGAAGTTAATTGTTTCAAAAATTATATATTCATTTGACACTTTCACCTTGTGTCAGCAACAGAAAGCATAGTACCTTTATGATGGTAAATTTGCTGAAACTTAGATAAAAGGGATTGTGCTATAAAGCTTATAGAACAATGTCATAGTCACTTGAAATTAACGATAAAAATATCTATTTTCCTCTAACACTTGATTATGGCAAAGGACAGAGAAATAAAACAATTTTTTTGTCATTTGCCTACGAACTGCCTACTTACATACCACATTTTAAATTAAACAATATCTCAAAATAAAGGGCAGAGAGGGGATACAATAGCCCTACATTACTTGTACATGTATATCCAAGTTATCATAGACTCAAAATAAAGAGCAGAAATATGGTACAATATATATCCATACAATACATGTATATCCATATTATCATATACTCAAAATAAAGGACAGAGAGAGGATATAATAATAGCCATACAATGCATGAATATCCATATTACATGTATCATAGACTTAAAATAATGAGCACTAATTGGGTACAATTGCTATACAGTACATACATGTATATAGCCAAGTTATAATGCATTCAAAATCACAGGCGTTGGAACCATTAGGGGGTGGGGGGGGGGGGGGGGGCCCTCCCCCCCCCCCCCCCCACTTTTTTTTGCAAAGATAGACAAAATCATAATGAATCAATCAATGATTTAATTTTTTTTAATTTCACGAAAAACTACTTTTAAATTTTACAATGAACCGTGGTTAACACCCCCCCCTTTTAAATTTGCTTCCGAAGCTTATGAGAGGGGATACATTAATTACGATACATGTATATATCCAAGTTATCACAGACTCAAAATAAAGAGCAGAGTGGAGATACAATATCCATACAGTAAATGTATATCCAGTTTATCATAGAGTAAATATTGAGGGAGACACAGTTGCAATACATGACTGTCCAGTGCTTCAAGGACAAAATATTGAGGGCATGGTGGGTACAATTGCAATACATGTACATGTATTGCCAATACATGTACATATATTGCCAAGTTATTATAAACCCAATATGGAGGACATTGATGAATCAATTGAAAATTGCCATACAAAACGTGTATTAAAGTGTTTTTTGATCGAATTAATTATATATAAACCAAATATTGAGGGCTACAATCACAATGCAGTACCTGTACATGTACATTTGTATATCCACAATAATGAGAACAGGAAAACATTAGAACTAAAATTATAATGCAGAATTCGATCGATCTCGGTCATGATCTCGGTCCTTGCTACCACACACCTGTTGTCTCAGGTAGACTGAAGCTGTGGGTGTTTGTTACCTGTTTGTTACTGTTTATATCTAGAGGTGTGAATTAAAAATATATTAAATAGAATGTTGTGACCTCTGCTTGGAATGACATATATATTATGCATATTAGTTTATTGCGAGTCCATACAAAACTGAAAAAAATTATCATAAAAATATGAATCTCGACAAATCAGGTGACATATACTTGTAGAGATTAATACACTTACAAATAAAAGTTTTTAATTAGTCTTTCCAAATTAGCGTCATATCTTTTCATTTTTCTCTGCACAGCCGAATCAATGAGCTATTCTTATGGAACGCCATAGCTGCATTAAGGTCAATTTCAAATGATATATGAATTGCTACAACTTTTATATATGCAATAGTAATATATAACAAATAATGATATTAATATTGCATATAAAGATATACCAATATTTATATCATATGAAATTGACCTTAAGGCAGCTATGGGTTCTGTATGTATTCTGATCATGTCTGACTGTTAATACTTGACCAAGTATCATTTGGCGGAGGGCCTATAAGTTTGTTCAAAGAAAGGATTATGCCCTTTCAAAGAGGAGAGAATGATATATGTTTGATATTATAGAAATCTTAAGAAAATCGATTATCATTCATACAAAAACTGACAAGACTGAAATTGACGCGATCGATTCAGTTAAACAACCTTTCTTCGTTTGAATATTTGCATTCCTTTAACCTTTAATAAGTGCTTTTAAATGCTAAAATGTCACCTTTATTTCAAGTAGCTTTAATTAAATATCTCTACATGAGTCTTTATTGTCTGTTTGAAACATTTTGGTGTTGACTTTCCGTGAATTATATTTCCATCGCAGTGGCGTCGGAAGCAAATTGAAAGTGGGGGGTGGGGGTGGGGGGTGGGGCTAGACTTATCAAAAATCTTGACAGGCAAAAAAAAGGTCTTTGGTATGTATAAATTTGCAAAAAAGTGGGGGGGGGGGG
>WFKH01010931.1:62345196-62355875 GCA_016163765.1 Magallana hongkongensis
CCGCTTCCGACGCCTTTGCAAAGCATATATGTGTTTTTCAGGGGGGGTCCGAGGCATATTTACGATAATTTTACTATGTAAATTTAATAACTTTTCATTTTCCAGGGGGACCCCCCCGGCCCCCCCTCTAGATCCGCGCATGAGAAAAATCAGAAAACTGACAATGCCAAGCCAAGCTACTACATAGAAAAGTGATCGGGTATGGTCTCCGTAATCGGAATCGGGATTCACAAAATAACAATAAGGACCGAAGAAATTCGATCTGCAATGTGAGATTTGCGTTTTACAGGTGTATTCCTTTTTGGAGTGTTTGCAAAAATAGGTACTCGGTATATCTATAATAATTATCTAAGTATTCTGTTCTGGTTAAAAGCATATATTCACAAAACTTAGTTGCAAACATCACTGTAGGAAATAGTCTTGCAAACATAATTTATGACGAAATAATGACTTTACCAGGTTGGGACCAATCGCCCAAACAGGATAATATGTTTTACGGTGCGACCGTTTGGGCGAGCACAGCATAAAATTATATACACCCATGTACTAAGTGTACATATGTATCATTATGATAATTTTTTCAAAAATAGCCTGTTTTACCAAATGAATGCATCAACGTGTTAAAAAAAAAACCCCCCCCCCCCAAAAAAAAATAAAATATATTTTCGTCTGGGTTTTTTTTTTCTTTCAAACCATTATTTACTCTTACGCTCCAGGCAGCATTACCACGATATTTTGATTAATGAGGAGAACTTTGTTAATCATTAATTGTTGCATCTCAAGTATGATTTATTTCAATGCGGAGTTCTTTCCCCTTTTTAAATAAAGTGATTGTGACGTAATTATTTAACATGGAATTGTGGATACGATTCTGACGACAGAAAATTCAGTACGTCAAAGGGAGCAGTAATTTGAATTTTCTCTTCACCCAGGCGTTGTTGTTGGAGCTTGCAGTGCTTGCCCGTGCTTCGCACCGGGGAGCTGCGCATGCTTTAATATCCTGTTTGGGATTAAATACCCCAAATGGGGTATAAATTTACAGTGCAAAACTTGGAAATTTTTTATTAAGTAATTTTTGTAATAAATCTGTACACAATTTTTTATATATTTTTTTTTGCACTGTATTTTTATATCCCATTTGGGATATTAACACATATCCGGTAATTTTTGCGATTATCTTATTTTCGTGTTTTTCACTTTTACATCGCAAAATATTCAATACGCAGAAATTATATCAGGTATTGATTGCTATAAGAAACTTCTTTAATTTCAGAAGATGACTGGTGCAAATAAAAAAAGTCACACATTTACTCAAATTTTATGACACCTGAAAAAAACCGGATATATAGTACATCCCAAATGGGCTAGTATAACCAATTTCCCTTGTGTAAGATAACGGTTTTGCTTTTGGTTGCACATGCAATATTTCACAACACTACTTTTGTAAATAAACTACCTGACATGGCATACATGTATTTTTCCAAGTGTTCTCAAATCTATTTATATGCAATGTATATGCAATAACCTTTGGCATTATAATGCTAAGATCACTGGAACATTATGATATATGTGTAATATGTATGTATCTATAATTTGTTAGAATTAACATTTTTAATAAAGTATTAGAATACTGAACTGCTTCACTGAGAATGTGTCTTTTGAAGATTATACATAGATTGATAATTTTTAAGGAAATTCAAGCACTGTCAGTCTATGCCTCTGAGATTGAGAGTAGGACATTTTTGTATTTTCATTTAAAAATGGGTTCTGCACATCATTATTTTGTGATTTTGAAAGTTTATTAAATGTGCTACACTATTGTTTTACTGCAATCTCAGCATGGGACAATAACATTCTTTCTAATCTTGTAATTACAGATGAAAATCATGTTCAGAAATGCATCAAAACACCTAGCCAGGCATATGTTGGAATTCTCTTCAACTACATGTCTTATGAGCCACAGTACATGCATTCAAGCAACACTTCTGAACTCTAAACTAAGAGCAACTTGCTCCCTGAGGTACTACTGCAACGACCCTCCCATAAAACCTCCAAAAAATGTCGTTCAACATGACGAAAGGACTCAGCTTCACTTGAGTATTGTCAATGACCCTAGATTGACCCCGCGGGTGAAGCATTTGATGATCACAGCCTTGATGGCCAAGGTCAAGTTTATTGACGACGAATTAGGGCGGCTTGTGTATGCCGATCCTTACGGAAAAGATGTTCTACAATTCATAAAGACCAGGAAACGAATCCCTATGCTTGGAATACCAATATCATGGGTGTTGGCCTACCTCCTTCCTGTCAATGTGATTATTCAGGTCTCTGTGGGATTGCTTTTATCAGTCATCAGTGTGTTAGACTTTTACAGGGTTATGAGAGGAATGAGCAAGAGAATCTTCTTTATTTACTATGAGCCTCAACATGATATGTACACAGCTATGACTCTGTCAGGCATTCAAGACTTTGATTCAGTCCATTTCAAAGAAGAGGACTTCCAACCTGATGTACTTGGTGGCTTTAACAAAGTATTGCTGCATGGAAAAAATTACTCAGTTTTCCGCGGGAAAGATGCATATTTAAATGACTTAATTTTTGAAAAATTGTGGAAAATAAAACTTGATACAGAAGAGAAAGACCAAGAAGAAAAAAGTGAAATGGAACAAAATATAAGTACATTTAAATGAGAAATAAATTTTTAAAAGACTATGAAAAGGTTTATCTATTCTGTTTGCCAGTTATTTTTATCCATGTTCAACTAATCTACCATGAACAATATTGATTAAAAAATGTATTTTTATAAAGCTGTATATTTGTAGTAGAAAATTTTATCAAGCTGTTAATAATTTATAACTTTAAAGCTTCAGTTTGATACTAAAGAAAAGACCAAGAAGAAATAACTGAAATAAAACAAAATATATTAAAAGGGCTGGATGGTTGTGGCCATTTTTATACTATATTAATCTCCTTGTGAAGAAGAGCTCTATGTGAATACCATTATATAAGTTAACATTCAAATTTTAAAGGGTAAAGTATTTTAAATTTTTCTTTACTTGATGGCAATTTATGGCTAAAAATATCTAAAATGTTGAGGTAGATCTGATGGATGATGTGTTGACCATCCTGCCTCCTTAAGGGGGATGTCCGGCCATCTTGTTCACATGTGGCTAAAATGTACATTGTAAACAATACTTAAAATGACTTGTCTATGCCAAAAACTGACCGAAACTGCTGTCAAAAGATACAAAAGCAATAAATATGAGGCTTTACATGTCGTTTTGTACGCAAATTGCTTACACAAATACAGAACAATGTCGTTCTTAATCACTTAGAACTGCGCAGCTGCAGACTTAAATTGAAGGTTTAAAAATCTGAAACATATGAAAGATGGTTATTGGTGTCCACTCTACAACCATTTGTCGAGAAAAAGATTGAATCTTGCACATTTATGTTGTAGCTTTGTCTCAAAATAGGGTACCCTATTCTTATCAGTCGGCAAGGGATCTGTTTTTAAAACAAGAAACTTAGAACTCCTGTGTCAATGGAGGCACATTGACGTTATATTTTCATAGAAAAAATATTTGTCAATTCAAAACAATCTGTCTTGAATGTGACAGACATCTCTATACCAGTCCCAATGGGGTTTTTTTCCAGTTCTATATGTATAAATTAAATTCTTTTCAGAAGTGGGGAAGGGGTCGAAAAAAATTGTCTTAAATAAAAAATATACCTACATTTTTCAATGAAAATATAACTTAATGTACCTCCATAGACACAGACAAATATATCTCGTGCCAAATGACCCGTTTTAAGAATAGGGTACCCTATTTTGAGACAAAGGTACAACTTAAATGGGCAAGCTTCAACCCTTTTTTCTACAAATGGTTGTAGAGTGGACACCAATGACCTCCTTTTATATTTTTTCTGATTGTTAAATCTTCGAATTAAGTCTGCAGCTGCGCAGTTCTAGGTGATGAAAAAGGCATTGTTCTGTTCTTGTTGGCGTAATTTTCCTACAAAACAACATATGAAACCTTATATGTTTACATTTTGGTCCTCAAATATACAAGACCTTTAAGTATACTTAAATGAGAAATAAGGTTTTATAAAACTATGGAATAGTTTATTCATTTTATTTGTCAGTTATTTTTTTCCATCTATGTCCCCACTACCATAAATAATATTGAAAGGAAAAATGTGTGTTTATAAAGCTGTATATTCGTAGTGCAGAAGTTTTGCAGGCTGTTATCAGTCGTAAAAAAAATAAAACAAACCGTCTTTTTATTTGAAATAGGCAGTTCATATTGCATTAAACTTCATATTTAAGAAAAATAATATTGTTGATATAAATTTTGTTGATAATAATATTGTTGATAATAATATATTGAACAATATCAATAATAACAATGTAATAGGAATGTTTATTGGTGATACGGAATAGTAATCCACATGTATCCGGGGGCGTTCGTCAGCGTGACGTACTGGTACAATGGCCGCAGGTTGTCATAGGGACTGCACCCCGAATTACAGAAATCACCAAGGCAACAACCACCGCACGTCTGCCGAACTTTACAATCCTAATCAACGAGACATAAACAGAACAGAGAAATATACAAAGATGTTATCTATGATCACAAAGATGAAATAAGAAAATTAAGAAAAATACATTGTAAAGCAGAAATTGATTGCAAGGCAGCTTGTTACAACTAACTCTGATAATATGAAGTGTAAGAAAGAAATATAATAAATTATTAAATGTGTATTTGAAAAAATAAGTGTAATTATGAAATTATAAGATGCAGTTTAATTTGAATAGTCACCTTTAAGTCAGTAGGCGGGTGATGTTAATACATTTTTTTTTTTTGGTAAAAGTTTGATAAAAATTGAATATAAGATAAAAAAAATAGAACGGCTTATAAATGTACATGTATTGACTGGTATTTGATAAGAAAAAAAATAATGTTAACTGTTCAGTGTTCGCAAAAGTAACAATATATTGAGGTCACCTCGTCAGTTGGTCAAAAGAAGGCAAACAAACAATGCTTAATTAAGGGTGTCCTATTACTTTTTATTTTACAAATTAACATAAAAATACAGTTCAAGCATTTTTGACGTGATAAATGACACCCAATGCCAACAGCAACAAGACTGAAATAAAACAAATGCTCGTATTCCTTGAAGTTTCCTTAAAAGAAGAGCAATTTCTGGGTAATTTAACGGTTATGCTATGTTTATCCACGCATCGATGACGCACGTGTAAGTCTCCAAAAGTTGTTTACATATATCTGCCTCGCTCTATATTACCCTTTTGACAATAGGCTCATAATCGTAATTGCTCCCATTAAAATTTTGAAACGTGAAAAATGAATTTAAATGCAAACAAAATTAGTATGTATCTTTTTTTAAATTGATCATGACATTATGAACTGCAATTTTTCCGTTACCGTTTACCATTAACAAAGTTAATGTAACTATGTAAATATCTTCTTTTTTTCTTTTTTTCTTTTTTTTTTTTAGATTATCCTGATTTATCCTATCTATCATCATATTTACCATTAAAATAACTTTTCGTTACATTAATTGTATATGTTCATGGATATTCGCTAAACCTATGAACCGTATGGTTCTTGGTTATGACAATACATGATGCATGCACCGGCAGACCAATAGTCTAGAATGCCATGATCACTTAAAGAGGTTCGATCCTTTGATTTTGGGTAGCCATTTTGGGTCACCTCTAGTCTAGAAATTCTGTGTCATATATTAATTCTACTTGTAAATTCCTATTTTACAATGCCAAATAAACTATTTTGAATAAAATAGTTAAGGGAAAATTACATATTTACAGAGTTAAGTAAGGGACTATATTTTGTGGCGGAAGGTTTTTAAGAAGAAAATGAACATTTTTCATAACTCAGTTGTTTTAGAGTACTGTAATTTTAGCTTCCTTATTTTCAGTGCAGACCAAATTTCCAGCTAGTTTATGCATTGGATTATCTTCGTGTTGTTTCAAAAAATACATTTTAACATTATTTCAGTATTTCTATCGACATATATTGGCACATTTAACTAATATCTCATAAAAGTCAAGAAAAAATGAACTCCAATTTTTGCCTAAAATTAGCTTATTTCATGCTATATCTCAAAATTTACATCATAGACCCATACTTTTGGTTTTATTTTCTAAATTTGTAAGATATTTTGACAAGTCTATTAAAATTTGAGAAAAAGTTTGAGACTTTTAAATAATTTTATTGCATGTTGAATCGGTAATGGATACAGCGTTTTATCAGTGCAAAAAGGTCAAAATATCAATTAGGTGAAGAATTTGCAAACTTTTTGTTTATGATTATTTTAATTTTATTAATTTTAAATAATATAAATTTGTATTTGATGCCATGGTTTATTCCGATTAAAAATCATTGAGGAAAAAGCGATTTATGTGCAATATGCACTTTCAGTGCAGAAAGGTCATATTAAATACACTGTAGCACCGAAAGGAGCATATAGACCCCAAAATTTTGTTTTGAATTTTGGTTTAGCTATGTATGTAGTAGATTTTTAAAAAATACTTCCGAAAAAAACTTAGAGACTTATGATCGCAGGATCCAACCTCCTTAATTAACGAGGCCGACTTTAGTTTTCATTGCGCATGTTTTTGCGCATTCTAGTAAAATACAGTGTATTTATATCTTATGAAATTTTTTCGATACCATTTAAATTAAATACAATAAATATTAAACAAAATACAAATAAGAATATTTAGAATTTTAAAAGGAACATTTTATTTTTAAACGATTTTCCGTTGTTTATGACGTTATGATAAAAAGAAGCTTTGTAGGAGTACGTTATAAAAAATAACATAAGAAAAAGTAAAAATTGTATGCCTTTGAAATTTTACCCACAGAATATTGCTATCCTCAGAGTTATTTTTCATGATTTTTGAATGAATCCATTGTACCAATCCACATTCGTAATACTCCAAATATATAGCAAAATTTGGTACATTTTGATATTTTGAGATGACCCCCAATAAAATCTAGACGGAAGAAGTTATTTTTTTTTTTTACATATAAGGCAAAATGATATTAGTAATCACACATTACAATTTGAGGAAAATAGCTATTGTAGTATTTTTTTAATCTGCTTCGAACTGCGGAAAATGACAATTTCCTATATATTCCTATAGTAAATGTACATGTATTTTGAAATAGCCCCTAAAAAAAACCAAATGGTAGATTTAAACTTCGCAAATAAACTAGAGTTGATGTATATTATATGGTTAAAATATAAAAAGTTTTGCTATTGTAGTTTTTGCGCAAAAAAACCCCCAAATCGGCCTCTTAAAATGAAGTTTATTGCTTTGAATTTAAAGTATCCCAGTCAAATTCGATATAATCATACAAATCATATTCCGTTTAAAAATGACAAAATTTCCATTTAATACTGGACAAATTTTATTTTATTTATTAAACACGCCCCCCAAATGTACAAGAGTACGCTGTCTAGGTTGTGTAAAGTATAAAATATGCTGTTCATTTCAGTACGTTTCCACCCGAAAACAAAATCTCTTTGCCAGACTATAGCCTTGTAAATACACAGTCATTACCTTTTCGTCACCCTTTTTCACAATACGATACTAGTAGTTAGTACAGTCTATAGAAGTACTTGTAAGTCCTGTCGTATTTATGCGAGTACTATATAGTCTAATCCAATATCCTTTGGGGATGTTTTTAATTTTGTGTTTAGCATGCTAAAAAGGCCAATAATTTTGTAAAAAAAATTTATTAAGGCGAATAGAGTTCTACAACTTCATATACCAAAAGCTTACACACACAAAGTTGCAACTTTAGCAATAAAAAAGCAAGGCGCAACTGAATTCCTCAATAAGTTAAAGTAATGACCCCCGTTAAAAGTGTATAGTAAATACATTGTACTAAATATTAGGAATATACATGTTCTAGTTAACTAGTCTATAGTACTAGCAAGCGATGATGTGGCTGTTTTTTTAAAATAGCGTGGTCAATTTAGCATTAGTAAATCAATTGAGTACACATTAAAGTATGGCGTGGTGAATTGAGTATAAACAATTAACATATAACGGCGTGGTTAAATGAAGACGGTGTCCAGAAATCTACTGTATCGTCAATTGAGTACTAAACAATTATGGCGTAGTCAACTGAATACTAATAAACTACGACGTAGTCGATTAAGTACTAATAAAAGTACGGCGTGGTCAATTGGGTACTAATAAAAGTACGGCGTACATATACAGTGGGTGATAAGAAAACATTAATTACCGGCAGTGACCTACACCCTGAGTGGTAGGCGACGCCTTCAGCTTGCTGTGATTCTTCAAAGTAACAGATCTACAACAAAGAGCAAGCAATACTAATAAACACCTCTCCATCGTAGTCGGCGACAGACAGGGTGACACCATCAAGTCGAACAACAGACTGGTGGTGTACAGGGTATGCCATTCACAGACATTTTGTCGGTAAATCAGTCTCTCACTATTTAATTCCCTGCACGATTAATTTGTCTACATGTATTCAGAGAAAAATCAGCCTCCAGCGGACAAATAGATAGGAATACATGTGTGGGTATACGTCACCATTGATGGAATTAGGAACGGATTAAAAAAAATCTTTATTTAGAAATTTGATTTTTTTTTAAAGATTTCCGTTATTTAATTCCATTTTTACAGAACTTCATTAACGAACTGAAATATAAGCTGAATAACTGCTTATTGTAGACAAAAATGAACTACCGGTATCCAATCAGACGAAGATAATATATGATTGAACGAGCATTAACTGTATGAACCGAAATTCTAATCAGACCGATAGATCATTGACGTTTACGGTGGTGGGACACCTGTCGATATTAAGGTGGTATGGGACACCTGCCGATATTAAGATGGTATATGGGACACCTGTCGATATTAACGGATAAAAGTTTATTATAATCAAAATACTGTCACTGATTTAGAATTTTCAAATTTTACAATATTTGACCAAAAAATATTTTTAATTTTTTTTTGGAAAAGTAACAAATACAAAAGCCCCAGCGGGATTCCAACTCGTTACTTACAGATTCGTAGTTTACGCTCTAAGCTATTGCGCTACGCTGTTAGGTAACAATTTTTGGACATGAGTCATGAGTTCGAATCCCTCTGTGGCTTTTATAATTTTTACCTTTCCATAATTTGTTTAAACCGATATTTTATTTAAATACAGTAAAATTTAGAAATTCCAGACCGGTGAAAGTATTTTGATTATTATGTACTTTTATCCACATTAATATCGACAGATGTCCCATACCACCTTAAAAATGAAGTACTTGGTACCATTAGGTATTTAGAAATTTCTCCAACAGAATCATATATTTTACAATAAATGTCAACATGCATTACATAAAATAAAAATGTATTAAATTTTAAAACGAAATTTGTATTTTCACACCCAACTTTAAAAACAGAAAGGTAAGAAACTTTACTGGATGATTGGAATAAAGTATATATTTTACAAAACTTAATATAATCAATAAAATGCGTTCTTTGGTGGTTTATACCGCAATGACTGCAGCGAACATTGCAGGAAAAAATACATAACACGTGTGCAGGTTATATAATTAAAAAATAATTCTCAATGATATATCACTACCTTCATAACTGCATGAACCATGTACGAAAGAAAGCATTTTATTGTTTATATTTACATCTATTTTCGAATCTCTGTTAATCTATTCATATAAAGTGAGTAACCTACACAATCGTTATTGTCGATCAGTACGTTACATGGAAGGAATTGCTAATTTAGTTTCTATTTTTAAGTATGACGTAAGAGCGAGTATTCGCTAAAAGTTTCGATCGATCATGTTTAGTATCTTTAAATCAACCTTGATTATAACATCAATCGTAATAATAGGTACTTGCATAAACGCTGCAACTAAATGCGGCACCAAACACTGACTATAAATGATGCATTTGAGGACAGTAAAATGTTCAACGTATTATTTGTATTTTCATACGCGGACAAAATGATACTCTGTTGGTATTATTATTGAGAGGTTGAGATTTCACCATTAATTTGGAGTTAATTAAATAAATTCATGTCACAAAACTGCGTCGATTTACTTACACGTTTACATCCTACAAGTTATGAAATCTCAACTGTTAGATTACAAAAACGTGTACGAGTACGTGTAGTTGTAACACACGTACGCGTACCCGTACACGTTTTAAATCTCAACCTCTCCAATATTGGTAAATTGCTGAGCTGAAAAAATCCCAAAATATCCCATTGATGTACTTCAAATAAGTTTTCATTTTAATATATGTAGTAATGTGTTAAAGATATTAAACTTCAACAACAAAAAATGAATAACGCTGTTGAATTTCTTATAACATTTGTGGACGCGAAGATGGTTGCTTTAACAGTTATTGCAAACGGATACCAAAACCTGGTATGATATACTAGTAATTTATAACAGAAAATTTTGATTATGTGTTCCGGAAGACTTTAGCAACTGTTAGTTTTTTTAACGTACTTAGTTTTATTTAATATCAAAATATAATTAAACATGGTTATTGCTAGCTACTGGTGTTACCTCGTCTTTTTGGCATGTTACAACATGAGAGCAGTTGGATGGCGATTTCATATTAAAGCAGTTAA
>WFKH01010931.1:62384916-62412612 GCA_016163765.1 Magallana hongkongensis
GTTTGTACCCAGACACTACGGTACAGCAGACTCTCTGTAAGTTTGTACCCAGTCACTACAGTACACGTTTTGGAGGAGGCTTATTGGTCAACAAGTTAACCATCACATTAAATTTAAATTTTAGACATGACTTTTAAGCTATTATAAAGTATTATTTGGTAATAAAAAAATTTCATGTAATTCAGCTTTGATATTTGAATATTTTCGAATATCTTAATATTGAGCTCTTCTTTTCAAGGAGAATAATATAGTCTAAAAATGGCAATGAACATTCAGCCCTCTTAACAATCAAATCCTTAAAGACCTGGAAAGCTGAATGTACATTGTATACTTTAAAGAATTGTGAATTCGTTGGTTGATATGCATATGCGTATTTGAATAGCTGTTGTATGATAAACAGCTAGTATTTCTTACGGGACCCTTTGTTTCAATAAAAGAACCTTTGGTTGGTATACTGTAATCAAATAAGCAAATTATCGTCAGAATAATTTTTATTACTAAATTTTATTTTGTAATGAAATTTAAAATATAAATAAAATAGAGTATTTTTTTATTTCTTCCATGCACTACACGTACCTTTGGCTTGTTTTGTGCTTTACTTCCTGTTAGGTCAATCTTGAAATTACACTCACTCGACTTTTTATATCTCTTTTTTTAACTTAATTGTGCAGATTTCGGCTCTTTTTTTTACTTTATCATATCAGTAGCTAGAACTTTTGCTTTTGGTGTGTATGTCTAACTTCCCTGAGACTCATTTGTGCCGACTATCGGGGCATAATTTATATATAGTTTAGATATCATATATTTAGAATATACATGTACTTTATAAAAGGATTTACGGAGATCTTGCTGATAAACTTTGCTCATACTTGGTGATATACATGTTCCTGGCTTAGAAGCTATAACTTAAGGTATAATGCAAGAATTGCAAGTTTTTTGTGACGACTTAAGGATGACTTGTTGGGACTTACTGTTTGAGACGGATAGTGACACCTGGCGGTGTTTTTGAAGGCGTTCTGGATGTTATAAGGCTGGTAACACTGATTGATCTCTAGTTCCTGCAATGGCACGTCCACCGTAACCACGCCCCTGCAACGGACAACATTCAAGGTATAAAGCCTCACTAAACACAGCAAATATACAATCAATTCAAATCAAATCTAGATTGCGGAAATCTATGTCGCCAATATTTTCCACACATTCAATGAACACTTACTTGAATTGAAGTTTTGTTCTCAAGCGATCCATACCAATGAAAGGCACCGCATACGTCATTACCCATGCGTCCACGCGACCGTCACAACGGAAGTAAGGCTGACTCCACATTCCGTGTGTGACACTGGGCGCTTTGTATCCCATTGGGTAGTACTCAAAGTTGACTGAACTTGATCCTTTAATGTCAGAACGCACCTGCCAAAAACAGTTAGCTCTGCATTGGTACCGAAATATAGACAAATGCGATAGAGACCAAAGCGTCGTGCAGTAGACCACGTTAACGTTTGTAAATATTGAGTGATATTTTAGATGTGAATATATTAGACGCTATTGGTTGAGAATATGTAGTAGAGTAATTGACTGGAACCTCATCATTTCCACTTTGTCACTCTGTGAACACTATACCTTTGCCTTCATTCTGTACTTGAGAAGACCCGCCGTGTTGGTTTGCCATCTCTGTCGAATCTTAATGTACCAATCTTCATCCGTGTACCTGGACTTGAATCCGGCTGTATCAATAGCAAACGCATTGTTGTCTCGTTTATAAGCAAATGGACCAAAATACTCCCGCGATTTCCCGTCCCAGTCCTCAAACACGTGTGGTTCAAAGTAAACCCCACTGGACAAGACCTTGTAATCGGCCATCACGTTGGCGAGCACCTCTCCAAACATCAGCTCGTGGTGGATTCTGTTTCCTCCTTTCAGGTAACCAAAGTTTTCGCCAGGAATGACGTTTTGGTACCAGTTACTCAGCAGGTGAGAGATTCGGAGAGCGAACCTAGCCTGGGTGTCGAACTGGGTCTCTACGCCATAACCCACATCCCCGGGTAGGAGCATGGCGCGGTTGGAAAACGTTTTACAGTTTTCTTTGTTAATATTCTTAATTTTTCGAAAGATGGATTGCATTCTGTCAAAACTAATTTGATCAAACTGTGCTTCTCGCTTCCTCCTCTTCTTGTTCTTCTTCTTTAGTGGTTTTTGTTTATTGCTGAATTCCTGGTCAATATAGTCTTTCTTGACCGGCTTTCTTTTCGCTGTCTTGACCGGTTTTTGACTGGCTTTTTTATTGGTGGGTCCGCTCACCACGCTCTCGTTGATAGATCTGAGCTGGCGTCCTGTGTAGGGGTCGGTCAGGAATATATCGGATCCGGAATCACCCTCCACATTAACCTTGATGGAACTCGTGTCAACAACAGGCAATACACGAAGAACTAGAAAACGTATTATAAGTACATAAATTATAAAGTCAATCAGTGCTCAAATATGGAATATTAATATAGATTATTGGGGTAGAATAGATCAACGATAAGTAAATATGTGAGCTGATTTAGATCATACAGTAGTTCCGTTTGATTTGCGACAAGTGTATAAACTTTCTTCTACGAACAAAGCGTTCAGTTAAGGTTTATTACTTACATCCAGTTGGTCTGCAGTTGTAGCCGACCGTGATTTCGAATTCAGTCGATTTCTCATAATCTCCACCTTTCCAAGGAGGACCAACCCTTGGGGGGTAACTGTAGCCGGAGTTACAAATGCAGACATATGCCCCTCGCTTGAAACCTTGCCCGGATACATGCTTACACTGCCACAGAAAAACAAGTAGTTAGATACACGTGAGATGGGGATACTGTGAGCGTAGAAATTTCCAGGTGATGTATGGATTACTCTAAATACACAAGGAGAAATTATTCACTGTCATACTCGCACGAAATGACTAACTTGCATATAATTTCTTAGGTAAACATACTTTGAAATGTTATATAGATATGTTTTCTCTATCCTGGATTAACGTATTCAATTGAAATATCCACGGTTGCAGTATAAATGATATGAAGCTATTTTTTATTCATGAGACTTACTTGTGTGGTCTTGGTTTTACATTTACTGACTCCAGACAAGAAGCTTGGGCCAGGGTTTCCAATACTGACCGGGCAAGCGTTGAAGTCAATCTTAAGGAAAGTGATGTCCATCACCGCTACACCGACAAACCTGTAAAGTCAGCCAAGCTTGTTTTTACAACGGTGTGTCATCCAAATTATCAATTGACAGAGGAACATATGTGGTTGCGTTCCCCGTGAGTAAAATGTTGTAATACCAGTAGCTGTGACTAAGAAAGAGATAGAGTCCTACCTTGGTCTCCTTAGATGGGTCCAGTTAGAATATCGCGGCATAAAGTCCACAATGGGGGCCACGGCGCTCACGATCCATTTGTCGGACATTTTACAGTCAAAGTAAGCGTCCGTAAATCGGACAGGCATGTATTTGTCATCAGTGTCCCCTATACCCGGAGAGTTCGGGCCAAAAAACGGCGTGGTCTGAAACTCATCGTGGAGAAAGCGGCCGGTGCCATTGGCGTACTTCACGTTCCACGCATAGGTAAACTTTTGCACTGAATCCATAGTAGGTTCATTATCTGGCAGCCAAAAATCATACCAGGGTGCCATCTTATATCCTTTGTGCGTATAATTTCCGATAGCACCAATATCTTGTACTAATGTTGTTCTTCCTGTGGGTTCACGAAGTATAACTCCCATATCGAATGTATCGTCAAACCGGAAGGAGTTAACGCCGAACAAGGGGAGCGTTTTGTTGAAGTCAAGGTTCGTCATCCAGTTTGGGTAATGTGTGTGGTTGTCGAACATAACAGCAGAGCCGTTAAAAATGCCCTTGTTAGCGTTAACGTCGGCCGTAGTGGACACGTAGATATAAAACCAGCCTGGCTGGTACTGGAAGTCCGACTGAGATTTGTTCAACTTTTGAAATATGTAACTAAAGAAATAAGCTCTGTTCAGCGCCATGTTGTGCATATGAACAAGAGCAGTTCTGTTTGCGTACCAGATTTTGTTTAACAGCTGATTGGCTCGAGGAATCTGTGAGACGCTGTCTTTGGGCAGTGTCATGGATTGTTGGGTTTTGGCCTTGCAGTCCTTTGATTTCTGTATGGTGGTCATCAGACCGTCTATTTTACCGTAGTTATCTCCCGGATTCCAGTCGAACACACTCTTATCACAAAGCGTGATTGTCGTCATGACGACCACGGCCAGGAACACTATCTGGTCCAGCCTCCAAGTCATGATTTGGATTTATCGCTCTCCCTGTATAAATAACAGTAGATGTTAGCATTGACAACTAATAAAACAGAGGATTATGAGTATTAATTAGACCAGCTGCATTATTTTGTTTATTTTTAAATATTGCTATGTAGAAATATAAACATTCCTCTCTAAATAAATTTTGTCCAACAATTAATGGCATTATGGTATAACTTTGATTAAAGGGGAATCAGAACGTTGCAGAGTAAAATTATGTGTCAATGAATTTTTTAACACATCAACATTAAGATGTCCTCTACAATATCATTTTCGTGGCCACTTTCTTGCCTTGCGAGGGAAATATTTTGATATGAATTACCCCCTTTCCTGGCATTATGATCAGAATTTGTCAGTCTACTAAAAGAAGAACTGAAAATTAGGTTTTTTAATTAGGGCACAAATAAAAATGGAGATGTCTTCTTTACATATCTATAGATTATACAAACGATTGAAACAACTTGACTTCCAGGGTGTTTATTAACTTTTATTATATATTCTATAATAACTGTCGTATGATCAACGAAAGTCACGTGATCAACGCCCTGTCTCCCCCTAAGAGTTTAAAAGATGCATCAAGGGGCTAGATGGTCCAACAGTTTACACATCCGATCAGATGCATCAGGGGGCTAGATGGTCCAACAGTTTACACATCCGATCAGATGCATCAAGGGGCTAGATGGTCCAACAGTTTACACATCCGATCAGATGCATCAAGGGGCTAGATGGTCCCACAGTTTACACATCCGATCTACTTGAGAATTTTAGATCTGACGTTTTAATCTTTAAACTGTTTTAGTAAAGAAATATACTTATTTTTTAGCTCGGTTAAAATATGAATAGTTTCTTATATCTCCGTACAAAGCTCTCCATCAAAAGGGTATTAATACAGTCTTAAAATGGCCACGACCATTCAGCTCTCTTATATACTGGCATAATGTTAAGGTTACTCTCTACACGAAGTGTAGATTAAAATGGGGATACTGAAACTACAAATGCTATAGAAAATCGCACGCACGATATCAGAAATAATGGCCTTCGGAACGATCTTGTAATGTCCCAATATATTGAAGTTTGAGTTGAATGACTACATAATCGGCGAACTGTTTGAATATTTCCATAAATACAAAAACTGATTCTGATATTAAGGCAGCGTGTGAATGTCACTTTCACGGTTGGTTTCTTGGGTAATTTGAGTCTGTTCCCTGTAATTAGAAGACTCGGATGACACATTTATTATTCATCCAGCATATCGCTAACTTTAGGCGAAAATGGACGAGGCTTTAAAAATGTTAGATAGCAAACATAAAAAAATGTACCCACCTTATATTACAGAGAAATTTTAAAATTGAGGGCCATCAACGAAAATTCTCTAACTAGGTGCATGTGTATTGTATGTGCACATGTATGTGCTGAAACAGAACCTATGTGTAATACTTATATTAAAGGTGAGAAAATATAACATTTCTGTTCTTAATTGTACACTGTGCATAGGGTATTTCCTATTCATAACCACGTTTTTCTGCCCGAGGACGGCCATGTGGCTGTTGTTCTACGGGCGAGAGGGGGGAGGGCACCTGTTATTTGGTCGTGGAGATACTGGTGACTGCAACAACAAATTATGTGTGCCATGCACATGGAATTGCAAAATTGTCCGGTTTTGATTTAATTTACATTGTCATAAAAAGTCATCAAGTTCAGATTTTCTTAAAACGTATGGAAAAATTTTGTCTCCACTCTGAAATTCTTTTCTTTTTTATTTTTTAATTTCTCTAATGGGTCTTTATGTAGTAATATCATTATCAAATTATGAATTTTTATATGTGCGGTTTACAAATAAAGAATTTTAATCTCAACTTTGTTCCGAATTCTGGGATATTTTCGCCTGTGTTGTATCCATATACTATAATAATACTTGTTAGTATTGATTTCGAATTGATACATGGTAGAAAAGATTTGAAGCAAGTTGGTGACCCCTTTCTAAAAGTTGTGACACGTTAATTTATGAGGACAACTCATACACATATTTCAAGGATATGCATACTTTTTTTTTTTAAAGTTCCAGATCTTATTGTTCTATTACACCTTTTGCGTGCATTAGTTTTACATGGAACCTCAGATATAAAACCATTTACACTTTTTGATCTATGTTCTTTTTTTTTTCTTTTCTTCTGATTATTTTTCTAGGTTAATATCCCCGGGACAGACTATGTTTTTAAGTGCGTAGAATGTTGATCATTTTTAACAACTTTTAAACAAAATCTAAGCTCTTTAGTAATTGCATGATATTTGTGTGACCCCTAGACGTCATATAACAGACAGGTCGATTAAAGTCAAGCTCAGCTGGAATCTAACCTCAATTTTGCGTTGTGCATCTTTTTAAATAAGTGTTATTTTTCTTTCAAGAAACTAACACTTTGTAATAAAAATTGATTAAAATATTCGAGAGATGTTGGGAGCAGTGTGACGTTGATGGCGAGATAGCGCTGCATTGTAGCCCGGGGAAACATTCCCTGTGTGAGATAAGAGGAGTTTTGTGTCTTGTCCGAAAGATCCCATCGAATGCATAGACCACGGAAATGTAAGAAAGGACAATTAACAATTAAATGACCTTTGTATATGTATACACGAGACGCAATAGCTTTATCATTATAATCATGCACTGGTGGTAAATTGATATTCAACCCTACACTTCCCTGTAAAACAAACTATTTCAAAATAAAGGAGCACATCATCATGGTTCATATTTTGTGAGGGAAATAAGAAAATTATGGCGAAAACGAAGGAAGTGTTTTATTTAGTTAATTTGAACAATAAATTAAACCAGCTAGAAAGCTTCGTACCGAACAATTTAAGTGATGAAGTAAAGTTATTGAGCGAAATTGCCAAATTATCAATTCTAAATTAGTATACATCTCCATTCATTCTCCGAAGCATTTTTGATTTGGTAAACACTGAACTACATGTATAAAACAATAGACACGACTGCAAACTAAATCATGATTTATGCGGTAAACTCGAAAGTGTGTTTGATTTCTTATGAGGTGATCAAATACGAAGGGCTTTATGATAGATTTGATCACGCCCGACCGTATTTGATCACCTCATAATATTCAAAGAATGATTTTTTATTATTTATATTTATATAATTTTTCGCAATTGTACGATAGAATATTAAAATAAACATGGATGAAATGTATTGGACAATACATTACAAAATCGATTCGTAGTGTTATCACAGAAAAAGACACTGGAAAATGTGAATGTTTTAATTTCAATTGCTATAAATTTGCTTTTATGTGGAATGACAAACTTCTTTTATATATTGATAACATTTTTCGATGCTGTTTATAGATTGTTTAATTAAACATGTGTAGATTTAAGTTGGGTTTTTATTTTGCTAGATGTATACGTAAGTTTACGTTAGCAATTCCTGTCATTATTGACTGACCCAAGCCGGCCAATGAATGCCTCGGGCCCACTCTACTATTGATCTCAAGCTGAACAGATTTCTATAGGTTTAATTGACACTCTTTCAACTTTTATTGTTCGCTTCTGACCAGGACACTATATTCTCACGGGTCATTTCACACAAAATGGCGTTTGTGTGTTTGATTAAAAATATTAACAAAAATTCCTAAGTCAACATATGAATAAAAAAAAACATCCTTATTTATTTTGATTTTTTAAATGCTACACATTCCTTTTCATGTGGTTTCATTTAAATTAAATGAGGGCAAACTGGGTATATTTAAAAGCTAAGATTATGTAATAAACCTGCGGATGGTTTAAAATTCGGCAGTTACTTGATCATGTAGTTCTACGTGAATGATATCAAGTTGACATTTTTTTTTAAAACTGAATATACACTAAATTTTAAAAACTAAATATACACGATATTATCATTTTGCAAAATACGAGGTAGATACTTTAAAGGAAACCTGTTTGAATTTACCGGAAATTATACTTTCTTTCAACAACAAAATGAAACTACTTTTTTAAAAATTCAAATCTAATTAAAATCTAATTTTACGGATGTATATTCACAAGAAACTAATAATCACTTGTTAGCCATCAGCATTGAGTATAATGAAAATATATTTTCATATATGATTCTAAATACAACTTACCTTAATTCCTTAATTCTAAATTAAAACATCCCTGAGTCTAGAAATTCCACTGAAATTTTTAGACTTTGTAAAATTCTGATATACGTGGTTTCAAACACACATTCTAAGATTTCCTTTTTTCCTCTGATTTCAAATGAAGAGATGTCCAGTTAAAGATTGGTAATGCTGAGGAATTCTTGGTAGCCGCTCCACGGCACGTCTGTCTGTGGCGCTCTGAATCTACCCGTTACGCTCCGATAGTTAACTTTAATACAAGCTAAGCTTGTAACAATATACATGAGAGATCCAAACAATCGTTAGAATAAAACTTTAAACTCCTACACAAAGCGGCAGATTTCAAGGTTATTTTGGACAGAGGTTGAAAATAAAACCAGTGAGATTCAAGTTTATATAGAATTTTTTGCTAATTGACACAACTGAAAGAATTCACTGATGACACTTAATTGAGGCATATGTCGGTAATTATTTAATCAGTCCACCCAATGTCAAATTCACAGAGTGATTGTGTTCACATCATAACCATTGTTTTAATCAAAAACTACAATGTAACGTGAAAATAAACTAAAAATAATAAAAGTCACGGGTATTTGACATTTTATTACAAATGGGTTTGACACAAATTAAAGAAAGCTAGATAGCCCTCTTCTCGTTGTTACATATATACACTGTATATCAAACTTGACATCTGATCAATAATAAAACAATGTCAGCAAAAATGAAATTACATATTAATGGGGTTTATTTTCAACTATATATCAACAAATCTAACTAGATTCTTTCAGTCGCATTTTAAACGTTAGATGGTACTATACATATAGTGCCAAAGTTTGGGAAGATTTGATAGCATTTAGGACACATACGTTACACCACCGGCGAAGAACCACTGGGTTGTTTTTTTAGATTTAGAAGATGAATTTTTTGCAGCACCCTTTCATCAATGAGAAAAAAAATGAAGTTGTCGATATCATCGATGCAATGACGTTCTTGAAACACATTTTTTACAAAAAGCTTACTTGACATGTTTTGATTTTTTTTTTTTTAAATCTATTGACGTTAAATAGAATAACATTTCTTTAAACCCCACCACACACCTAGCGTGAAAAAGCCGTGCTTTATGCACAGTTTGCAATGTATCTGAATCAGTCGCCCGAGAAATGTCTGGTATACTGTGCACCTTGTATTACAGATTACGCAGGCGGGAGTCACAGGTCCGGGCCGGTAATTCACGTTATCATGTGGGATAACATTCCAAAACATCTACAAAAATGAAACGTGGACGTAGCCATTTATATACACAAATGACATGGTGAAACATAAAACATATCGTCAACAAATATTGTTTGAAATATAAGGAAAAAAAGAAGGAACAAAAAAACACACACAATCTTGAAGTAATTAAATTGATAATTATTAGATCGTCGAGGCGCATATATGAACGATCCTAAATTCACCAAACTTTCTAGGCGGTGCAGCTGGGGAAACCTAAGGTTAAAATAGACTTGGATGCTGAATCTAAGTCATTAATTTCAGATGCTACAGAAGGTGAACGTTTTTGAAGCAGGTAAAACATTTTGGTATAAAAGGTCACATATCTAAGAAACAACATGTCCTAACCTATTAAACTTGCATGGTTGGTGTATAGATCTATAGCTTTGAATACGGAACTTGATCTCATTTATCCGGATGCTAAGTCATGTTAAAATTATTTGAGCAGTCCAAAGTGGGTTAAAACCTTGTAACTGGTTACATTGAAGTACATACTGGTCTTAACCCACTTAGTCTTGCATGGTAATTGTAAATATGGATATCTGATCTGATCTCGGTTTTTATGATGCTAGGGCATTTTAATATTTTTGGAACATTTCAGGGCAGGTTTGAGTGTTGTAGCTGGTAACATACTCCAGTAAATACTTGTCGTAGCCCAGGAAAAAGCTGATTAAATGAAGAAGAGGCCCAAGGGCCACATCGCTCACCGGAACAACAATAGCGATAACTCTGATCAAATCGACACCATTGTATCGAATACAAATTATCTTCACAATTAAAAGAGTATATCCTTGTTTAAAAAGATCTTCAAAGTTTTCTGCACATCTTCCTATGTTAAACATCAAACCCCTTTTGGTTTTTTTTTCAATTTTTGATTTTCAAAGATTTTTCTCTATTTAATTATTCCTATGCAAAAATTCCCCATTGTGGCGCCAACCTACTCCCGGTGATCATGATCTGAGCAAACTTGAATCTACACTACATGATTATGCTTTCACACGAGTTTCAGCTTTAAATTTCTGGCCAAATTGTGTTTGAGCATCGTCGCAAGCCACGAGTTTTGTGATCATTCTATTTCCACATTCCATTCTATTTCCATGGAAATAGAATGACACAAAACCGTGGCTTGCAACGATATGTATTGGAAAAGAATATTTATAAAGATTTTTTACTATCTATTCCTATGTAAAAATTCCATTTGTTGCCCCACCCTACCACCGGGGATCATGATTTGAACAAATTTACACTACCTGAGGATGTTTTCACACAACTATCGGCTTTTCTGGCCAAATGCGAGGAAAATTTACAAAGATTTTTAAATATCTATTCCTATGTCAAAATTCAACCCTTCCATTGTGACCCCTCTCTACCCCCAGGGATCATAAATTGAAAAAAAAACCTTAAATCTACAATACCTGAGGATGCTTCCAAACAAGTTTCAGCTTTTCTGGCCAAACGGTTTTTGAGAAGATTTTTGAAAAATGGCAACAAATGTTCAACAATTCTAAATTATCTCCTCTTGAAAGAGGGCGTGGTCCTTCATTATAACAAACCTTCACCTAGGGATATTTTGTGCCAAGTTTGGTATAAATTGGCCCAGTAGTTCTGGAGAAGAAGTCAACATATGAAAAGATTACAGACGGACGGAAGGACAGAGAGACGGACGCCGGACAAAAAGTGATCAAAAAAGCTCACTTGAACTTTCAGCTCAGGTGAGCTAAAATCCTTCCGATTTAAATGGTTGATGTCTCTATGAACCTGATCTTAATTTTTCCGATAATAGTTTGTGAGCTAAGTAACTAATGTTAACAATGGTCCCACCTCACTCAAACTTGCTTCGTTGATGTGATTATTGGTGTGTGATATTTATCATATGATACCAACTTGAATGATGATGCATTATACAATGTAGTATGTGCAATAATTATAATTATTACTAGTATTCATATGATATTGGTTCACGTTGCTAGTATACAATATTTCAGATTAAATACGAACAAAAATATCAGAAGTTATTATTGGTGTAAACCCTGTTTGTATTTATTAATACAGTGTTAGAGAACGAAAATTCACTCGCTGAGACGTCAAGAATTAGTTCTATTTATGAAGAGATCTGTTTTATTTGTCACATCCATCGTTGTGAACAGAATTTGATCAATATCTGTACTCTCTGATCAATATCTGTACTATCTGTACTCTCTGATCAATATCTTTACTCTCTGATCTGTACTCTCTGATCAATATCTGTACTCTCTGATCAATATCTGTACTCTCAATCAAATTCCATATGTTCTACTTTTTCATATATTGAATAATTGTTGCGGTACAACATTCAAACTGGCGAGACAGCTGTTATTTGACACATTTTATTTTGATACCTGTATTGATCGGTAATTATTGTGATAGTCAGGCGCAAATATGATCTTTATCACGTCTATAGGGCTAAGTTTAACATTGGCAATTTGTGTCCCTGTAAATTGACATGCTCTTATTTGTGTAATAATAATGAAGTTCAATGTTTATAGATAGGTCAAAAACAAAAACTAATTACTAATATCGAAAACTCATTTCTGCTTTAAAATAATAATGTCACAAGATGAAAAATGTTCATCAAAACAGAAAATTATTGGTTACCAGTACACATTTTGTACTCAAAATCAAGAACAAAAATATCCCTAAACATGAAAATGCAACACTAAGACATCACGTTTACATATTTTATTTTTTATTTTGTCGACGTATGTGACCAATCTTTTTGACGAGTTCTTACTGGAAACCAAAGAAACCCACGTGTTTAATAAAATGAATATTACAAATAAAATTTTCCAATTCTTTGATTTGAAGAAAATACCCATAAGGCCACACCAATTTGATTTCTTGGTCGCCGGATCCGCGCGCACGTGCCTAAGGGCTTTCCAAAAAATAATATTCAAAAATAAAATGACATTTTAAAATAAAATGTAACCGCTCGCCTTTATTTTTTTTATGTCGCCTCAAAATTTTCAAATTTCAGTTTTTTAATTTTAAAATTAGTAAATCGCCCGCTCGCCCCAATATTTTTTTGCCTAGAATCCGAAGACCAAGGAATCGAATTGGTGTGGCCTAAGACCTTACTTAAATTTTTAGATAAGATTTATAAGCTATATAAACTATTACTTAGTCAAGAAAAACCCACAAATAATCTAGCTTTAAAAATTGAATATTTTTTTATCTTCACACAGAGCTCTTATTTTACATGATTAATGTAGTCTAAAAAACGATTATCCAGCCCTTTTCATGATGAAGTATGGTCAATGAGTTGAAGTTTTTGTGTCATAATTGTTATGATTATCATTTTTATTTATATTTTTTAGTTCCTGTCACATGCGGTCTGGGTCTGAAGAAAGATAACCCGTTCTTGACAAGCGAAAATTGCCAGACGTGTATTTGGGGGGGGGGGGGGGGGGAACCTTTCGAACCTAGGGGCGTCTTTAAATAAACTTAACCAGAATATCTTCATAGTTGCGTTACCTCTACATCTGAAACTAAGAATGTTGGACATTTATTTTTTTCCACGGAGCTGAAATATTTGTTTTTCTTTCCTTATCATATCTTTACCTAATCATAAATACATTTCGTGTTCTGTAGTGTTGGTGCATAAATAATCTGTTTTAGGAATGTTTGTAAACCTAGATACGTGATTAATCACTTAACACTTCACTACCCCACCTTCTTTATTGAGGAGACTACCATTGAAAAAGTATTCACTTATTTAGAACATGAGAAAAAATTCTTTTGAGACAGAACTTAAGTTTCTAAGTCAAAGAGAGACAAGATGGTTCCTGTAACCATTACATCTTTCTGTCTTCTTCCTGTGTGGAGTTTACTCATTTGTTGAGTATTGGACTAAATGACATTTAAAGCATTAACCACAGGTCCCCATCTCAATCTCATCACAAACTAGAAAGGATTTTGCTTAACATGAGTTGCTTGAAGACTATCTATTGGTTGCAGATTTATTTTCTCTTTATCATTAACTGGCAATTTAATAATTGGAATAAGCCTCATAGAAAAAAATAAACAACATGATCATGATGAGTCATGTATTTGAAAACCCTATCAAACATTCATAATTTATTGGAATTGGACAGAAATGAGAATAAGCATGACATCATGATAATATCAGATGATTATATACATGTATCATAAAAATTAAAATGATTATGAATAGGAAACCAGTACTAAAAAATCAACAATAAATATCAACCAGGAAAACAATGGACTTGCCATAACAAATATGTATAAATGCAAAAAAGTTTCAATTAGGACAAGATATCTGTTGTTTCCAGTTGAACAAAGTGGTAAACAATTTCTGTCCCATCCTCCTGAAGCTTAGTGAGGGTGACTGGCTGAATACTTCCCCCGGGGGTCTGCATCAATAACCCTTCCCCCTCATTCTGTCGCCCCACTACCTTGGTGCCCTCCACCTGGATTTGGAGAGCTTGAATGGTGGACATAACATCCACATCTACAACTTCCGATGTCTCTGATACAGTAGGAACCATACTTGTCACAATTTTGGAATTCTGGGCATTTTTCATTATAAACCCCATAGATTTGGAGAGATCTTTGGGTTTCTTTTTTGTATCTTTCCCTTGACCATGCTGTTTTTTCAGGTGTTCCTTAAGCTTGTCAAAACGAGTAGTGCTGAAGGTGCACTGATCACACTTGTATGGTCGATCATTGGTGTGTAACAGCATGTGTCGTTTCATGTTTTTGATGAGACTGAAGGACTGTCCACATATCTCACACTGGTGAGGTTTCTCCCGAGTATGGGTCAGCAAATGGTATTTCAAGTTTTGTCTTCGTGTCGCTTCAAAATTACACTCTGGGCATTTAAAGGTCTCCCCAGTATGGACCAGTTTGTGGGCTTTAAGCTGACTTTTGTGAGCGGTGGCAAATCCACACACATCACACAAATGTTCTTTAGTGGTGCTATGGGTCACCATGTGATTTTTTAATGCATGTTTCCATTTAAATCCAGTGTCACAAATTTTGCATACAAATGGTTTTACCTTTGAGTGTTTGGGATGATGAAAATTTAATTGAGTTTTAGTTCTGAATCTCTGATCACAGTATTTACAAAAATATGGCAGTGGATCTTCATGCTTTTTCATATGATTTTCAAAGTCCTCCTTAGTTTCACCATTATACTCGCACAGGTCACAGTGGTATTTTTCATACAGGTGCTCCTTTTTGTGAATAAGTAAATCTTTTGCTTTTTCACAGGTAAATTCACAATTGTCACATGTATATTTTTTTGCACTTTTCTCGCGTTTATGGGACTGGCTATGGCGCTGATAATGAAACAGAACATTTGTTGTATATGGACAAAACACACAATGATATCTATCTCTGATTTTGCCAAATCCTAAATCTGACATGGGATTGTCTTTGGATTTGGCAATAGATTTTAGTTCTTTCATTTTGCTTGTAAGTTTTCTTTTTCTGCCACTTCTTGTTGGAGATTCTGTAACATGTATTTCATCCTCTGTGTTTTCTTCATTCATTTCTTCATCTGACTGCTCCACAGCACTACAGGTTTTCTCTTTCAAAAGCACATCTTTTCCTACTTCACTTTCAACCGTCCCTATTATCTTTCTTGGTCTACCTCTTTTTCTTTTAGGCTGGCAAGTTTCATATTCATCTTTAATACACTTCGATACAAAGGGCACACATTTATCAACATGATTAGCCTCTGCATGTTCTTGATCACAATCGCTTTCTTTCTCAGTTTCATCAGTTTCACGAGAGAGGTGTTTTTCACTCACTTCTGATATATTTTCTTCATTTCCTCCTTCTTTTTCAAACCATTCACAAAATGCTGTTAATTTGTATAAACACATAATTTTAGATATTTCAGCAATATGATTTATAATGTTTGATGTCACCGTAATTTTTCCTGAATAGAAGTAATCTACGATAAGACGAACAGCTTCACCATAAGAATCTTTGTCACCAATATTGTCGATATGGATTTCTATAACTTGTGGCGTGTTTTGAGAGAAAGCTCTTGGATCGTCTTCCCCCTGACCGAGGAAAGCGTAGAAGTAAGGACTTGCTGCCGCCAAGATGTTGGAATGCACACGAATACTGGTATCACAAACTTTCAGAACAACATCACAAAACCTACTGCACTTCCTTTGCTCGTCTAATCTATTCATAAGCTTAGAAACAAATGAATTTTCAAAAAATCTGGATTTTTTCGCCTTGGACGCCGCCATTTTGGTATGCTCCCCAAACTTTTCTCTTATAAATCTGTAAAGAATAAACTAATCATCTATAAACTACGCTGTGAAAACATACTTGCAAAGATAATAATTCATTACAGTCAAGTTTTGAATTTTACCTTCAGTTATGCTTATTTTAGCAAATGTACATTGTTTTAAAAAATGTCTGATCCCGTTATAATGTGGTTGTTGTCGTTCATCGTTGCGCAGACGCAATTCTCGTGTTCTTAAAAACGCTGAACTCTGCCTGGCGCGCGTTTGAAAGTTATCTATTTATTTTTTAAAGCAAATATTTTATACCTTAATCATGTATCTGCGTAACATTTTTTCTTTAAGGCTTAAGGTCAACCCGTATACAAATCTTTTCATATCATTACAAAATGTTGTATAAAGAGAATGAAAGTCAACTCGTATACATGAAATATAAAACGATATTTATCAATTCTATTAACAAAATATTTATATCATACATAAATATGCATAAATGTTGTTATTTCAAGACATCATTGATTGATTTGTTAAAACAACAAGTGCGGCATTTCATGGTTCTCAAAAACAATCACATCTCAAAGGCTAATTAAAAAATATTTCCAACTTAAATTGAAGCAGAGTGAAGCTTGTTTAAATATTTTTTTGTATACAAGTTGGCTTTCAGTTGTTATGCATGATTTTTTTTTATATACGAGTTGACTTATGGAATTTGATATGGGAATTTTTGTATACGAGTTGAGCTGTATTCGAGTTGGTCTGTGTAAGACTTGACTGTAAATCGAACAAATTATTTAGAGTCCAACGAATGTACGTTCGGTTCGCCCAAGGTTCGTTCGCCCTTGATTCCGTTTGCCTTTAGTCCGTTCGTCTTATTTTAATACAGGATTAATGTATATTTTTGTATTCTGACCAATTTCAATTCAATTTATTGACAAAAACCACATGTGACGCAAGTCATACATACAGTATACAAATATACTCCTAGTACATAGATTTTCTTGTGTTAAATGCATCACGTATGAAGTTACAAATATTTCTTGTTGATTTAACATCTGCTGGGTTAAGAATTTCATAAGATATACATGCGTTATTAAAAAGTGAACAATATTCACTTCGTAGTTCTTTATAAAGAGGACATATAAATAAAAAATGATGTTCATTTTCAACAACAGTGTGACAGTTAATAGAATATCTTTCATCCCTTGGAATAATAGGTTTACAATATCTGCCAACCTCTATCTGTAATTTGTGTGCACTCATTCTTAATTGGGTAAAAAAAGAACGAATCTTCTTGGAAATGGAAAAAATTAAGTATGGTTGAATTTCAAGCTTGTTTAGATTTTGTGTACTTATCAATTGGCTGTAGAATGACTATTTTCCATTACCTTTTTCTTTAATATAATTAATGTCTCTGAAATCTATATTTTCAAAATACTTTTTCAAATTATTTTCAAAATCATTAATAGATACTGTATTAGCATGTGAACCAATAATATCATCAAGGATTCTTCGTATACAGTTTAGCCAACAAGTTTTTCCATTTTCTGAAAGTTTTTCATCCTCTAAATATGCATGTTTTAAAAGCAAGTTTGAGTTCTCTTGATCTGAAACAATTTTCTGCAGTCTGAAATAATATTTGTATAATAATTTATATATTCTGAAAATAATGGGGAGTGCACCAAACTCTATTCTAATTGCTAAATTAGAAACTTTATTATGAACCCCTTACAATGTCTTTCAAGATAAAAATTTTAATTTTTTCAAATGGAGTTTTGTCAAAATCTTTTGTTATGTTTTTAAAATCACTTATCCAAATTTCCAAGGCATAAGTCACAATTGGCATAATGCATAATTCATAAATCTTAAATTAAACCTTTCCTGAAAGACTGTGATTGTTTAGTATTTTTGATTTGATTATAAAATATGCTTTCCTTATTTTATTTTATTCGTTTTGAAGAAATATATAATTATACAAAACAGCACAATTACAGCACCTTTACATAATAATAACCAATTGACCGACCTGATAACGATACGATGACTTATTGTGAATTAATAATTATTTAATTATGGTTAACAAAAGACCGATACAGTTTCATGTTCCATCTCCGTATATATCTCATCTATAGATCAAATGATTGTGCTTAGGTATATATATAAATTCTTCAAAGATAGAATAGGTACTCATCCGCTGCTCAGCTTCTATATTGGCCAATTTATGTCTCAATTTCTTTAATTGTTTAAATCCATCAAGCGAATCATTTAAAAAAAACCAACAAGACAGTTATTTATAATTGAAATTAATTTATCATTAATTTCACAAAGTTAAGAGGAACTGAAATAGATCTTGAAATGATGTGGTTTATGAACGAGGTTTAGGTGGAGCAAACAAGGTTTAGGGCGAACGATAATTAGAGCGAACGGACTCTGGGCGAACGGACTCGGGCGAACAGGTAGATAGGGCGAATGAACCCGATACCGAGTCAAACACACCCGTTGGGAAAATGAAACTAGACAATCAAAACAAATAACGAAGCCTGAACGACAATATTATAATACCACAGATGTTGTGATGTTTGCGGAGAATGAGTTTTATTCGAGATAACCGTATCAGTCGTGGTTTAAAGCAGGCTCTTGACTCTGTAGAGGATGTACAGGACAGGTTCTTAGCAGAGGAGGAAGAGGAGTTTGAAAATTTCAGCGAAAACTTAACTCTCAAAATAGATAACCAGGAAGTACCAAAACAAAGTATGATGCTTGTCACCAAGTAACAGTCTAAAAAAGAAAATTCAACATTGATATAAGATTTTTGTGACGAAATATTCAATGATAGCTGGTATAATAGGGGGAGTCGTAACATCTGATTTTCTATCTTTGAAAAAGATATCCTCAGTTCTTTAGTAAATATATTATTAAGTGATCATATGTACATCCTTTATCATTAACACTGAAGAGTCTAAAGTTCATTTTCAACAACACTTGATTATTTTGAATAAATGTTTAAGATTATACAGCTTGTTCCAAACAGAACAGAATTTTTATTGTAATTGTTTTCATGTTGAAATGTATTTAAATGATACACTGAGTCTGAATGACATAATCATTTAAGTTAGACATTCTTCTTTATTACATGTAACTATGTTTGAAAGTTTTCAAAATTTCAATAGATGTTATAGATTTATTCCCAATATTATAAAAGTAACAACCATACATGTATCACGTTCACACTGAAATTTGCATTCAATTACTATGTAGATGTAATACTATACAATCATGGACTGTTTTGTAGGTCAATATTTGGTTATAAGGACCCTTGTCAAGTGATATTGACCAAAGACACATCACTTGACATGGGTCTTTATAACCACATATTGACTGTACAATGAAGTCCATAATAGTTTTATTATGTAATCATTAACAGCACAGTTAAAACAAATGCCAATTTTTTGCAACATTATTTCATCAGTTAAATCATACACACTAAAAGCAAGATGATGATTTTGAATGACGATGCACATCTGATAATGACGTCCTCTGCATCTCAATGATGCACTAAGTGAACAGAAAGTAGGCTTTCAATAGCAGTTTTTTAACAATGAAAAACAAATAGAACCATTTTAACAAGACCTTGGACTTTTGGTAGGATGTAACTATCTATTTCTTGCATCAAAACAGGTTAAAAATGACACTGGTTCCGAGTGAAATATGCATAGATTGTGTATTCTTAGCTCAAAAGCCAGACAAATCTTGTTGATTTAACAGAGCCATGGCGGATTGGCCAGCAATGAAATAGACAGGCCTACGTCACATTGCTGTTTGACACAACTACTCAAAGTCCAAGCTCTTGTTCTATTATGGCTTAATGGAATTTGGTTGAAAAATATTTTGTTCAATATTATTTTCAGTATGATGCATTTTAATATTTGGCATTGGAATTTTGTCTTTACAATACCTGTTTTAATTGATACTGTGGTATTAGTCATGCAATATCATTTTCCATGGAAATTATTATTATTATTTGAAACAAACAAATGTCATGTGATGTACTTTCAACCAATGAAAATTACGAAAATTATTGTCTTATATAATATATTAAAATACATATCAAACCAACAATGGCATAAGTTGACTTTGAAAAAGTCACATGTAGGTCTAGGGGTTTGAAACAAGAGTGAAGAGGAATCAAAGGTACATGCCAAAGGAAAACTCTGATAATTCTTTAAGAGTTACTTAAAATAATGATAGTTAGTGGCTACTCTTAGAATTGCTCCTTGATAGTTCAGTTTAAAAAAATATTTTTTATTCATGATACATATTAGAGTAAATACAATGAACATTGATGGAACAGTAGGCAAAAATAGCTTCTGATAAATGAGTTCTTGGTTGAATGATGACGGTTGAAGGATTGATTATATCTGCATTTCTTGTCTGCAGATAATTCAACTGTGACATATCTTTTGCCATCTTTTGCAATGATCTATGAAATAACTTTAACATTACATGTAAAATTATTTTACAGAGCATGAGAAAAATTCCTGCATTGTTCATGTTAAGGGAGACAACCCAGGAACAAGAGCCATAATATTTGAGGTGATCAAAGCAGAAAAAGTGAACGAAGGAAGATCTGCTTTTGTGGTACCTGTTTGTTTTTTGCTATTTTATACTTAAAAGGGGGGTGGGGCTGAAAATTACATTAACAGTTTCATTTTTATACAAATTTAAGAGATTATTATTAAGTTTTCTATTGTCTGTTTTTTTTCAGCAATATACACTTTCAATTGGTTCAGAGGGAGAAAGGGACAGCACTCCTGGAATAATAGAGAAGAGATATTCAGATTTTAGTGTTCTAAATTCTAAACTTAAGAAAAAGTTTCCAAAGGAAATGGAGCATATCTCCTTTCCTGGAAAAGTGGTAATTGGAAATTTTACTAGTGAAACAATAGCACAGAGAAGCAGGGCATTTGAACAGTACCTTACTCACATATTCACAGTAGACTGTCTGCGGTTTTCTGATGAATTCAAGGATTTCCTTTACCAAGGGAAAATCCAGGAAGGTATTGAAAGGTTGCAGAAAAATGATTTCTCTCATTGTGTAAGCATTATGGAAAAATACCTCCCAGTACAGGAGAGCATACAGGGCAATCAACACAGTGATGTTGTGTGCACAATCTGTGTGCTTTCACTGTGCCACCAAAAACTAGAGGACAGAGAGGCAGCACTAAAATATGCTGAATCAGCATTGTCCTGTATGAATAACAGCATCACTAACAGTTTTCTGGTGCCCTTGCTGCACCACACCATTTACCTGTGTTGGTTGTTGAGTCGTGAGAAGTCGCACCTAGAGGCCAGGCTGGCTGATCTTGGGGACAAGGGATGTAAATCTGAAGAACTCCTTACTGCAATTTTAAATTATACAAAATTTGATTCTGTGTGGTATGATTAAAAAATTGATTTTTTTTCCTGTTGTATTGGAGGTCAAGATCTAGTAAATGAGTTTATACTGTCTTTTTTATGCTACATTGTGGATCCATTATGGTATTATAATTGACTTTTAAAAATAAACTTGTTCTTGTCCTTTATGGCTAGCTGTTAGTGAAAAACATTGTATATAGAAAATGAAATGTTTTCTTGGCAACCTATACACTCAGGAATACCTTGGTCATGCCAAGAGGTAAAGTGAAAGTGATTGATGCGCTTGTCTTTGATATCTTTGCCATAAACCTGTAGGTTTATCATGTTATATTGTAAAAGTTGGAACATGATATAGTCTGAATATACTGATGAAAGAACAGTTTTTTTTTCAAAATACAGATATATACATGTATATATTCAGAAGATGTCAAAATCATATAAATGATTGTTTTCTAAAATACTGTAGGCAATCTTGATACATTTCTTTTGTCAAACATAGAGAAAACTGTAATAATTGTTACCAGTTTCCTTCTTATTTCAATGAAAATGCCAGCGTAAAACATTTTTTTATTGCCTTGACCTAAAAATTTTGCTTTGATGCAACTTATTTGACCAAGTATTTGTAATTTTGCTGATATATTCATATCTCGGGTTTCAGAGACCTATATAGGCACGGTACCTTTCATTGACTAGATCTTGACCTATAAAATATTCTACATGTATATGTATATGATTGTGCCAATTACATTTAGTTTTCTTATAAGTACATGTATTAAACTGGTGCATATTTTTCTTCATTGATATTTGCTTATTGTAGTAAAAGTAATAAATCTGCATATTACATTTTTACAAGGTGGTTGCATAATATATTTATTTTATGCATGGTAGAATTTATATTTGACAAGGTCTGTTTTAATTCCGACATATATTTACAAATAGATTCGTTTTTTTTATATCATGATATTTTTTCTCAAATCTTACACACTCTAACATATATACTGGTATATATACGTTATTTTTCATTGCCACACAATAAAACTTGAACACATTTTTATTGAAAGTATGTCCTGGGTATTGTTATGTCTATTATAATAAGAAAACAGTGGATTTGTTATACATGTAGAATTTTTTTTATTACTCAACATTTGTTGTACATGTAGAATTTTTTTTATTACTTAACATTTGTTGTGCATGTAGAATTTTTCTAGTCTATGTGCTTAACATTACATGTACTATACACTAAAAACACTGAAATACAGATCTGATAGTATCTAGTATTAACAAATTGTGTGAAATACAATATTATCATATACATGTACATATAAATATGTATATGATTATATATATTATATTATATATGATTTATAGACATTGATTAATTTATACTGTTATAGATTTCATTGGCTGGGATATGTAACATTATATTAAGGAAAACATCAACAACCTATCACATTTTATGCAATTTTTAAAGTACTGATATTCATTGTAATTAAAATCATGCATTAAAATTTGTCACTTTTATGAATAAATTGTACTCTGAAGTGAGTTATGTATCGTTATGTATTTCAATTTGAAAACACTTTACACTGAAGTGTGTCAAATACATGTCTAGATATGTATGGATACACCCATTTATAAAAGTGCATTCATTTATGTGTGTCGATGGTGTGAATTTTGCACTTAAGAGTATCAAATATGATTTACACGAAAGATGATCACATGAAAATAAAGGATGACTGCACTTAACGCCATATTTTGGGTCCTTTTTAGGTCACTTTTGTTACGTTTATTCCTTGCTCAATTTTACTTAGTCATTTGTTAAAGAGTTTGGTCAATTTCCAATAGAAATTTATTGTCATAATGATTTTAAACTGCGTTGCAATAAAATAATTCGTTGTTTTCTTACCCACTGCTCTGCAAATATCTGGAATTTAGACTTGTCTGCCCTTGATTGAAAATAAGACTCATAAATTAATATGCATGGAGGTGGGAGCTAATATTGTAATGAGTGGTCTAAAATTAGAATAAGGGTACTGTAATTGAACTCTCTCTCTCTCTCTCTCTCTCTCTCTCTCTCTCTCTGTCTCTCTCTCTCTCACTCTCTCTCTCTCTGTCTCTCTCTGTCTCTCTCTCTCTCTCTCTCTCTCTGCATGATGCCATTTTTCAAAACAAAATATATAACATATATAATATCGGCCGGTATAAGTAGCCATTGGTGATCGTAAACCAGTGGCTGATGTCAACATTGAACAATTCACGTGTTCGAAAAGAATTAACAAGTAGATTAATCAATAACGCACAGAACCGATAATCCGATAATATTGAGGCCCGGGATCGAGTCCTGTAAATCATGTTATATTAACATTTTTTTGTTGTTGTAAATAATGAGTCTTTTATTTTGTTTTAAACAATTGAATACCATCACATTATATTTGAATTTTTTTTGAAAAGGAGTCATCATAATCATAATCCACACTATTACTTACTACACTGAGAGTATCTACCTGATCCTAACCACCCAAATCTGGGGTGGATCCAGGATTTGAAGTTAGAGGGGGCGCCAGTTTTAGGCAGTAGGTCCAGGGCAAAGCCCTGGTTGGAGCCCAGGGGGCGAAGCCCCCGGAAGCTCCTGGATTCTGCAGATTTTGTAGGGTAAAAATGAAGTCTTCATATTTAGACTTTTGTAATATTTCTTCCCTTGAAAGAATAAAATTATTTACAATTTTTAAAGGTTTGTAGATTTAAGACCAGTATAGTAATCCCATCCAAATCCTCTGCCCTGCAGAAATATAAGAAACATTTCGTTTTATTTTTATGGGGGTCCAGGGGGCGAAGCCCCCGGAAGCTCCTGTATTCTACAGATTTTGTAGTCTTCATATTTAGATATTTTGGGATATTTCTTCTCGTGATTATGCTAAAAAGTAATAAAATTATTTACACATTTTCAAGGTTTGTAGATTTAAGACATGCAGTAATCCCATCAGAACCCTATGCCTTGCAGAAATATAAGAATTCAATCATTTCCTTTTATTTTTTTTCCCTACGAATGGCTGTAAATTAATCTGACAGTTTAAAAAAAATCAAGTTCAATGGGATGATGTAATGAAGTTTAAAAAAAGATAACCATGCCAGCTTGTATTATTATAATACACCATTGAAATCAGTCTTATGTAGAGAAATCCCATGAGTCTCCAAAACGTTCATAATTAAGACTCGCAAGTTGTACATTTTCTTTGCCAGAAGGAGTATGATTTAACTTTATTTTGACAATTTTAGGGGGGGCGCCGGGTTATGGTGACGTCATATGAAATATCGTGCATTTTTATGCCATTAAACGGTACATTTTCTTAATATAAGGCAAAATGCGTACAAAATATAAAAAAATAAAAAACTGACATGCTCCGTGAAGCATATCTTATCATAATAATTAACCTGTATTTTTTTATGGTGCATTTAAAAAAAAAATCTTTACATATTTATTAGAAAATACGTCAAGTTTAAATCTGAAGAGTTTCGCTGGTATCATGCGAATAGTCCGCTCACAACCGAACTTGTCCGCGAACTTTTCTAACAACCCTCGTATTTCTTAAGAAATCCGATTGTATTGCAGCTACTGACGAAATCGAATCACGATAAAACCAGTTTCAATCTTTTTTCCGCGTATAACTGTACGCATTCCTTGAGGTTTATAAAACTGTCTTTAACGTACTATCTAGCATTATTCAGTTACTAAGTTTCAGTGACAATTTTAATTCAAATACGTAAGTAATACGTACATTGTTAAATGGTGTTTAATTTTACACTTTTAGGGTATTTTTTGTGTTCAATCGAAAATTAGCTGAACTGAAGAACGCATTTTATCGGGAACGTATACTAAGTAATAGCGTATTAAGTAGTGGTAGCATATATACGTCCCTATATATATATATATATATATATATATATATATATATATATATATATATATATATATAGTAGAATATGATCCATGTAAGACTTGGCCATTCCTTGTGTGCAGTTTAAACGTACCAAGAACAATAAGTTATGTATGTGTTATGTATGTGTATAGACTTAAACAACTGTTCTGATATGTTTCTGCTATGATTCTCGAAACATTCCGCAGATAGGTTAATAAGTGTCCTTCAAGTCAATTTTCTGAACGCCAAGGTCCGACTTAATTTCTGCATTAATTTCTGCAAATTAACTGTTATAACATTTCCTATTTTATTCTACTTCATCAGTGACTGTAGGTCACATAATGATAATAAACACGAATATCATTTACCATCTTCCTTTAATTTTTTAACAGCATGGTGACATGTCGTATAACTTTAAAAGTTTTGGTGAAAAGCACAAACAATAGATGGAAGGAAGGTAGAATCAGTTATATATTCAAAACGCATTTTTAGTACATGGCTGGTTTTACAAAAGAAATTACGAATTTAAAAAAATCTTGAAATGATCTACAATGTCCAATATGCTTACAAATCCATTTATTCCAAACTTATTCAATTGCTATTAGAATATTTTACCGGCCTTTAGTTGAATCTCTTTGTAGCTTATGAATATTCAGCATTTATAAATTTGGTCGAAGGTCATTAGTTCTTTTGTAAAACGCATCCTGATTTCCACCAATCAACTATGAGTTGCAATGTCTGTCCTCTAGAAGTTTCCAAAAGTGGCACAGAATCAAATCTCGTTAAAGATCGTCAAAAAATTATGATTTGTCGTAAATTAAACTATTCTGTGATTCCAAGTAAATGCCGTTATGAAGGTCCCATCCCCTTAAAGCTGCTTGGTCCGATTTTATATCAAATTTTCTGTACGCTTTTAAACGATGGTTAAGCTAAATATTTGTATAATAATAGACATTACAGTAGTTTTCCCGGTCAATCAAGCATTATTTCAATGAAAAAATAATGTACAAAATTTCTTTTACAAAACAAACGACATAAAAAGGGTATCGCGTTATTTTGCCTCATATCAAAATTCGTCCCTGGCATCGAGGCGAATATGATTGTAATTACACCTTTGACATCGCTTTCAATAGAGTCTAAATTTGAGTAATGTTCTGGCAAATCAAAAATAAACATGTGTACATTTTGTTCACTATTATTTCTGAAGTTTGTTTTGTTTACAATCGATGCATAACATGCAGGTTGAATAAACCCAAACATTCGGGGGACGAAACTAAACCGTTCCCTTTCCTAAACATTCCCATAATGCATTTTGGTTTGTTTTTTTGTTTGCCCAAAGAGAAATTATTTTTATTTACTTTGAATGTTTCTAACTTTAAAAGGAGATCGATTCTGCTGGTGTAATTAGACGAAAGTGTATAACTTTCTAAGATAATTGGTTTGTATGGAAAATTATTTGATACTGTGATAGCCAAAAAAATCGGACCATGCAGCTTTAACATGAAAGCCATAAATTTTAAAAATGCTTTGATCAAATGAATGCTGAACTTATAATTTCAAGGAGAACGAGAGAGTGAAAGAAGGTTATGTATTCAATGCATGGTAATTACTTAAAAACAAAAACAAAGAAAAGGAAACGTCTCAGTATTTTATTTATTTCATAGAAATGTCAATGTCAAGTAGAAGACATTATTCAAGAGCCTTGCAAGTTTTTAAGCATTGTTAAACAGAAGGAACCGCGTATGCATCAATATATGCCATAAAATGTTGTTATTCTACTTGACAAACTTGATACTATGCAAAATTCTGTCATTAAAAAGGTCATGCTTTCTGCAAGCTAACACCGTAGAGATTCGTTCGAGGTCTCTAGTTCTACTAGAACCCCCCCCCCCCAAAAAAAAAACCCCCCCCCCAAAAAAAACCCCCCAAAAAACCACGAATCCTTTTTCTGATCTCTGTTTAATCTTCGATAATCTCCTGGCTCCAAGACCATAATCTGAAATATAGGGTTAGGTAAATAATTGTAATTTTGGATAAGTCATGAATCGTAAATGATAAAAAGTTACCCCCCCCCTTTTTATCAATAGCTATACAAACCCACAACGGTTTGCATATGAGAAGCATGTTGACCTAGATCTATTCTCAATATGTGGTCCTTAGGCCTGATGTCCATGCCTGCAATTTTAAATAAAATGAGAAGGATATTTTTTACGTTTTTTTAAATTTCTTTTTATTTTTTATTTTGTATGTTTGAATGCAGTTATATTATATAGAAGAAAACTTTGCCTAAAAGTTATTCTATGTAAATATTCATTAGTTGTTTAAAAATTTATGAAAAAAGCACTCTGAATAACATAAGTAGATCGGATCACACCTATTAGTTTGAAAAGTACGGTGATACATTTAC
>WFKH01010931.1:62420604-62439597 GCA_016163765.1 Magallana hongkongensis
ACACACACACACACACACACACACACACACACACACACACACACACAGGGAGAGAGTTTAATTTGTTAAATAAAAACAAACTTAAATTTAATAGAAGTCGTTGAATTTACTTTTATTTTTAATCTTGTTATCTTTTGCTTTCTATTTAAAAAAAGTTTTAACTTTTATCAAAAAAAAAAGAGAAACCGCATATAAGAGCACTTTACACTAAAATAAAATCTCCAAAAATATGATACGTTCAGCAAACTAGTCACGCATTACTTATTAATACAAAAACTAAAGTAGAATAGGCCGCTAATTAGACATTGAAATGATATATTTTGTCTTCTTATAAAGAGAGTTTGAACATTAATTGGAAAAAATGATAGAGAGAGCATACAGAAGCTAATTTGCATAAAAAGTGTCCCAAAATATAAATTAATGCAGCGAACTAGTCACGCGTTAACAGAAGGGCATTTGTAAAATAGGGCACTAATTAGAAACTGACATGTCATCACTGGGACAAATGTAACACACTGTAATGTTTTACGAGACCAATCAAATACTTCAAGGATTAATAAAGCACAGCGTACCTGGAAGATTTAGTGGGACACTGACTTGGAACGATGAAGCTGTCCATCTTCCACTTTCTGCATTTAAGAGATCGTTTGTTTAAAGGCTTACTAGAAAAAGGTAAGTCGGTTTTTCTTTTACCCTGATGAATCTATTTTATTACGGACGATGTGTTTTCTGTCAATCATGACACAAATCACAACGGCGGTATTTTGCAAACTTGACAATTTAATAAATTGTTGCAACTCTGAAAAGTATGAATATTTTTTTTTGGGGGGTTTTTTTTTTGGGTTTTTTTTTTTTTGGTTTTTTTTTTTTTTTTGGATGATGATGCTTGAAAATACTGGACAGACAATAATTTTTTAGCTCACTTAATTTTGTAGAAATGAGCTGTATTTTTTATTTTGTTCAATTAAGTTTTTGTCTATTGTAAAGTACTGTGTGTTAGAATTAGGAAATTTGTCATACGCGTGAAACGGATGACCACAAAGCGTCAGTTATGTTGCTTGTTTTGACAATGCATTTTTCTAGAGAGGCTGTCTACGATAAAAAAAAAAAATTAAAAAGTTTAAATGATTGTTCTTCAGATTTTCTTTGAATGCAATCAGATATAATTATCATATTTTGCTATCACATATATACGTACCACCAAAATAACAAATTTAAGCGTACTACTGCATACAGTGAAATATTCGCCCCGCTTTATTTTCGCCTCTTTCACCCTCGTTGTCAGCGGGCGAATTTAAGACTGGGCCAATCCCAATATTTCATATTATCTCTCTATAAACACAGCTGTGTCTGAGCGAATTCAAGACGGGGTGAAACTGTTTCCAAGTGTAGAAGGGCGAAAATTACACGGGGCTAAAAATAACCCTGTATACAGTTTTTGTTATAAATGTAATGCAAATTTCGTTTTATGATTCATTAAAACTTCCTGACCTGAAATGGGCGTGTCTAACAGCATCACTTGATTGATTTGCACCGCGTGGTACACGTAATGCACTGTGCACTTCATGAATTAATTTCAAATTAGTTGGACAATAATGAACAAGAATATGAAAATAAATAATAAAGAAATAGGCAGAATGATAATTTGTCTGCACATCCTGATGTGTTTAAGGACCGATGGGCTTTATGGGATTTGATCGCGTGACCGTCCCGTATTTATATCTCCAGAGAGTCAAAGAAAGATTCTTAATTCCTTAGTTAAAGTCAATATCCTCTGGATTAAACATTAAAGTCTTCGCTAAGAGTATAAACATACAGGATAAAACAATGAAGCCTCCAATCGTCGTTGGCCAGAAAAGACAACACAATAGTGGTATGATGGAGACAATATTTTGTTACCTGATTGAGTATATTTATTTATATTTATTTATTCATTCAGAAATACCGGTATAACTTTGGGCAATACAGCCCATCAGTTTACAATAATTCACATATTATATTACTAGTATAATGTTATAGACTCTTTGGAGAGGAATTTTGAGAGGATCTTTATCATTTGGGAGGTTTCCTGTAAAATTCAAGACTTTGTACATATGTACAGAATTATATATTATCATTCAGGAGTCTCTGCAATATAGTGCCTGATCAAGTGTTCCACAGTTCCACAGTTCCCCCAGTTCCACACATTACATATAGTAAATTAAATGTAAATTTGCATATCATATACAGATTTGAATATACAGTTTTGAGTCAACAATAATTTAAAAATTTGTAAAAAATGCTATATATGATGACATTTTTACCGAATTCATTTTGATTTATCTTAATTTAAATCATATTTTTAAAAAATCCTCAAAAGCATTTTTATATAAAATTTTCTGGCCACGACGCGATACGTGAAACATTTTAAGCGTTGTACTAGTACCGGTTTATATGGATAATATATAAAATAAATATTCTAAAATTTCATTCCCATTCCTAAAAACGGCATTTTTTTTACAAGTACCTATAGTTTTATTGATCCTTGTTCAGGGAGGTTAATGTTATCTGCTTGTGATTGTAACACAAAGAGGAAAGGTAATTCGGTCACACATATTCTACATTTCTTATCAATGTAGGGCATTTCGGCTTAACAAAAAAGAGGTTTCTGTATCACGAAATAAGGTTTGAGGGCATCAAAACTAGTTTGAGATAAGAAGTGAAAAACGGTATCCTTGGAGTTCAAATCAGGGGAAAATGCCTTTCTTAAAGTCTGAATGATGGTGTAAATTTTAGTGTAAAATTCAAATATTTGAGCTTTTACTGTGACGGTGATGCTGGTTTTTACTCTTTAGTGTTATGTTGTATACAAATACAAAAACTTAAGTCACAAATATACAAACCGTTTACGTCTTTTTTAAATATTTTCACATACAAACTACGTTATTGAAATTATTTCAAGTCATTTCCATGGCACCAAAATTTTTATCAGTAAGTGGCGAAAAAAAAAAACAATCCCAAAAAAACCCTCATGAGCGAAAATCCCAACCCTATAAAAAGACAGAAGTGTCTGTGGTTTTCTATTGAGTTTATTTCCAGTTAATGGTCGGGGGGGGGGGGGGGGGGGGGGGGTTGGGGTGTCTGTTTACCTGTCTCTATGATAACGGTGATAGATTTTGCCTGAAACACCTGTGTCGGTGAGCGTGTAACTCCTATATCTATACCCGCCCACAGAATTGTTTGTACTCGCTATCAATGGACTATCGTTTAAACACGTGCTTCATTCAATGCAGTTTACATAATCATTCTATTTGTAAAACCGAAGCCAGCTACTGATGATGCATTTCACAAGTAAGTAAAAATTCAAACTGTCGTAAATTTTGGGTAACCTGTCTATTGCTCCAGTGTAGAGTTATGCAATATGATTTTCACCAAAGCTATATCATTGTCCGTTTAGATTTGCAAAGTTTAGATTCAATGGAGAAACTTGGTCATACGGATTTTTGGTCTATGTTTAAAGTTAAAATGATATTTTCGAATTTAAATCTTTAATAATTTATATAGTTTTTTAAACATATGTGTTGCTTTACTTGAAAAAAAACCCCGTGCTTGCGTCAGATTAAATTGATAAATTTTATCAAAAGGACAAACTTTTAATAAACTGCACTCCAAGTCCACGAGTGTAGAAATCCGGAATCACGGTCACATATAGCAGTGACATCAGTAGATAAACGGAACGAAATTACCCTATAAACCACTTATAATACTGTAATGTTTATTTTGATATTATATCAGGAATCCGCAAAATTACAATACATGTAATTCATTTGTAGAGGAATGTAGAATTTATTTGTCTGATTTTTTGAGACGTGTATTAAATTGCATTAAAAGTTTGAAACTGGATTTTAATCTAATCAATAAAAAAGGCTTTTTAAAAGTTTTTTTTTAGATAAACGTAATAGTTTTCACATTAATCACGATATTTTCATGTTAAAAAATGTTGATCCCTTAAACACATGTCTTTGCTATTTTATCAACTTAATCTTCATGCAAATCAAATACCGGTAATTACCGGACAATAGACGGTAAAGTTATCACAGCAGTGAGTGTGGATGTTTCCTTTTACGGTATATGATTACCAAGCAACTTTTTATTTTCTTATTTATAAAAGCACTAGCTGTCAGAAAATAAGTAAAACTAAAATTGTCTGGTTCCGATATTTACACTTTGAGGTGTAGAGGAGGGGGTAAGGTCTGTAAAGACAGTGCTTGAATGGGAACTTTATCACCATACGAGGCTATCCCTAATTTTATAATCCTCTTGCAAAAAAGTTTTGCTTTCGAAGCGACCTCTAGCGTCCTTCTCTAGACGTCTGGTTATGTTTTGTTTTTTTTTTTGCTTTTTTGGTTTTTTTAATAATGTATTGTATTTTTTATTTGCCAAAATTCATATGAATAAATAACACATGCACATAATTATAAACATATACACTGCACTCTATCTAAGCACAAGCACACATGTCACTATTAACGTTATACAATATTCTAAAACAATTATTCAAACATTCATAGGAGGGGAGACCCTATAAATCAATAAATCAAATGGTAATGTAAATAATAATAATACTGATAATAATAATACATTAAATGGATGTAGTCTGACATTCCCGTTTTTTACCTGCCTCACGCAGGTATATACATTGCGAGATGGCACAATTGTTTGCGATTATGAATAGAAAGGAGTTGAACTAACTTAAACATTGAAGGACGTTTAAAACTGCAAGATATATTTAAGTATATATTTGGTTTGACATTTAGATAGAAATGTAGCTCATTTGTCATTTACCAATTACATTAAAAAAGAAACTTTTTTTTTGGTAAAAAAAAAGCCCAATGTTTCGTACATGTACTTTACTTTTAAAATTAAAACAAAATACCGACTTGCGTCAGACATGCCAATATCGAGACAAAAATTAATTCACCATTTTCTTTATCTTTTTAAAGCATCGGACAGCCTTAACATAACTGCGTTGGGAATCCGTCCCTACATATAAGTTAGATACATGACGGTTTATAAGTCGTGCGTTGTAAGACACCAAATCATACTTTTTACAAAGCACTCTTTTGTAAAAAAAAAAAAAAAAAAAAAAAAAAGGTATGATATAATAAATATTATAATTACCACATAAAAAAGTAGCTTAAAATTAGCAAGAGCGCTAGTTATCTTTCTTTTTTAAAAAACGCTATATATGTACAAATTTGCCGTACTCCCTGTAAAAATAAGAAGAATTTCCTAATACCTTCAATGATAAACTAATTATTTATCATTTCAGAAAGAAAGTCCCGCGTTCGCTCAATCTCGGAGACCAATCCTGTGTTTACCGTTGAAGCGGAGGTAGAGAAAACCAACGTTGTGGCTGACCCATCAAGGAATTTCTGCAGAAGTTCAAATGATTGGAACCCTTGCATTAATTCAGGTAAGCTGACAGTTGTGTGTAATTTATATACTGCAAAACACTGCTAAAACAATATTTATAATTTTATAAAGCTGGACATTATAGTAAAATGATATATCAACGCTGAGCTAGTGAATCTCAATTTTTAATAACAATTACATAAAAGTATAATAATCATACTTATTTATTAGATCCAGCTTACCTATGTCAATATTTTTTTACGCATGAATCAGGTTCAAGGATACATTTTCTAAAATCTAAAATGATCATATATACTATATATTATATACTCTGACATTGTATGGTTGAATTTAAAGACTTCTTAATTCACCTCTAGTGATAAAAGAGAGTAAATTATCATATCATCTATCAGTATACTACAGAGATGATACAATCAGAAGTTACAGTACACATTTGTCCGAATAGTAAATAGTATGACACGCCATATTTATGCAACATTGGTACAGTTTTAAGAAATACTGGGAATTTACTAAGATACAAATATATTTAAGCATAGCACATTTATTATGTTTAGAATATTTGGGAATAAAATTGACATACAATTTCTCCTCAGTTGCCCTTGACGTCGACCACACTGAAACAGAAAGTGGTTATGGCAGTTTTCTTTCCTCCAGAAAAACTTCCGCTGTATCGGATACTGGATATGACAGTTGTCTTTCCTCCAGAAAAACTTCTGTTGCATCGGGTATCCTTACAGAAAGTGGATATGGCAGTTGTCTTTCCTCCAGAAAAACTTCCGTTGTATCGGGTACTGGATATGACAGTTGTCTTTCCTCCAGAAAAACTTCCGCTGCATCGGATATCCTCACAGTTCCCCAAGCGACAATCACCGGTAAGTCTGTCATCTCATCCATCCTTACCCCCCCCCCCTCCAATCCAACCCAACACCCCTTACACACATACACAACCTCGGGTGTCCTCTATCATTTTCTATTTTAATGACATAATCTTCTTTGGTGTTCACGAGTACCGTGTTATATTGCATATATTGTATATACGGATCCTCATGTAGCACCAGTTGGTTCGAGTGAATTGGGTTGACATATATTGGTGGGTCTGGGATGAGCTTTATTCGATTCCTATATACATGTATATTAGGTGACACGCGCGGTAATCACTCAAAGAACACCAACGCATCCACAGATGTCACCTATATTTACATGCAAAATTTGCTTTAAATTGTTTCAGTTTGGAGTCAAAGGGACATGGTCACGATTTTAGTCAAAATTTATTTGTCCGTTTTTATGTTTACAATGCTTCAGTAAGACAATTCTAATAGTCAACCAAAATTTGGGTGTCGATCAGTTGTGGAGTTATAAGCGAGATATAGAGCTCACTTTAATCTATGACTTGGCTTATACTTGCTGTTCAGAACAAGTGTTTATCTTTTGTAACCGAACATAATGTCTTTTGTTGCATAATTTAAAGAAATAAGTAATCAGATTTGCTTGGAAATAAACTTGTTTTGGGCATGTAGTCCCCTGTGAATGATCATATTTAAAAAATGAGAGTTCATTTCCATTACAGAATCCCAATCGTCAGTTAGCTTCACCAGACAAGTCTCCGAAAGTGAGGAAATTTCTTTCGATGAATTAAGTACTCAAAGGTCAACCCGGGAAAGATCATTGTCTATTGGAAGCCGTGCGGTTTCAAACTTAGGTGAGCATTTGCTTCTGATATGGACACATGTAGTGTATTTAAGCTATATGTACCAGACTGAAATATTCTATTTGTGTGCTAACAGGTAGACGCAGTGATCCACCTTCCCCAAACAGACTATCTGATGCTACAGATGATTCTATTAGAGAGAGCTTTAAAAGATGTCCGTCAGAAAAATGTTTTTCACCGGCTCTTTGTGAAAGTTTTAGAAGAGGTTCGTATATTTAGAACAGGCAAAGTAATTCAATAAAAATTTGGTTGAGATTAAATTTTATACAAACCTTTATGAATGAAAATGTAAATACGTCATGGTGTTGCAGGTCCTTCTGTGGGATTCAGACAAGTCAATAAACGAGAAAGAAGTTTCTCTGTCTGTTCTGATAACATCGACGCAGGTGGAGTAAATGTCAACCTACATAACGTCATTGGCAAAAGAGGAACCGGAAAAGGACAGTTCCGCAATGCTACTTCTGTTTCCCACGTCAGTTCCGGTTCTATTGTTGTTACAGACATTATTAACTGCAGGGTGACTCTTTTTCACGGAAGTGGGCGCGTGATAAGTGAAATTCAAACAGGACCCGGAACAGAACCGTGGGGAACCGCCGTCCTTCCCAACGGAAATCTTGTCGTCTCACTACAAAAACCGGGATGTCTTGCGATCTTTAATGCAAATGGAGAGTTTTGTACAGACATTGCTTGCGATTTACTAGTAAAACCATCCGGGGTAGCGACTGACAGAAAGGGTAGAATTATCGTAAGTGACGTAAGCACGGATTCTGTCTACATACTGGACCAGGATGGGGAGGTATTGAAAAGACTCGGAGAGGAACCGGAAGTACCAGTCGTCTTTGAGGAGCCGAGGTACGTTAACGTTACCAGTAAAGGACACATTCTCGTGTGTGATTCCGCCAAGCATTGTGTACACGTGTTTGACTCCGAGGGAAATTTCCTCCATAGTTTCGGATCTTACGGTCAGGACTCTGGCCAGTTCCGTTTCCCATACGGCATTACGTCAGACTTCGAAGAAAACATCTACATTGCAGATTACTACAATAACCGAGTGTGCATGTTCACCATCTCCGGAGAATTTCTCGGTCATATTCTGACGCCCTGTATGAAACTTAAGCGGCCCCAGGGTCTAGATATAAGAGACGGAATGACGGACTCCATCTTGTATGTCAGTCATGGTGAAATGAAGGCACAGGAAGTGGTGGCGTTCAAACTGATCATGGGGTCCAAAAATAGACTCAAGAAGGCGATCGAAGTCCATCTCTAACTTTCAAAAATTATATGTGTTTTACTAAAAACCTTAATCAAGAGTTCTTATTGATTTCATCTTTTGAAGATTAATGAGGATGATTTTGTAACTACTATGTAGTGTTCAAATGTAATACTGTATTGAGTAATTAATAAAATTTAATAATGAAACTGTTGTAATTAACGAATTCAGTAACCATGATTCTTCTATTCTCAAGAATAGATCCTTAAGGGACATTCAAGGGAACGCAATATTTCATAGATGTGACCCCCCCCCCCTCCACCGACCAAAGCTTCAATTAGAGGCTGCTCGAAAGAGAAGTCAAAAACTGTTTTAAAGCTTTTGTAAGATTGCATTCATGTATTGTTTTAATCTTTGTGTAAAAATGCGTACAAAAATACCTTTTAAAAGCTTAATGTAGAATGAAGACGAAGTTATGGGGAATTTATTAAACCCTTTAAACTGGGAAAGCCATCATACCATTAAGGAATCATGGGTTGTTTTCTGCACTTAGACGACCGAAAAATTGTATAACAAGAGGGTGGAAAGATTGGCTGGAAAGCACGCCCCTGGTATTTTAGAAATGTTTAATTGAAGCCAGATTAAAAAAAGACAGCGAATTTAAATTTATAGAATACATAAACAACAACTTTCAACTCTCTGCGTGAATTCGTTGTTTACAATACATTCTGATAATCGATATAATCTTAAAACCATACAACATTATTAATTATTTAGATATTAATTTGATACATATCATGATCATTGACATCCAACATGATCAAAATGTATGCATTGCATACAACAAAGTTGTACATATGAATAAATCAAATTTTATTCAATAGTCAACAAACATTTCAATAGCACCAAACACATCAGCACAGGAAGATTGCATTGGAATTCTATCCCCTATGCCCGCCCTTATTTGTGTTCAATGACAGAGCAAACTCGGCTAAACCATGCCAAGATTCCCGGCAGTTAGGTTCTATCTGGTTCACCGGAAGTACAAAACCATGCGCACCGGTATCACGGAGTTCAATGGTGTAGGAATATTTGACGCCAGCACCACCTTTCGCCCAGTCGTCTGATCCGCCGGCCGCCGAATCTGAATGTTGGAAAGTATTGACAGTAATAACAACAAGTATTAAACTATCGACCCAAACCTCACCTCAGGCAAAATTCAAACGAATTGTAGATGGGTACTTTTTAGTGGGTACTGCTCTAGAGAATGGCTACTTACATAGAACGTTTGTTGAGGAACCCACAACGTAGTTGGTGCCGTATAATTGAGCCAAAGCAGCCGTCCCGACCTTGGCAGCAGCGTCCTGCAAGGAGACATAGACAATGATAAGTAAAAATGTCTTAATGTTAGGTTGAGTAAATGCCTCTTTGTTGCAACATGCTGTGGACACATTTTTCTAATGATACTTCTTGTGGGCAAGTTCGTAAAATATTATTTGTTTCTTTATCAGACACATGAAAGCAAAAGGTTCGTTTAAACCGTTCTTAAGATGAAATGTTGATAAATAAGCAATTTTACATCTAATTCTTTTAACAGCTTATGTAAGATTATAAATGCGTGTATTTGACCAGGGACCCTTACATTCCAACATCAGTAAGTGCCAGTAAGTATATTGCAGTATCTGAGAACGCGATGACTCCCGCCCATTTTTAGGCCCCTATCAGATTTTTTTTGCTTGTAAGAAAAATAGCTAGTAATTTAACCCCCTGGCGCCCCTTTCCCACCTGGATTTTGCTTTCGAAGTGCGGCACGATCGAGCATGAAAATTGAACTAACCAGTTCCTGCCAGTCAGACGGCAGACTTGAGGTGAATCCCCAGGGGTAGAGCCACATCTGGCCGTAGGAGTGGTAGGTGAGGTAGGCCATCATGTTCTGTCGGTTGTTCATTATGAACGTCTCCACCGCCTGACTCTCCTTCTCAGAAAACGCCTGCGATCCCGAGTAGACATCCGAACACACGTTGGTACTCCCGCCAATAGCTAGGGGTTAGATCAAGACTTTGTTGAAGAAATTTTATACTTTTACAATATACTTGAACAAACACTAAATTTTGATCATACTTTCTACAGCATTTGATAGTAAATGCATTTGGTAAGATACTAATCTATATACATATACTGGACAAAAAAAAAGCAACCTACTTTTTCTTCTTCAAACAAAGTATATTTTTATGATAAATATTACAGTACAAATGCTATAGATCTATACATTGTGTTTAGTTACTAACAAGGACCAAACTATACATGTATTACGTCTTGCTTCGGACTACCGAAAATCATGGTTTTTCTCGCATTTTATAGTTGTTTTGTTGTTTGTTATCTTTTCTTGTTTGTTGTGGGTTTTTTTGCATTTTGTTTTCTTTGCAAGTTCTTCCTAACGCAAGATCGATTTTATTCAAAGATTTATGCGGTTGCTCTTGATTAAGGGCACTCATAAAAAGTATAGAGGACCGTTTATATAACATTAACAATTGGGGTGATTCAATAATTTTGATGTCAGATTTTGTTAGTCAATAAAACGCTTTATAAATTTAATTTCAGGAATACTTTGTTTCTAATCCACTTGTTAATATCATATTCTTAGCTTATCAACAGAGTGTAGTTATTTCCATCGTTGGAAACGCATGCACGTGCCGGTCTCGCACGCGCTTACTTATCGTGGCGTGGGCAAACTCGCTGCGATTTCATCAGATTCATAGATATTCATTATTTTCAATCAATCATGATCCACATGTTACATGCATTCACACATTTGGTGAGATCCCATCACGAAAGTGTGGGGGATTCAATTGAAAGAGGACAGCAATTAATCATAAATCGGAGGAAATTTCAATGAGCTTGCCCAAAGTAAGTTGGTGTATGCTAGATTGGCTGTGGGTTTCCGACGATGAGTTAATTCATGAAATAGACAATATCAGGTAAACTCACAAGGATTCCACTGGTAACCAAAGTTTCTATTTAGGTCTGTTCCGTAGCAGTTTCTTCCTTGCTCCACTCGATTTTTTCGCCAAAGTCTGTACTAAAACATAAAACACATCAATGTATTGAAATTAAACAGTATCTGCGTATCGTAATGACACATAAAAATAAGTTGTTGTTTTGACAGATGCTACGAGCAACCCTGATGCTTTTGAACAAAACTGCAAATATCAGCTGAAAATTGGAGCCCCCCAAAAGTGAGATTAAAGTTTCTTTTCTGTGTCTTCATTACGCGGCGTAATCTCTGTGATAGTCATATTGATAGCAAAGTACTACTTACTGTGGCGTGTGAATATTCATAACCATCCGGGTTCAGTAGAGGTGCGAAGAACCAATCAAATTTGTCTAGCAACTGAGGGGAAAGGTCAAATTCGTCTCCGTAAACCATCTGACAAAATGTATAGAGGTTATGAAACATACAAGTGGTAAGTGGTAATTTCATTTTCCGAACTCAATTAATATTTATGCATGATATTATTACTCGTGTCAAACTTTTAATAACAGGTTTGCCAATTCAAACGCCCGCGCTCGTGTGTGTTATATTCAGAGAAAACACTAATGAAAAACACTCATCTGTAATCAAATCCTTGTTCCTCTCACGTAAATCGCTTTTATCTTATGAAACAATTAACATGAGAAAAGTATCAAAGTATCTGTTTTTATCAATGAAAAAATAAACCCAAACAACTGGTGAATCTTTTTCAACAACGATTTTGTTATGGTTAGTCTCACGCATTTGAATTCTACTGGACATGTAACTACATGTACATGTATCTTAGCAAAAAGGGTGTCTCAATTTGTAGTTTATGTTATATGGTCAAGTACCCTTGACTTACAATAAGCAAATATCCTTTTTAAAAAAAGCAACTCAAATTTATTGTTACTACAATTGTTCTATTTCACCTGGCTTATGAAATACAGGACTGTTGCTGGGGCTATCCATTCTCGAGCGTGGATTCCACCGTCAATAAACACTGAGGGACGGGAGACACCATCTCCTCTAGAGACCTGTACAGACAAACATATATACATGTACTTATAATATAGTTGGATAAATCTTATAAGTCATACCACAGTCGTATCAACAGTTTAAAAATCAAGAAGAGGTTATGACTTTGCTAGAGTTACCTACCTTGATGACCTTGATCTCCCGACCCTCCACGCTGTACCCTATGGTGGTCAGGCTGGCATTGACGGTTGGCATGGAGGCCGTGGCAGTTACCACGTCTTGTAAATACTGATTGATCTGTAATACACCACGCTTACTTGTAAATACTGATTGATCTTTAATACAGCACGGTTTACTTGTAAATACTGAACTGAAATACAGCATCTATAATACAGCACACTTTACTTGTAAATTATGATTGATCTATAATACACCGCGCTTTACATGTAAATACTGATTGATCTTTAAGGTGGTATGGGGCATCTCCATATTGTGACGTACAATAAACAATAAAACCAATTAGAATTTTATATAATTGTTTATCCCCAAAATTGTTACCTAACAGTGTAGCGCAATAGGTTTGAGCGTTAGCAACTATCTGTAAGTCATGAGTTCGAAACCCGCCGGGCCTTTTAATAAACTTTTTCCCTTTTTAAAAATTTTAAACACATTTTTTGGTCAAATACTGTAAACTTTAAAAATTCTTAAACGGTTAAAGTATTTTGATAATAATGTACTTTTATTTACATCAATATCGACAGGTGTCGCATACCACCTTAATAGGGCACGCTTTACTTGTAAATACTGATTGAATTGTAACACAGCACGCTTTACTTGTTAATACTGATTGAATTGTATTACACGACGCTTTACTTGTGAATACTGATTGAATTGTAATACAGCACGCTTTACTTGTAAATACTGATTGAATTGTAATACAGCACGCTTTACTTGTAAACACTGATTGAACTGTAGTACACGACGCCTTACTTATAAATATTGATTGATCTGTAATACACCGCGCTTTACTTGAAAATACTGATTGAATTGTAATACAGCACGCTTTACTTGTAAATACTGATTGAATTGTAATACAGCACGCTTTACTTGTAAACACTGATTGAACTGTATTACGGCACGCTTTACTTGTGAATACTGATTGAATTGTAATACACGACGCTTTACTTGTAAATACTGATTGAATTGTAATACAGCACGCTTTACTTGTAAACACTGATTGAACTGTAATACACGACGCTTCACTTGTAAACACTGATTGAACTGTAATATAGCAAGCTTTACTTGTACCGGTAAATACTTATTAATGTGTGACACACGACGCTTTACTTGTAAATACTGATTGAACTGTAATACACGACGCTTTTCTTGTAAACACTGATTGAACTGTAATACAGCAAGCTTTACTTGTAAGTACTGAACTGTAACACACGACCATAGGAATTACTCCCATCATTATTTTGTTTTCTTTTACCTCAAACCTGTTATCAATTGAGTGAAATATATTTTTCTAGCAGATGCTTCGTTCAAATGTACAAAATATCTATCTAATATGTGTATCTGCATATGTATTGGTTTCATATGTACACTAACCACTTAAAGATGAGCATCTCTTATACATGTAGGTTTACAAACCACTAACAGATGAACATGAGTATCTACAATAGGTACACATCCCATACAAAACATTATAGATAGGTTCCATGACACACGTAGGGTTTACGACCACTTACAGCTGAATATCTATGGTAGACAAAATGATTGAAGCCCTGATTGCGTCCCTGAGAGGTATATGGTAGATGAAAACTTCTTTTCATGGAAGACTGTTCCTCGTCTATGAGTCTGAAAAAACCCCGAGACTTGTTACCTTGAAGGAATCTATTTCAGTAAGATTGATGGCTTCCAGATATAGCTTTAAATAATATGTAAGTCTATTAGTTTTTTCCGCATTGAATTATCCGCAACGTACATCAAACATATCTTTTCTTCTGAATGTCTTTTATATAGTATGCACCTTTAATTAGTTTGCATGCTTTACTAACACCTGGATTATTTAAAATTTCTTTAAAACTTAAAATATTAATGATTTATCACGTCTGATCAATTAATTAAAACCTTTCTGACGGTGGTCTATAAAAAGAATATTTAACATAAAAATTACAATCCTATGTGAAATATATGATAAACATCAAATAGTGTATTTGTAGCCTTTTTGTTGGTCTTGTTTGATTATAAATGATGCAGATGATATTTTAAATGAAAATGTTGAAGATAATGGTGATGATGTCGATGACGACGATGATGATGTAGGTGGGGTAAGGTAGAACTGAAAGTGAGGATCGTTTTGACGAGGGTTGATTTTCTCTTACTTTTGTAAATCGTCAATCCAGATTTTGACATGGGCCCCGATGTCCTTCAAGGCGCCCAACACCGGCTCCAATTTCTCGGGCTCGACGTAAACATCCATCGAGTGATTGCCCTTCCTGGGATGGCGCCACATGTCCAACTGAAACAAGATCCATTATGAACTTTTAATAAAATTTGATTTCACATTAACTGTATATTATATAGTTTCATACCGTAATTTGCACTTACTTAAATATTTGATATATAAGTGGTTATTGTTTTTACAAACATTAAAGTAACAGTTTATCGCACTCCTTAAACAATAAATCTTTACATTGTTTATATAATAACCATGATACTCATTTAAGCAATAAAATAGATCTCCGTATTTCAGATTTATTTCAATGTTTGAAGAATTGCCTCATTGACAACAATTTACACATAATTGTTAACGGGGTACAATACCTATTATAGACCTTCCTTACAAATCCACATCATATATATATATATAATAAAACAAGAGAGATAAATAGTTTTTTGTGTGTAATACATGTATGTATAATTGATAAAATAAAAGTAATATCCAAATAGAACAGAAAAGAAAGATCGATTTTGGACTCGGATAACCCCAAATGTATTGATATTTTTTATGTACGATTTGAGAACACATGCTACGCACCCTATATATCTATTGGTATTTTTTTCGAACCATCTTACATTTAGAATCATAGTTATTTGTATGTTCTTAGAAATCATCACACATTGCTAAGGGCTTATATAAAGATTTTTTTGCTTTCTTAAAAACGTACAAAAAGACACAACAACTTTTTACGGGCACTTTTTTGAAATTATCTTAGACTCTATGTTCGGCAATAAATGGCATAGTTACTAGTATGCCATTATTCTTTCTCTTTTTGTTATCTCACTTCAAGATAACAATTTCAATGCACCAATATGCTTTCGTAACAAACAATAAGCATTTTTTCCATTTCTAGTACATTCAACCCATATTTGATAAATATTATGGAATTTTTATTAAAACTATCAAAAAATTATGGTAAAAACTACCTTATGTCCATTTTTAATGTTAATATCTTTTATACCTACAGATCTCATTAACAGAATACTATAAATACAGTAGGTAAATACTTACATCGTAGACGTCATGTAATGCGAGCACCTGTTCCAATTCTTGTAGCGAGTGCGGCACAATTTGTAAAACCTTGTGGCTGAAATGTAACAAATCGATTTTTTGTATTGGGAAAATTACAAAATATATTGGTGACACTTTTTTAAGGTCTGAGCACTTTTCATTAATAAACAATTGGTGGCGTTCTATTAAAAAGACAACATTACAAATATTTGCCTCTTTATGTTAAGAATTTTTTTTCAAGAGTTCAATGTGTCAATATTAAAATCTAAAATCAAAACGAATGCAACAAGCTTGTTAAATCGATATTCAACCTTGTTTTGATTGTTCATGTCATTAAAACTTGCAGTGTTAATTTAATTTATTTGATAAAATTGTTTGAGCTATGCTATTATTTGAATGTGAAGTATGGGTATTTTCCCAAAAATGCAAGTATTGAAAGAGTTCATTTGAAATAAAAACAAGCGGCTCTCTATTGCATGGTGCATGGTTAACTTGGTCGAAACCCGATACGCAAACAGATTACAGATGCTTATTATCACACTCGGTAAGAAATCACAAATCTGCTTAGACATGTCTTCTAACATCTCAAATATCCCAAACTATTGAGGACTTTTTAAAATTTTGGAAAAATTATATCTGCTGCACTGCAACCACATGTCAAAATAAAGATTTAGTTTACTTGATCAATTTAAGAAAATTGGATTCTGACCTGCACACTTCTAAAAACTACGAGTGTTAGAATTTTCAAGGACATGCTAAAATTCAAACGAAATCTACATACAAGCATCCTTCCCAGAATAGACGATATCATCGTAAATGTATAAATTACGAATCTGTAACCACGATTCCCAAGTATAAGTGGGCGTTAGGAAAAATATAGAGACACAAACAATGCGATTTACGTGAAAATATGGCGGTGAATTCTACTTTATTTTTAATTGCAAGTCTCCTAACGATGTAAGAAAACAATGCCTAGGACCTAAACAAATACGCGTTAAAAATATCAACACATTACGATATATAGCTGCTCCTTCATAAAGGCATTAAAGCAAGTGTTATGTTGACTGAAATACGAAGCTCATATGATAAACACATTAATCTATTATAGGCTTTTGTTCGTCATGTGTTTATGGGAAAAGCTATCTATTATATGCCCCGATTGAAGCAAACTTACACGACGATCCTCGTGTTCAAAAAATGGTTCGCTATAAAGAATTCCTGTCAATTTTTGTAATCAGTTTAATTCCCGGTATACATGTATTTTTTTTTCATAAAACTGTGAAATCCATTTGCGATTACACCCCGTTTCGGTGACGGGAGTGTCAATGTCTTAAATGAGTTAGAATTGTTATCATACACATGAAAGGAAGCTTATTTCTTATTCATGGTCCTTTATAATTGTGCAAAACGTTTATTTATACAAGATTATATTTTCATTCAATCTTTAGATTCATTGATAGGCAAGAATCAACAATAATGACAGAAAATTGGATGAAATTTAAGAGTCAGATATGAGGGGTTTTTTTTACTGCGCATTGTCTTGCGCAGTTTAGTAAACTACTGTCCCTTTAAATAAATACATGTACATCTTATATTTAAATCATCTTAAAATATTTTTTTTTGTTTTCGTTTATCGATTTTGTAATAAAAATCAAACATGTTCTGGAGAGAGGGGGAAAACAGTACATGTATAAAACGTTGTAAATGAAAAAAAAATCATCACAGGAAAGTGCCCGAAAGAATTTTTTTACGTCTTATTGTCTATTTTCTTTCAATTTAATGTTTAAAATGTTTAATATATTGCAGTAAACCCCAATATGTTCTAATAAGAAGCGCTGAAAGCATGGACGGTTCCTATCACTACATAACACAATATTGACTACTTCATTTGTTTGGTTCGAACATGTATTTTATGGTATATAATTATAAAAGAATTAGAAATTAGAAACGTGTTCTATTAACTTACAAGTTCTTCACATTACGCACAAAGGCGTTTATAAATGTCATGTAAAGATTATAGTTCAGAAGGTAATTAATACAATATATTTGTATAATAGTATAACAGAAAATAGAGGGGAAAAAAGACAGTCATAACATCCTTTTTCAAAACTAAAACTACCACATGTAATGTTACCTTACGACGATGATAGATACTCCTATTTTCGAGACACATAATAGTTATTCATATAATTACTTATACTATTATTGGTTCAGTGACTTATGATTCAGTTTTTTGCTTCATTTCATATCTTTATCCTTTTTTCTTCATTTTATCGAGTGTGTTAACTGAAAACTAGGATGATTTTATATCAATTTATTCTTTCGTACTCCGAGTATGGATCTCACAATTATCGCAAGGAATATTATGATAAGTTTGAAGTGTTATTTTTCCGAAAGTTGAATGAAAGTATTCATTCTAAAAGTACAAATATTAAACAAACCATTAGGAAAGATTGAGCCACTTAAAAATAGATATTTATCAGTTATCACAAAGTCTGAAGTTTAAATTAAATGAACTTCCTCTGGATCCAAAATACGCTTAAGAGAAAGGGTGTCGATGAATTTAGACCCCCCCCCCCCCCCCCAAGAAAACAAAACAAAAAACTTACCCATCAAATCGCGCGGGGTCTGCAGTCACATAACCGCAGAATAGTAGCACCACCGATAACAAAGTACTCCACATGTCCACCCAGAGTGAGTTCTGAAAATAAACACCGAGGTATTGGAAAATTTATAGGTCTTTTCTACTCCTTAGTCGCTGTCTCCAAGTTTCGAATCTGGTGCGTCACTAGATCTCGCGAGATTTCATTAGAGGTTGTCACATCTGGCTTTGCAGTTCCGATGTCATTAGATTCTTATCATTTCCGATTCTGTTGGTACATGATTTTTGCTGGGGGTAGGCTTCGGTTTCGTTTTGATTCAGTTACTTTCCATTCTCAAATTTCTTCAGAGAAATCAACGCAAACCAGGAGAAACAATAAACATTTTCCCCCAATATTCTTCATAATAAATCAAATAATGATTTTCATGTAAATAACGGAATTGAAATGCAAGGTTAAAAATAATAAAAAACAAAAAATCAACTATCGCTTTTCTTATCATTGTTTTAACTAGTGATGTTCCAATCATCGATTATAATCGAAAATCAGTCGATT
>WFKH01010931.1:62444597-62455112 GCA_016163765.1 Magallana hongkongensis
TGGGAATTGAGAATTTCAGAATGTTGGCTAAGTGGGAATAAACCGTAATTACAGGACAAAACTTAACTCCCCTAAACCAACCTGCAGATTATTAACCGACCTTTCTATATATCCGGCGTTAAGGAAACCATTTTTGGCACAGCACTGGAGATATTATTTCCATGATTCATGATATTTTAAGAACTTATAGATCTTATGAGAGAGAGAGAGAGAGAGAGAGAGAGAGAGAGAGAGAGAGAGGTGTATCACTCACATGAAAATTGTCCTCACTGTTACATAGGTAACAACTGTACGTCGTTACGTTGGTTAGTACATGGTGTAGGTGAGAGAGAATTTGACTGGGTGCTACAGGGGGGTGTAATGAGGTGATAATGGTATCAGGTGTAACGTTACTGTGAAACATGCACAGGTGATGCTGTAAATGACGTCACATAGGTGTTTCAATATATATATACAATCTATTGTTATTTCTTCGTCAAAAATATGCGTTTAATTTAAAATCGCATTGCCAGAGCACAGGCACATGACGTTAAAAATGTTTCTTTTTATAGTTAGATGATTTCTTCTACGATATTGATAATAATAGTACAGGGTGTTATCCTTTTATAAAAAAGAAATATTTTAACGCCAAGTGCCTGTTTGCCAGAGTAGTACGATGTGTTATTACAAATCTCTGTTTCCAATCAGTAGTATACCCACTGTATCAACTCGATGATGAGTTATGATTGTCAATTGAATGTTTTGGAATTCGGGGGGAAGATTCCCTGCCGTTGACAGATAATCTAAATCCTATGAGATCGCAAGACACCAACGCTACTGCAAGCTTTGTAACATTTTTCTCAATGAACATCTTTTATTTCACTGACATTTTCTAGAATCACAAAAACCAATTGCAATGTGGAGAAATCACTCAAATTTTTAAAAATCTTTCACTGAGAGGCAAGAATTTAATTCATCAAACAGCGGGAGGCCAAGCAAACGTTCATAAAAAAACACCAAAAGTTGTGTTTTCCTTTCCTTTCTAGCCATTTTCAGGATTACTAATGACAGAATGGATTTTGAATTTCAAGGGGTATTAATAAGTGATAGAAACCAATTTTTCAACATCTGTCGATTGCGCAGAAATGTAATAATATATGGATGTCCAATAAAAACATTTGATTTTTTAAAATCCCACAAAATTTGTAAACCATTGATAAGTAAAGTATTTGAACGACATACAATGTAAATAAGTATGAGGTTTTTTAAGAGAATGAAGTGATTAAAATAGCGGCTGTTTTTAAATAATTGTATCTGTTCTTGCAATTTTATAATATTTATTTATATGCTATTTCAAAGACTCTTGCAATCCTCTAAAAGAATAACCCAATGACAAAACAAAGTGATTTTCTTTCGTGTTAAATATCATAAATCTACAATTAATGGCTGTTCATGCAGTGAATGAATGACAGTTCTACAGTCAAAATATTTTGATGAACGTTGTTTCATTGTTTTAGATTCCACTGCATTAACTCTCTTTTCAGGACCCCTGGCGCTATTGTATAACAACTAAGACGAGAACATTTCTCCAAGTTTTTGGACAATACAAAGCCGTATTAGCACGAGTTCAATTGCAAAATTACTTGCAAATATTTAGATTTTTATGCAGTAAATTGTCTCCTTTACGATATTCTTATCGAAATTAAACCTAAAAATACGTCTTGATTGCTGTGAGATTATAAATGCTATATCCTTTTTTGGGGGGGAGAAAAATATTTGTCCGTTCTCAGATATTTTTTTTGGATGAAGAAGTGAGAGAGTATCGACTTTTCATTTTGACGTTCGCACCTCATTAGCGGCCCTCTCAAAACTGCCATCAGAAAGTTGACGTAACTGTCATCTGGGAATTAGGTTTTTAAAGGAAATATTCTGATGTATGTGAGCTGAAATTAAATTTGTATACGAATAAAATTATCTAAGGTTGTACAAAATCTATTTATCTTTATATCTTTTAAACTTTCTCTATACGACAAATGAAGCTCGTATTATTTTGTAATGATGCTGCGTTCTTCATTTACGTGTACAATCGGTTACATTTAATTTTCCCAATTTGCGGTCTCTGTATCTTAAGATTTGCTTGTAATGTGATTTCTTGCTCTCAGAGACAGAATTAGCTGAATGTTGTACATAATTTGTCTCTGCTCTTCGATAATTCACTGCATTTATATATATACTTTAAAATTCACGAAAATAATCCAAACCGTAAAAAAAGCGAAAATAAAACCATCTTGAGATTTTCCAAATCTACAGAATAATTATATAAAGTAAACAATAATGAATCTAACAGAGTACAGTTTTGTCCATCAACATACTTTGCTTGTGAAATTAAAGCCGCCGAGAACATTACAGTAGCAAGAGGCCGTGATATTCTGACACCATGGATATAAATCCTACTAACAGTATGTACCGATTTTCAACATTTGTAAAAAAGTTACTTTTTTAACAATATATAACTGCATCTTACTATATTTTTTAACAGAATACTTTTTGATTATGTTATCGATATAATATCGATTTGGTATGTCCGAACCGTACCAATTTAAAACCGATTACCAGGCTGATAAAAACTAACCCCCCCCCCCCACCCACCCACTCACAGACCACATCCCTCCTCCTAAAGTCTTCGCAGTACGACAGTTATTTCTAAGATGCAATTAAGATGAAATTAATTTTAAAATGTATTTCTTTGGATGTGGAATTTTCTAAATATAGATCTAGAAGACCTTGACAACGCACAAGGAAGTTAACGGGCTGGTTTTTCACCAGACTTGATCTGCACGAAGCTTAGAACAGAAGGACCAGATTTCAATTATTTCGGGGAACATGGCTATAATTAATTCATATTTAAGATAATTTTTTCTACTGAAAATTGCAGTAAGCTACTAATGAACTGATCGGAGACGCACTTAAATCCTTTCAGGTTACACTGCGTGCCGGATTGATACGTTGTCCTAATGAACTCCGATTACAAAGGTCAGGGGTCAGTGAGGCGAATATCTGCGAGTGATCACGCGCACTTCTTCGTCTGATGACCATCAATTATCTCGGATATTGTTGATGGTTGATCATATGTACATATTTAAAGTATTTGGATAATGATCTTTACAATTTTTGAAGAGTATTTCATTATTGAAATATTTGGGTCACCGAAAAAAAAAATCGGAAACTTTTTCAGATACATCTTTTAAGTACGTAATGATAATATTAAATTTATCTTTCAGACATTGTAGAATGAGACGTGGTTATATTTGAAATCCAACAAAATTGGCATCCAATGATCAAATTTATCTAATAGGGTTAAAGGGACTAAGACACGATTTTAGATCAAAATTTTATTTTTCATTTTTTATGTATAAAATGGTTTACTTGCGCATTTTGAATGATTGACCAAAATTTGAATGTTAGAAGTCAGGTTATAAGGGAGATACAGAGGTAAGAAATTATTGTTATGTAAACAAAGCTCGAGTCTTATATTTGTTTACAAAGAATGTAAATTGTATGGAATTACCATTTCTTTGACAAAATGACTCGTGGCAAACAAGGTAAACTGATTCAATGTGTTCATAAATAACATTATAAACAGAAGGAAGCAACACTTGATTGGAACTAATACCAATAAAACACATATATAAACAATAACAAGGCTCGAGCTTTGTTTACAAAACAAAGAATTTCAAACTCTATATCTTGCTTATAACTCAATATTTCAAAATTTGACAAAGCATTAAAAGTACCCATATGAACCATCCTAAACATTAAAAATGGAAAAATAAAATTTAAAATGTTGAGCTCAAATCGTGTCTAAGTCCCTTTAAGGTAAAAATTTTCATTGCAAATACAATTTTGAGATTTGGGTAATATCATTTACTTTTGAAAGCACAATTGTTTTCCTTGAAATATTCATCAACTTCAAACTTAGCTGATTCGTTTAATCTTCGTACAATATTTCAAAAAGATTTTGATGAAGTCTCTGGTTGACTTACAAAAGATCTTTTTTTGATTCGTTCGTGTTTATTACACAGATAAAATAGATTCGAAGATTCATTCACTATTTAAAAAGGCTTGGAGTCCTCGCATACGATAAAACATCAAATTACCACGCGTCCTAAAAGTCGCATGAATGAAAATGAACAATTTAAAATGACCAAATAAATCAAACCAATTTATCATTATGGGTAAATTATTAGAACTGCCCGGATGCAGGTTTAAAATTGGTGTAGAATATAGCGTAATTGTTGATATTAGATGATAATGGCGGCCATTCAGCAATAATGTTCTTGTTGTGGAATCCTTGCGGTCGGGGATTTCCGATATCTCATTAGAATGAACTCGTTTACCCACCCATGTTCTGTCTCTCGATGACCGAAGCCAATTCCAGTCAATAAACAATTCCCCGTGCAATATATATTGTAATGTGTATGATATATGGTTAATTAAGTAACGACGCAATATACACAACATTGTGTTAACATCATTGTTCCGTGATTCATGACCAGAAGCGACTGTTTGATTGTGCAGACGTTATGTAAAACGGTTCATCCCTGACCCATATCCTTGACTGGCAGGATCAACGGCTCCCGTGAGACGGTGACCCTTCGCCAGGGACACAGTTCAGGCACCCTACCCCCCAAACCACTGCGTTTGAGAAAAAAAAATAATCAGAACTCTACCCAAGCCCATTCCAAACCAAAAATAACAAGACGTCTGAAATCCAATCCACATACAAGCCGGGTATTCAGAGCAGGAAACACCGATCTTCAATTTTTCCCTCCAATTCCAATGTTAAAGCTATTTATCCTTTATAATGTCTTCCAATGTATGTTTTTTCCCATATTTATATTAAGCTCTAGGGGGGAAATCATGTTATCTAAGACAATATATATATACTATTTAAAATTATCTGAATGTTTTCTGCACGAAATACTCTAAGCAATTTTGTATTTAATCATTTCAAAAATCCAAAGGAATTTCGAAAATGATATGAAATTACAAGTTACTAAAAATTGAAATTCTGAATGGAACAATGTGAATGGGATTATCAATCTTAATGGCTTCTTGTTAAAATCGTTTGATTTAGTTGTTCTAATTGAGACCGGAAGCATTCTAGTGATGTGATGGTTGAAATATCAATAAATTGCCAATTAGTATTATACTGTTTTACCATTGTTTGTCTGTCCGTCTGTCTGTCCGTAACAAATTTCTGTCGCATTTTTCTCAGCAACTATAGGTCGCAGAGGCTTGGAATTTTAACACACTCTTTTATTACGTATACCATATGGTGGGATTCACTTTTGTACAAATCAGACGTCAAATTCCTGTCAAATGACGACTTTGTTAATTTCTAACCTAAAATTTTAAACAAATTTTCGTTAAAGATTTCCCAGTATCTATTAACCGCAGATGCTTGAAATTTTAACACACTCTTTATTTAGGTATGCCATATGGTGGAATTCATTTTTGTTTTGTACCAATCAGACGTCAACTTCCTGTCAAATAATGACTTTGCTATTTTGTATATTCACATCAGAGTGAGCATTGGCTCACAGATATCTTATAAGTGGATATTCCTCTAAGTAGGTATTTAATTAGTATGTGTTATAGACGTTTTACAAAGCAGTCATTGACAGAGCATTGGGAGAACGGTGCAAGCAATCTGAACCGTTGTCTTTCTACATCAAAACCGTATTTCGCGATTGAGAGGGATGGATGGTCTTGGCCATTTTTAGACTCTATAAAGTCTTTATAAAATGAACAGCTATGTAGTAAATTAAAGTTTAAACTTTCAAAGCTTAGATATTTGGATTTTTTCTTTATTAAACTATTGTTTCTGGCCAAAAATATCAAATTTAGAATTTTCAGGTAAATATGATGGGTAGTTTGTTAGACATCCAGTCTCCTTCAAGCAATCTAAACAGACAGTTTTCATTTTGGACAAAGAACACTCTTACACAAATACCTTATTCAGCCAGATTGGAAATGAAATAGTTAAACCTGGAACAAATTATCAACCTTTTTAAAATTTCATTATTTTGGGACTTATTACAACAGCTTTCATATAATTATGTAAAAGAAAATATACTTGGTAAGAATACAAAAAACAAAAACAAAACTACAGTATGTGAAAATTGACATATATGTACTAGTATTACCGAAAACTCGCAAAGGGTACAATAGTAAAAAATTATTACCTTTATGATGACCCCCGAAGAAAACGGGATGGTAATTTTCGAGAGAAAAAATTCCCTTATCATATTTGAACTCTAAAAAGGTTTTGTGAGAAATTTAATTAAAAATATCTATGTAGAAATAGCACGACTCAGTCTAGCCAGTCTAATGCGACGGCCTTATTTTGTAAGAGCCATTCAACAAGATCATGGGATTTGGGTATATACTAGTAGTTGTGTCAAACATTGATGTGACATTAGCTTGCCTAATTCTTTGTCAGCCATTCAACGATGTTTCACGCTTGTTCTTTTTAAAATAAACTAAAATCAATCATATTTAAAGTGCAACCAAATTGAGGTGAATGATAAAAGAAGTATTATACCTCCGTGTATTTTTCTATATAAAAAAAAAATGACGAAAAAACATGTCCTCTACTGTGTATTGTGAGGTAATATATTCAAAGTCAGATAAATCTTGTGCAGACGACAATGGCTGAGCGATTTGCGTCGCTAACGAAAGAGATTTAGAGTGTATACTGCATCAAAGAATTGCTACAAACACTAACTGAAGAAAGTTATAGGAGCATTAATTAACATTTTTAATGAAAATTTCAGGGCGAAAAATTGTGAATTTAATGAAATTACCAAACTCAATCAAGCTGAAAATCTTTGGATGTCATGACGACACTCAGAAGGTTCGAGACAAGGCATACCATGGAAATAAGTGGACACAAGTCCGAGAGCTCTGTTCGTTCATACACCAAACGGCTGGGGAAGAAAAGCAAAGGCCCCAGGAGATTTTTTCAAAATTTTCAGAATCGGAGACTGAACCAGCATCAAAACATCCCCATAATTCTCCATAAATTATCAGCATCCTTCAGTGTACAAGCCAAAGCTAACATTCCAGATTTTCTGGATGATGTCATAGCCATGCTAGAAATTCTGGCAGACAGTGCCCTCGCGAACATAGACAATTTTGAAAACAATTACTTAGCTACAGATGTACTTCCTCAGTTCGTTTAAATTCAAAATATTAATGGATCTAATATCCATTTCCATTTTAACAATATCTAATTGTTTTGATGATGCATTGTAAAAGTGACTGTGTTGTGTTTTGTTAGTTTTACACATTAAAGTTACATATTAGTGTTATATTCAGTATTAGCTTCGCGTCGGGCAATATTTGTATTTCGTTCCTCTGAGAGGCTTAAATAATCAATGTTGCCCTTAACCCCAGTCAATATTTGTATTATATCATATCGTATCTTTCCAGGAACATGATTGGTCGATTGTTGTCACATGATCGTGTTATAAATTCTGTTTAAACTTTACTTTACTAAAAAATTACTATACTAAAAACAGAATATCATAACAAGCTACAGGTTTTAGCAAGTGCGATATTGTGACGTCACAATAGCGACATCAACGCCTATGCATCATGAATCTTTATTTTAATGTTATGACCTAAATAAGGGAAATTCGTTTAAGATTTATTATAACGAAACAGTTAAAGCCTTTTGATATCATTTAATACATTTTTTATAGACTTGATGAGAGTATATCAACCTCGGACTTTGTCTTCGTTCGATATGGTCTCATCAGGTATATAAAACCATGTATTGACCTAATCGAAAGACAATAGTTGTATTTTATTTTTAGTATTTTAAGAAAAATTTGGACATGTGGCAAACAGAGAAAATTTGGACGAATTTTTTTTGTGATTTTGTTTTTTTTACCCAAAACGTTGAAGCAGCAATAAAATTACCAGAGTCAAGTTTAAATCTGTTAGTAAGTATAATTTTCCAAAATAAGGACAATACAAGTAAGAAAATTGGCGAATTAGGCTGGCAAAACACATACCTTTATTAGGACAGATATGAGAAACTCCCAGAACATCTAATATTTCTTTCAGAAATTTATTCATAGTTTTGTAAATTTAGCATAATATCAATTTCCAAAGCTTAAATAAGTTCAATGCTTAAACATCATTCGTGCGAACTGGTCTAAACATATATATATATATATCTATATCAAAATCTTTTTATATATATATATATATATATATATATATATATATATATATATATATATATATATATATATTTTTGTTCTTTTGAAAAAATCGAACTGGAATATTTTAAAAAATAAGTTTGACGTTCAAAATCTGATTGTTTATTCCTATTTTACTATACATTCTTTTTTTGCGGGTATTTTATTTTTAAAAGAGTTAATTTACTTGCAGTATTTTTACAGTTAAGAAATTCTTATATAATATTATAATCTTGAGGGATATCCCGAAAATTTACAAAGGACCTTTAAATGAAAAGGAGGAAAGCTGCAATCAAAGTAATGAACAATATACGGTTTTTCATTCCCATCAGGGTTTTGTTGTTTTTGGGATTTTTTTTTCATTCTGAGTGAACGTTATCCTTAATATACTTTTTTTTTATTTTTGTTTTAAAATACTAGTATTCCAAAGATTTGCTGTTCTTGTTTGATTACATAGATGTCGACGGATTGTTATTTGGTCTTCATACCCCGTAATTTAATGAATAAAGAATTTTCATTAAAGTCAGTTCTCGCAGTAAGTTTCGAGAATTACATATGCTAGATGATTTGCAATCAAAGAAAAAGAAAGGCAATACAATTAATTATAGGAGAATAAAAGCGATTTTACTCAGCAGCTTACATTAGAAAAAATCTTACCTTTCACAAGTCAAAATGCCGTTTTGGACTAAACAGTTTCGCCATTATATCTATTTGTCCGATTACATATTGCTTAATGTGTTTAAGATTCAATTTTAGGCGATTCGTTTTGAGCACACGTACAGCACCGTTTGCAAAAATAAAATGCTGCCTTTCGGTGGTTGCTGATGGAGTGTAATGGTTCAAATTACCAGCTCAAGCCAAATATTGCCTCGCAAACATCAATTACCACTTTATTTAACAAGTTCTGACGTGTGGTCATATGGGGATTATTGCAAGGACAGCATTTGCATGTTAAACTATGTGACGTCATGGATAACTTCGATTCGTTACACATATTTGTTATTAGGTCACAAAAAGTGAAAATGGTGCTAAATAATGACAGCTTGGGTTATGAAAAAAGAAAGAATTGCCTTAAAAAACTTAAAATGAAGTTATGCAATGTCATTAAGTGGGCGGAAGTTAATAGTGACCAAAAAGGTCAATCGTATCGGAGGACGAAAAAAAGCTACGGATAATTTTTTGGAATTGGGTACAAAGTAATACTATTATGTTTTAGCTCCTCTCTCTTTGCATGCATTTTATGTCATCAAAGAGGTAAAAGTCCCACTGTATGTTCTGTTCCCTTATTATTGTCTTACAACTCGTGTTTAAGGGATTATACATCGTCATAAACATTTGAGAACATAACAATTTTCCTTCCTGTTATTTGTCTGTGATATACTGCCGCCATTATAGGACACAGATATCAACCCTGGTCCCTGTGGTCAACTGAACCCAGTAACACAGTATCAAGGCCGAGTCATGAATCTCTCTCTCTCTCTCTCTCTCTCTCTCTCTCTCTCTCTCTAAGATGGTAGATGACCATAGTACTAGTATTCTTTATTGTTTAAACCCATTACACTTCTGTCAACGGACGTTACATCTCTATCTATGATACTAAAAATTTGCTTTACAGATTCATAACATAAAGCCGGCTGCTCTTAGGACAAGCACTTTAAACCTACATAGCTGTGATAGTAGCTTTTAACTTTTTGAAATACGATAAATACTATTCAGACAATGGTAACATTTGTATAAAATTACTTAAGATTGCATACGAAAAAGAAAATTGTGTTGATGATTTTATCTGTTTGTTATTTTTGATTTAACAGTAAACCGTATTCCAAAACACTTAAGAAGGATCGAAATGCTCAAACATCGTTTTTTAAACGTGTTTTTATTCCCATTCCTAGAGAATTCATATTATGTCATTTCATGTAATGTATATTGTTGTCATGACTACCGTTTTGTAATTTGTAGTAATTAATTAGTTTTTCATTTCATAAATCGGTGTCATTTTTATCAGTTTTTTAAGACTCGGAGTACAAATACAAACTACTCCATCGAATGAAACTTAATCATTGGAGATTGGCGAATTAGGTGTATATGTGTCCTAAAATCTTCAAACAGAATCATTTTTAGCTCACCCTAAATGAACTTTTTTTGATCAACTGAAAATAGAAATACAAAATATTTCATATTTCTTTTATATGACCGTTTTCTACTTTGCTTTTTTAGTACATATCGATTTTTAGCGCTTACGCAAGTTTAATACTTGAAGTAT
>WFKH01010931.1:62465728-62482773 GCA_016163765.1 Magallana hongkongensis
GTTTTTGTGTTCATTAACATATACTTATGTTGAACTGGTCTTGAGTGAATAAAGAAATGAATAATAATTAAGTGTACATATGCTTGTTATGCAGATCCAAACTGACTATAAACTTATAGAGGTTTTAAAATTATATATAATTAAAAATATCTGGAATTCAGAATCTTAAAGTGGCGATCCTCAAGGCAGCTCCCCTCCTCATAATATCCCCTCTCAATAGTTGGTATTAATTAATATAATCCTCCCACAAAAGAAATCACTAAAAAAAGTAAATCCTTGAACTGACGGAACGTTTTCTCTTCGAAATAAATTGTTATTTAGAAGAAACGGGAAAATATCATCCTCAGCTTCATCTACATCTTCTTCTTCTTTTAGCAAAAAACTTGTGGTTTTTTTCTACAGGAGATTCTGCATATCCCCTCAAGTCATACCTAATTATTCCCTTTCGAGATAACGGACGCCTTACTGCTGCACGATTCAACAGGAAACTTAGTACATCTCGTCAAACTGTTGAAAGAGCAATTGGGTTACTGAAGTGTCGTTTCAGGAAGCTGGCAAGTTTACCTTGTTTTGATGTTGAGCGATCTTGCAAAGTTATTACAGCATGCTGTGTGCTTCATAACTTTTGCATTCTTTCAAATGATTCTGTGAATGATCTACTCAATAACAATTTTCCAAACAACATTATAAAAATAGTGCCTGTTTGGGAGGGTACCAGTTGAAATTGACACCCCGAGAAAACCATTGTCAACCGACGCGAAGCGGAGGTTGACAATGGTTTTCGAGGGGTGTCAATTTCAACTGGTACCCTCCCAAACAGGCACTATTTATTTTAATATACTGAATGTCTTAATTTTATAGCAAATTACTGCTTTTACATAGAAAAGACGCGAGTTTTACGGCGAACCGTACGCGCATAATTTACGCGCATGTAACAATTCGTTCTATCGGCCCGTTGCTAAGTATGTTGCTAACGCTGAGGGTATTAGAACAGATTGTCAACTTCGTCTAAACCAATCAGATTTCAGTATTTAACATGAAAGTATAATAATAACAATTATGGGCCATTGTATGCAAATGCCCCAGATGGTACACATCGTCGCAATGAGATTGTTCAGTATTTGCAAACTTTGTGAATACTGATCCACTTAAATAAAAGACATTAGAGCAATTAAACTGTTTATTGAAAAAGTAACAAGGGTATTGTTTTTTATGAAAAAAAAACTACATGTTTCAATAAAATAAGAAACTACATGTATTACCAAGAGGCCAAATGGCCAGCTCAAGGGAGCTAAAAGTCAACCTTTCTTGACATACATGTATGAAAAAAACTATCAACCAACAAAACATAAACTTATGTCAACAAAAGCTTCTTTGGCAACATGGATTAACATAATATTGAAATAAAGAACATTAAAATTTAGAACACATTACAATAACAGGTCACCCTATGATTACAACAGAATGAGGTATTTTTCACACTTGTGAATGAAACTGAAAATAATATCAGTTAATTAATTAAAGCTTGATGTATACCATACAATTAACATACATTTATATATATTGGCATGCTTTCAGATGTAGCATTTAACACTTCAGCTTGCTTGGACATTTTCAAACATAAATACAGGCGATGAAGAAATTATGGAAAATAAAATAAAGCGTTCACTTTCATGAAATTATAAAAAAAAGTTTCTCATCGCTAACGTCTTCTGAATCAATGTTGTAGGACATCAATGAAACTTTTTCTAGTGATTCTGTTAACATGTAATGAAATTCCTTGATTGGAACATAAGCATTATCTCCAATCTGTATAATGAATGTGTCAGAAACACATTTGATATTGAAACCAGTTTCAAACAGTAATGTTTGAGGTGTGAAACACTTCGTTGATAATTCCTGTGATGACACATCTTCATTAGTATTTTCACAGTTATACGTGTAATTATCTACTGGCATAATGTATGACAAAGCTGGTGAATTGAAACATTTAGTGGGAGTAGGTATCAGGAAGATTTGTAAGTCTTTACAGTAATCCTTGTTTTCACAATCATAATATTCCTTAAGGTTGTAACCAAATCTAGGGTAGAAACAAGAGGCCTAGGGGCCACACTGCTCACCTAAGCAACAGTAGTTATAAATTTGATCAAATCAGCTTTTAATGGTATCGAATACAAAATAAATTGACAATTTAACACTAGAGTAGATATATTTTACGAAGATCTTCAAATTCTCTTCACATATTCCTTTGTTTAAACATTGAACCTTGATTGTTGTTTCAGATTTTGAGAAAATGTTTCCCGGGCCCCACCCTACCTCGGGGATCATAACTTGAACTTGAATCTACACTACATGAGAATGCTTCCACACAAGTTTCAGCTTTTCTGGCAAAGTGGTTTTAAAAGTATTTTTTTAAAACGCCATCAAATTTTCAATAGTTCTAAATTATCTCACCTTGAAAGAGGATGTGACCCTTCATTTTAATTAACAAAATTGAACCCCTTTTACCTAAGGATACTTTGTGCAATTTTTGGTTAAAATTGGTCCAGTGGTTTTGGAGAATTAAAAATGTGAAAAGTATACAGAGACAACAACTACAGCCAACAGACAAATTTTGATCAGAAAAGCTCACTTGAACATCAGCTCAGGTGAACTAAGGAGAACATTTCTAATAAAATTTCGAAAGTGCTGGTTAATTAATCATCATCTTTTTTGGCTTGCTTTGATTGCATGCATTCAATTAGTTTTTGCATTAAATTCATTTTTTCCATGTGTTGTTGCTTTGCAAGTTCTAACCTATCTTTCCGAAATTGTTCTTGGTTTTTTGAATACTCCTCCAGTAAGGAAATATGGTCTGTTCTCTTCCTCTTATTGACTTTTTTCAAAGATGACGTTGCTGATGTATCTTGTGATGACCCTTGCTATGACCCAGAATTGCACCTAGAATCCATAATAGCTTTATCATTTATTTCATCAATTGCAACACTTTCGCTTTTGGATGACGACATCACATATGATGGACGGGTTTCACTTTTGTTGCCATAGAGTTCATTAAACTCCTCGTAGAATGGGCAAGTTTTCTTCTCTGCACCAGTGCGCGAGTTATCATCTACTGTTTTTTTGTATTCCCTCTTCATGGCTTTCCACTTATTTGAACACTGAGTAGAGCTCGCTGTAACACCAAATGTTGACAATTCTTTGGAAATTTTCTCCCATAAGGATTTATGAACCTTGTTTCCATTAAATTCGGTTTCTTTTTTTACTTCTGATGTCAAAGAGACATTTTATGTCCTCTTTTGACCAATTTTTCACATCACTAAAAAGTTCATTTTCCTCATGAGGGTCATGTGTCAACTTTTCAGTTTCACCGGTACTTTCTCCTAAAATTACACAAAATAAAACAATGGATTGATTGGCAACATCAGCTGGAAATACTCAGGATTCTTTCTGGAATTATTTAAAGTATTTGAAAATGCTCACAACTCCATTAAACTGTGACGTGCTATAGTATAGTAGTTTAAAATCCTTTATTAGTAATAAAATCTTAGAAAAGCCTGGATGTATACACACTTACACATATATATTGGAATGCTGAGGGTTTTGATCATGTACATGTTTTGAGGATAAATGTTAATTTAAGAATACTATAATGTACATGTAAATTATTATTATACCTTTTTCAGCTGTGTTCTTATGGAACACCAAATTAACATATATTCAAATATTTGTACCTATCTTCAAATAATTGTACCTATCTTCAATTAATTGTACCCATCTTCAAATCATTTGAAGATAGGTACAATTGAATTGAAGATAGGTGTAAATAATTATACCTATCTCTAAATAATTATGAATTATACCTAGTTACAAATTAATTATACCTATTTTCAATTCAATTAAAGATAGGTTCAATTGAATTATACCTATCTCTAATTCATTTGAAGATAGGTAAAATTCATCTAAAGATAGGTACAATTGATTTGAAGATAGGTTCAATTCAATTATACCTAGGTTCAATTCGTTTTGTGTATTGTTGAAAATAATGAACGCTCCCTATTTTAGTAATTGAAGATAGGTACAATTATTTGAAGATAGGTACAAATATTTGAATATATGTTAATTTGGCGTTCCATATTATTCCATATGCTCTTAATCATATCAAGAGCCTGTTGTCCTTTCCTGGTCTGTAGCATAAAGGTTTTTTTTTTAAACTTCATAATGATATATTTAAAGTAAAAGATAAAATTGACATATGTCATTATGCACTTATAATTATCTAAACAGACAAAACATGTTTATTTATACTCATCTTTTTATTATTTTTAAAATTTTAACTCCATATTTAGTTGGCATGCATGGTTCTCGAAAATATGCCCCCCCCCCCCCTCCCCCAAAAAAGCACATTTATCCCTCGGACCTGAAAAAATGATGTACATTTGCCATTTTTACTGACAGTGGGAGTATGATAATGCGTATGCGATATCAAAAAAGTATTGTATTTAATAGTATTTACAGTTTTTTATGTGCTTATTACAGTAAATCTTTCAAACACTCATTTTTTTAAATTGCAACTTACCGTCCTTGCCTGCCTTCCACCATATTGGAACTCGTTTACTCTCTAAAAATTGGAGAGTATACTCGTGTCACACGTGTACTCTCGGTGTTTTATTTGATGGGAGTACGACACGATTAACACGGGTCGCCAAATCGAATGCACCCCAGTATATGCGTGCAAGATATTGCGAATACCATGGCAATTCTTTCAAAGATATACTTTCATTTATTTTCAGTTGATTGTAGTTTCTTTCATTTCCTTTTTCCTCAAACATATTACTATCCATGCATTCAGAAGTCCGTGCAACCAGAATGCCTCGATCGGAAAGTAGCTGACCGTAATTTTTTCTTCTCTAGATACCCAGTAGCAGTTAAGGAGCGATCGAAAATAATAAAGCGACCAAATACTTTTTATGAATTCATGTCAGCTTTAAGGAAAAGGTAATCAAATACGGTCAGGGTGATCAAATCCAATAAAACCTGAAGGGCTTGACGATAGATTTGATCACGCCCGACCGTATTTGATCACCTCATAAGTTTCCCCAAGATTTTTTAAGTTTTAATTATCGCACCTAAAGGGTTTATCCTTTGACTCTTTCAACTGTCTGTAATCCAAAGTAATTCGTATCGTTTGCAAATCATGCTTATTTTGACCACTCGTTTACCGTGAATTTGAAATCTGTCAGTTTCGAAGTGCTTGAGACTCCTGGACGCAAAGAGCACTAGGATCAATAACCAACATAAAGTTTGATTATCGCCGTCTTCCGTGCGGTATACATATTTTGGAAATATTTGTTAATACCTACAGAGGCGACTCCCCGTGTTAGGTGTTGTATACGGTGAAACTGGTAACCACAAGACCCCATTGAATAATATGACATTGAATTATCTTTCATTACAATTTTAATGACATAATCTCATAAACAAAATCACAGATCATAGACATCAATATAAAACTTCTTAAAAATATCAGTCTGATATTTCTTCATTTTACCCCCATGTGCAACACGGGGCACACTCATTATTCATGTCTTGAAAATTCCGTAGAAGTCTGATTCCATTAAGCATGGTACTTAAATAATAACCTGTTTATCCAGCATTTTAATGCTATGGCACTAATTCATTGTTTGGTAGACAATAAAAATAGTGAGAAGAATAGTTATATTGAAACTCAGTTCAATCATACACAACAAATCCGTTTAAACAGAAATCAAGAAGATATTCCAGTTTTAAAGTGAGGAATTTTAGATCAATTTTGGATAATTCAGCAGAAAATAAATAATAACAGACACGCAAAACTACTTCCTTTGAAACGAAACCATCCTATGGATTTGCTTCCAATTATTGCAGCATTTGGCACAAAAAACAAACATTTGTATTACCATGGATCCTAATTAACAGCTTTTTACTCCAATCTGGGAATTAAAATACTTTGAATTTATAACAATAGAGAAATAAATAAAGATATACGTAAGTCATTCAATTTTTCACCCAATACATATAACTTGACCAAATTCATACAGGGAACATTCTCGCTTAAAACAGGGGTACTAAACATTTTTAGCACAACATATTGCCATACTAGAATAAAATAAGGGCAACATAAAATTTAAAAGGGTTCATAAAATAACAGTTATTGACTTGAGTACATAAAAGATGACAGTTATTATTATAGATATCACATGTTGTAGCTGGTGTTACTGTCTGTATCCAATACTTGTTTCCCGTCCTCATTCACACACATACACAGAGATGAACCAGGTCCCATAATATCGAGGATACAAGAAGACATTGCATATCACCTGTTGGTCCCTGAGTCGCACACTAAACAACCAGGCCAGTCGATCTTACACAGGCAGCTGCAAAATGACAACGGAAAATGCATTACAAGGAGGCATTGATTGTGCTAAAAAAGATTTCAGAAATTCCCATTAATTTGACCAACTTACTGTTTCTACATCTATATCTTCAATGGCATCGTCTTCATAATCACCAAGCATGGTATGATCTGGCACAGGATTGGCAAAATATCGGACATCTCTATCACCATCTGTCTTCAGTCGTTCCAGGGTGCTCAAAATTTCTCTCTGTTGTGGATGGCTTTCTGAGGTAAAAACATCTGCAAAATTAAATATTTGTTTAATCAGGCATTTTAATTTTCATTGAAAAAGTTATTTTTAATTTGAGGTCTCTACATACATCATCACATCTATTTATAAAGTAGCATTTTTGTAGTTAAACGCTGGGTGTCAAGTGAATCATTAGTGGACCATTTAATGACAATGTTTAGCTTATTAATTCCAGGTTCTCACAAGCCTATCCTGATAAATTCAATCAAGAAACGGACCAATCATTTAGTTTGCCCTTGTTCACTCATGTTACAGTCCTTTCAAACTCACCTCTAGGAATAATTTGTCCAGACATTACTCTGGACAAGGTTAGCCTAACATTGGGAACGGGGTCATGGCTAATGTTGAGCAAACAGGGAAGCAGGTGCTTTGAGAACATATCTAAGGGAAGTGACTGATCTTCCAGCACAGCCAGACACATTTGAATGAAGCTGGAAAAAGAAATAATCAGTCATGTTAAATTATTCTTAGAACACTCTGATAATATGTACAGTACGCCTATTTTTCCTTTTCTGCTCAACTTACATTTGTCGTCCCACCCATTTGTTGCTTTTGGCAAACTTTGACACCAGTTCATTCAAAAGACTTTCCGTTAATTTTTCGTCTTCTTCTGCTAGCCTCTTGATCATAGCACTTATCTGAAGAAAAAAAATAAAAAATACAAGTCAAATTTGAAAAGGTGTGTCCAAAGCAGACACATAAGCTTAATCAACTTTCAAGTTCAAATTGCTGTATGGTCAAAGGAAAATATTTAAACTAATCTTCAAAATACAATTTACCCCAGTTTGTAATCAAGTCTTTCTATAAAATGGCAAATGGTGGGCTTGTTTGTTGAAAAAAAAATCAGCCTTCTTCAATTTATTAAATCCATATAAAAATTTTAGACATGATTATTAATATAGAATAATTATGCCAGTCATTTAGAGGAAAATAAGGCTAGAACATTCCTACATGATTTGACTTGTTTCTACATCAAAACTACTGACCAGCCTGTAAGCATCAAGTCTACATCCAAGATACTGACCAGCTTGTAAGCAATAAGTCGGACTTCTGCCACTTTGTCTTCCATCAGGGACAGACAGATAGGTAGCAGGTGCTGGCTGATCTCCACCGAGGAAAACAACTCCGAAGTCATAATCAGCTGCCTGTAAAAGTCAAATTATTAGTTCAACAGTCAGGAACTAAAACTGTACACAAATGACAAGTCAAGCAAAACTTTCATTGAGCTTACTCTGCAAGTTCTAGTCTAAATCTCCAGTTTCTAGTGTTGTCAGTGTTCAAAAAGCCTGAAAGTTTGGTCAAGTACTGCCTTCTGACATCTGGTTTTAAGAGCTGAAATTTTGAAAATCATCTTTTATAAATCTGGCAAGAAAAGGAATTGGTGACATTAAAACTACATTTCCTGTATAAAATTTTACCACAACTGGTTGAAGTTTTGGCTAGCTTTAGAGCTCTGTCCTCTCACAATTTCTTACAACCAGGTTTCAACTTTTCAAAATTGGTCGGAAGAAATGGGATTTTTTCTTGCCAAAGCCAAAGCTACTTATAATTGAACTACACTCAAAAATAAATAATTTTATTCAGATATATACATTGAGTTGGGATTCTTTTAACTAAATGGTCAGGAAAGGGCAAACAATATTCAAAGGTGCCTTACAATGCAATATTTAAGTGTTTGCTATACTTTAATATATATCATTTCTTACCCTCAAGAAATCTGCCAAATGTTTCAATACACCTATTTTTACTTCATCTAAATCCTTCAAAAATCCATCAAAAACTGGAACCAGATCCCTGTGTGTTATTTCATCTCCTAGAATCAGGGCCATCTCATGTATAGAAAAGGCAAGGGTTCTTCGCACTTTCCACTAAACAAAAAATAATGAATAAAAAAAAAAATTAAATTAACAACATTTTACCAGATGTGTTACTATTTGTCATCTGATGTCAACAAATTTCTCATCTATTGGCAACAGGGTTGGCCGGGAAATACCAGTGCTGGGAATTACCAGTGGTAAATACCAGTATTTCCCGTCCCGGTAAATACTAATGATTTTCACTTAAGTGGGAAATACTGGAAATTACTGGGAAATACAAATCTAAATTCTTTATTCATTTGATTTGTTCAACGTAAAACAAAGCATCCTACAGCAACTAGAGTACAAGTTTCAATCCCAAGTTTTGTATTTTACAGATTCATAATTATTCAAAGCACAAAATAAACTTAAATCCTGTTATAAATACTGTAAGTGTTACCAGCAACAATCAAACAATCACACGTTGTTTTAACAAATTGACTCGACAGTCCAGGGGTCGACACTTTTTTATGCATTAGTCCAGCCGAACTAGTGCCTGTTAACTAGTCCGCAGGCAATTTTATTTGCCCGTCAAAAATAAATGAAATGCATTACCGTATTTTGTCTTATATAAAACACAGTTTTTTGTTAGAATTTGTAAGAAGGTGGGTATCATACATCACAATGAATTTTTTGATATGTTTTTTCTACTGGCTTAGTTGTATTGTACTATTAGTACATAGCAAGAAGCTGCGTATTCACTATCTCCGTGTACAGATGTTAAAAATAGATCTGTGCAATAGATCAGGGCGTTGAGCTACCATGTTCTTTTCATTATTTAAGTTCTTTAAAAATCAGTTATAAATAATAAGCAATTTAAGACAAATGATTTAAACACTATTCATTTAAATTAAACAACTCACAGAAATTTCATTCCACCTTTCAGTTTATTTTTTTTAAACACCTAAGCGTCCCTATCGAAGCCAGGTTATTGTGAACACGTGTGCTCGTTACCTATTTTCTCAGACATCCCCTTTGGGCAAAAAATCAAATCACCCATAACATCCTGCATACCTCTGTTGTTTACACTCAGCAACTCTATAATTACCAAAATGTATCACATGTCAATTTACTTAAAATAAAGTCAACATTTTCCAGTAAGTTGTTGACAATTGCAGTGGCTTTGCACATCGATATTAATTGACACAATTTTTAAGCAGATTTTTTTTATTAGTCCAACCGGACTGATTAGACAGAATTTTGTTAGTCCGACTCAAAATCAATTAGTCTGTGACTAACGGACTAAGGTTAATGTCGAACCCTGCAGTCAAATACCCCCGTTTTGGGGAGATGAATGAGGGGCTAATTGGCTTCTTCTTAGGTGCATACTAAGGTAATGAGACAGTCACACTTTATTTTTCACAATTTCCATGGCTTTCTTTTCACATATATCAATGAAACAAGAATGTGGAACTTTTGGTTTCATGTTTACAACAACTGTATAGTTGCACCTATACCTGACTTAAGTCTTAAAACAAATAACACTGGTGTATGAATGAACCATGTTTTGTGTAATCATAAGTAGATGGCCAATGCATTAGGGGCTACTAAAAACTTGTAAAGATAAAATGTCATAGTTAACAACATGTACTCACTACTGTACTATTGTCTACATCCAAACATATTTGATTAAGACTTAGTATGAACTACTAGTATGTAGTTATACTTTATTTCCCAGTATTTCCCGGGAAATACCAGTATTTCTCACCGTCCTGGGAAATATGAGTATTTCCCACTTTTTTGCCAACCCTGATTGGCAAGCATTTCAAGTTTACCTGCATATCAGAGGCTAGTTTTTCATACAGAACTTTGATGCAGTTCCAGTTGCTCCTGCCCAATGTGTAGGCTACAGCCGGCAGATTGTAGGCACAGTGTTTTGTGATCTCTGTGTCTACAGTCTGGGCCCGAGAAGGGTCCACCATACCAAGGTAACTCTCCAACAGACTCTGGGGAACAATGTCCTGGACGAAAATAAAGTAAAAATTCTAATTCCCACAACCAACATAAAATATCTGTAAAATGTCAAAGCAAGGAGTATTACTATCTTAGAGCAACATTCAAATTTCTTTCCCTCAATACAATTTTCAGGTTACCACTACAGAAAGGTTTTTTCTCCTTACCTGCATCTGGGCAAGGGTGGCTTCATCCAATGTTTCAGCAATATCCGGGGAGCTATCACTGTCAATGTAGCCCAAACTCGATCCACTCATATCTGCAAGAGGCAATACAGACAGCTCAGAAAAACTGTCAATAAAGCCATAATCTGGAATAAATATTGCATTGTGTTTGTGTTTAAAGCTTTGCTGCTATCAGATCTTGAACCATTATTGTTGAAGATGTTCACTGTTCTGAGATAATAAATTGAACTCTAACTGCAAAATGCACATACCATGTACCACACCATCCATGACTTCATTCAGGTTCTGACCAAGTACATGAGTACTGCCGATATTGCTGACCGATTCCTCAGACACAGTGCTGATGCTTGCAGTATGAATCCTAACCCCCGACTCACCATAAAGCTGATTTGTAGCACTGACTGGAGTGTTCATAGAATTGGTCGATGACAGGCTACTGTTGATTGTTTCACATTCATTTTCTGTAGGTTTTCGCATACCTCTTCCTCCCTGTTCCACATCTTGATTGTCACTTTTAACATCTAAATCTAAACTGACTTCTGGTAAAGGATCACGCCAGAAGGTAAAGGAATTGAAATCATCTAAAGGTAAATCAGAATGTATATGCACTTCTTTCTCCTCTTTGTTATTGGATTTGTTCTGGTCGACAGAATCACAGACAGCTTTGGTATCTTCCGTACTTTGCTCTGGAGGGCTGCATATATTCTCAGCATTCTCCTCTCCTTGTCTGAGAATGCCAGCCTCCTCAAGAGCACTACATTTATCACAGCTATCCTCCACTTTCTCCATTGTCCCACGGTTGGCCTCCTCCCCTTCAGCCACGTCTGACTGTGAGGGAGTGGACCCTTCCTCCTTTATCCCATCTCCTAATGATGTTTCTTTATCTTCTGAGGAAATGGTAGTTGTAGTTTCTGAACTCTCCTCCTTGGAATCCTTTTGACCCTGAGCTGCTTTCTTCGCCAGATACTCTTGAGCTCTAATTTCTTCTGGAGACAACTCATCCTCCGATGTAGACCTTGTGTTTGTAGCACACGTTGAAACAATGATTTCAGTGTTTCTATCAGTCTCACTGAGGTCCATGTTTGTATCACAGACATTACTTGTTTCCACAGAACCTCCAGGGGGGCATTCCTCTTTAGACTCTTCATCAGTTTCTTCTGTTAGTCCACTTTCTTGGATTTGTTTACTTTCGTGCTCCAACTTTTCTCCAATAGCTCGGATTTTTTCACTAAAGTAGACATATAAATGATTACTTAAATTCCTTGTTCAGTGTATTCGGCAAATGGAGATTTACCGTAACGTACACTGATGTATGCATTAATATTCTAACACATAAATATTGGAACAATCACGAACTACTTACATATTTTGTATATGCTCCATTTGAACACTAAGAATGCCTTCCTCATTGACATACAGCCCAGTTAACCCTGGATCTGCAAAAGTTGATATGAATGGTCCCAACTGTTGAAAAGCTGCCATACGAACCTAATAAAAAAATCACCGAGGTCATAAACTTTGAAGGTTAGGGAAACTAAATGGACAAAATATAACTGCTGTATATTAAAAAGCAGGGTTTAATTGACCCTTTTTGGTACAGGGTCCTGTACCCTTTCAATTGGGAATTTTTCGTTGAAAATTGCTCTTTTGGGAAAAATAGTTGAACAAATATGGCTCAATGCAAAGAACAAAAATTCTATACAGTTTTCTTGGTTTTCATTTTCATGTTAATCATTAAATTAATGTTTTCATCATAATAAACCACACTTAATAGAATACAGATATTTTAATTGACATATAAGGATGTCTCACTCAACATAGTTACAAATTCAGCATCCTATCTTTTATTACACAATACGACACAGTTGTTTTGGGAATTTTTCAATTAGATTTTGGGAAAAAACAGTCAATTTTCAATTGGGAATGGGTCCTTTTACAGGACCCGCATACAAGGGATATTATGCCCTGAAAAAGTTTCATATCCTTTTATATGCAACAATAAAATGAAATGCAGCAACTTTTATTATGGTTTAGTTTTTATAACCAAAATTTATTGCATCACTGAAGCCAATCAGAGGCCTGTGCAGCAGAGCAGGCACTCCCAATTGCTTGCCAAAATTTGTGTTATAGTGATAGAAAGTTTTGACACACCGGCTCTGCTTAACAGGTCTCTAGCATTTCAACACTTCATTCTATACTGTATTTTTCAGACGATTAGTTGGAATTTTTTTTCTCTGAAGCAGAGCACCCGATTTATCGTCTAGATCGACTTGTCTAAGGCTTGAGGTCAGAAAATGGTTAAAAACAGCATTAAAAATCTTGAGTTCGCTGTTTGACTAGAAATTACCTTGCTGAATTCATCGTTCATCTTTATTAATTATCGTTTTCACTCATTTGTTAACACCAGTAAACATTATAATAACGGTAATTAATAATGGTACGTCTTTAATCAATTAAAGATTTTACCGTTCCGTTTTTATAAATACATCGTCACATGGTTCCATATATGACACTAGTGGGAAGTAAAATTGAAACCAAATTTGAATGGAAAAAATTATTGCAGTAAGTCCGGGGAATGTTTTTAAGTTTTATTATCTTATTAGTAAAGAGTTGTTAGTGGAAAGTCTAAATAAGAAATATTTTATGGTCAAATTCAATCTTAAAATACGTAATCGGCAATTATCAATACTAATGTTTATACAGTAGGCTGACATCGGTTGTGCTATATAATAATCATTCCCTAAGGCTGAGATCTATACGTCGTGTTTTCTCCCTGTGTATATAAAGGGTACCGTTATAAGAGTGATTAAAGTTCATTGATTAATTATTGTCTAATTCTTCGATTGTTGTTAAATAAAAATTTTAGGAAACGTATGTATGTCGTATATCGTCATTATCAAGTTGTACAAATGATCAATCTATTTCTAACAGTGTCTATGTAAAACAATTACTGGATACAAAGTAAACAAGTTTCATCAAATCATAGTAATTGCTAAGCTTTCTGCACTTGAGATCCCCCTTTGAAGTCAGACACGAGACAGGTGCATGCTTCTGACACCGGAAATTGTTAAACATTGACCATGCGCCGAGTCAACAGGTGGCCGGTTACGTTATGGCGAATACACTGGCAATGGTCAGAGTGGATAATTATTTTAAGGGAATAAAATATTTCTGACAAAATAAGTTTAGTTTACTCTCATACAACTTGCATAACACGCGATATCGGGCATTGTTTACAATGCAAGCGACTTTATAGATGTTACCGGTATTTGAAAATATGATGCACAAGTATAAAGCGTAATTGTTTAAATGTCAATCATTAATAATAATTGGTAGCAATATCGGGGACATCGTGGCATCATACACTGATAATGTTACTGCAGTTTTATACGCCATTTTGAAGTGATAAGATAGACGTATCATCTGAATCGACGTATCGTAGGAATTTGTTAAAATTTTGGCTAAAAATGAGCAATTTGACTAGTCGCCCCAACGACGATTCGTCCGAAAAAATATGGACCTACAACATTTTTTTATGTTCATAATAGTGCAGAATTGAGAAAATCAATTTTCCTTTCCACTAAATGATGCAATAAACTGATGACTTACCCATCGAGAAAGATCACAGAGCAGATTAACAAAGAGATTGGCAAGTTCTCCTTTCCGGACATCCTGGGAGCAGGAACATGACACCACCATAAAACATTCCGCACATGCCTTCCTTACCCCCCACACCCCATCCTCACATAAGTAGTAGAATTTGGGCAACTGCACAAAAAAATTTAAAGATTATATTTATATTCAAACGAAAGTATTATGCATTGTTTTTCGAAAGCATTTCCAACACTTTCAAGAGGATTCAAAGCTTACCAAATGCTGTTCGGTATTGTCCTGTCCTACAACTTTACACATATCACCAAAGTTTGCAGCACACACCTAAGATAAATTTTTCGATTAGATCTCAAACATTTTTAATTGTATTTCAGAAATCTACAGCATTTCCAATATTACAAATTTTGACAGAAACAGAAGCTACATTACCTTTCTCACATGAAACAAAGGATCTGTACACATTTCACAAAAACGAAGCAAGAACAAGCGCTCAGTCATATCTTTTCCAAGAAGAGGGGCCATTTTGCTCATGAGCTGTGAAAAGGAAAGAGAACTCTTGAAAATGATTTTCATGTCCATTCAAGTTGGATATAATGTTAATGTGCATTTAGTTCAAAAGTTGTTATTTACAGATTGCCAATAATTATTTCAGAATGTTGACTATTTAGCTGTGAAGATTACTTGCCTGTCATCAAAGCTGGCTGTGATATGACAGTACATCAGCACATCACTGCCACTTCAATGCTAGCCATGCAATCAGTACTCATTGACAATAATCAAGGCATGCACCTTACTTTGTTTCAAAATCAAACATGCAAAAATCATAAATAGAATGCACATTAAATGCACTTAGCCGAGTTGCACATTGCAAATTTGTGATGTTCATATACCAGTTAATTAACAATTTACGTCTTTAATTCACAAAGCAGTCTAAGAACTTGAAACACAGCTTTTGTGTCAACTTTCCTACAACTTTTCATTATATGTTGGTCAAGTTGTACTGTCAAGATAATTATAATTTCTTATCTATTTATATCTTTTTTGATTTCAGTATGTGTAATAGTTCTACAGGCTGTTAAAACATTACCATTTCAATACAAGGCAACTCGGCATTGAAGCATGCAAAATCATAAATTGTTAGTCTGTTTGAAAGCTGTATTTGTGCCTGAAGCAATCATCACACTTTGTTTCCCTCCTCCCGTTGACAGCGACAAAATTCAAGCTCATCAAAGCTGGCTGTGATACGAACATGACAACACATCACAACCACTTTGACAACTTCCATTTGTCTCTTCTCTATTCCTGTTGATCATGATGTTCTCTGTACATGGCATCTTGTCCTTCCAGCAAAGCAAGCTCATCAAAGCTAGCTGTGATATGAGCAAGTTTAACACATCACACCAACTTTGATGATTTGCATTACTGACCATTTAAATTCTGTCCAATGTCTCTGGTGTGATACACAAGACTTGGAGCTCATCAAAGCTGGCTGTGATCTGAGTTAGTTATACAATTCACAGCAACTCTGTGAGCCTCACATCTTGTAGATTCTGTCCTTTTTTATATTTGAATACTATCTATCAATCATCAAAAGTGTAAAAATATTGGTTTGGCTTGGTCATTAAATTTAATGCATCTACATGCTCACACTGATAATGTTCAATTATGCCTTGGTTCTTTACATTTAATGCTTGATTCATTATTTCTCAGTTGCAAACAGTTTGTACACTTTAATTATACCTGCTAACAAAGATCAAAATGGTGTCAGACAGAAACATGAAGCTCATCAAAGCTGGCTGTGATATGAACTTAATTCAACATTTCACAGTCACTTTGATGGCTACAGTATTTCAAACTTCCAAAAAATTAAATAGTCTTGTGTCTCAATTGCCTTCTAGGGTATGGTTTGTCAAAGTGTTCCAATGATCTTTTATCCCAATTCAGGACGTGACTTTACATTCAAGTTTCATTATACATCACCTGTCTTCCACTCAGTTGTCTTCAAGAGCACTGGCTCTGTGCACTTCACCATACTTGTAAACTGGCTCTGTTGACCAAGCAGAGCGCTGTACTGATCCAAGCAGGCTGTGATATACGTAATAGATACATCACAGCCACTTAGTCAGCACAGGAACTCTTCATCTCAGGTAAGAAGTGTGCAGGCCTCTGGTGGTCCCATCTACCGTCAAGTAGTTTGCATCTGACCTGGCTCATCAATGCTGGCTGTGATAATACAATAGCACTACGACATCCCACATTGACCGCCTCATCATCTGCTTTACCATCAAAAACTAAGCATCTCTATATATAACACATGCAAAAGCCAAAAAGTAACAAACTGATTATCTGATGGAATTTCCTGACCTCATGCAAAAGACAGAGTAGCAAGGTGACCTTTAAAACATCTCACTACCCATGTCTTTCACAACAAGCCAAGCTCTTTACCCCATTAAAATTTACCTCCATAGGTTCTATTTGCAATACACTAGCATTAATATGTCAATGATTCATATTAACTTAAGGCAAACTTAGAGGAGTACCTACCGCCACAGCCTCTGTTCTGTAGTCGTCTAGACTATCTGGACTGGCAAGGTCCAAAATAACTCCAACAACTTGATCTTCTATGTCCTCTGTAAAGTTAAAACATTGTATCAAGAATCTTGTTTTTCATACTTTTAAAACTTGAAGTATGTACAGTAATATACAGTATCTCAATAACAATAAAATACAGTAATATACAGTATCTCAATAACAAT
>WFKH01010931.1:62490380-62519319 GCA_016163765.1 Magallana hongkongensis
TACAGAACAACCTCCTATGTCTAGTTAGCCAGGCAGTTAGTACAGAAAACCTCCTATGTCTAGTAAGCCAGATAGTTAATGTAGAACAATCTCCTATGTCTAGTTTGCCAGATATCTAATGCAGAACAATCCCCTATGCCTAATCAGCCAGACAGCTAATGCAGAACAATCTCCTATGTGTAATCAGCCAGACAGTTAGTACAGGTCAATCCCCTATGTCTAGTTAGCGAGATAGCTAATGCACAACAATCCCCTATGTCTAGTTAGACAGATAACTAATGCAGAACAATCTCCTATGTCTAATCAGCCAGACAGTTAATGCAGAACAATCTCCTACGTCTAGTTAGACAGATAGTTTGTACAGAACAATCTCCTACGTCTAATCAGCCAGACAGCTAGTGCAGGACAATCTCCTACGTCTAATCAGCGAGACAGTTAGTACAGAACAATCTCCTATGTCTTAACATCCAGGCTGTAAGTAGATAATAATCTCATGTGTCTATTCAGCCTAGCAGTTTGTAAAGAAGGATCTCCTATGTCTAATCAGCCAGACAGCTAATGCAGAACAATCTCCTTCGTCTAATCAGCAAGACAGCTAAGTCTCGGTTCATAATATTCCCCCATGTCTTACAACTAAGAGAGTATATACAGAACTATCCTCAGACAGAAGTTAGTCCAGGTCAATTTCTGTGTCTTGCAAGTACAAGGTGGTATGGATAAAACATAACTATAACTTATGTCAAGTAACATCTAAACAGGTTACTAGTATGTGTATCAAGTTTTCTTCTGAGTGGGTTTGGTCATGTTTTTTACATTAAAAGGATTTCAGGCAATATGTACTGCTTTTCCAAGTGGAAATAATGAAGCTGAATGATAACTTTGAAAGGTACCAATTTAATTAGTGTTAATTCTTTTTATAATTTATGATTTCCAAAAATTTGGCATTTAATTTTTAAATTTCTCAGAGGATAATTTTAAAATATGAAAAACAAAGATAGCAGTTGATTTATTTTTCTGTCTATATCTTATATAAAATTAACACCTGAGGTGAGCAGATTTTAATTAACCTTTTATGAAATCTGACTTGATATAAAATGCAAATGAGAACCAGTTAAACCTGCAGAAATTCCTCTCTCAACAGGCAGATTGACACAATAATATACTTCCGGTAAATTGTTGCACACGGAAGTGCCTATGAGTTAATGTCCATTTGAACAATTGAACCTGTAGAGCAGTTGTATTTGACAGTCCTAGGGCCTTGAGTTCTTCTCCATCTGTATGTTGTCACTATGTCTCGTAATGTTTGAATCATGCAAAGCTTAAATATACAAATACCTTGCTTAGGAAATCTAATACTACTTATAGATTTACGGTAAACGTATTATATTCAGCATATATGATATTTGGCGGAAAATCATTTTTCAAGAAGTTAGTTTGAATAGTGTAAAATTGAATAAGTGATTTCTGAATGTGCCTATTCTTATACATATACATGTAAGTAAGGCATTTTAAAAGTGATGTACCGGTACTTGATTTAGTGAAAGTGACAATCCGCCAAAAACGCTCAAAAAGAATAAACAGCCAAATGTAAAACATTTACAGTACTTCAAATCAGTCAATAAATAAAAATAAATACCACAAAGTCAAAATCTTTAATCAATTAATATTAAACATGTACACGTTAATAAAATGAAAAAAAAAAGTTTGACTTGATGCATGATTTGAATAACAATACAGATCAAGTACAAAAGATGCCAATGTTTATGAAAGCCCTCAAAATACTATATGTATGTAGTCAGAAAACTTGTACATCAGTTTCCAGCTATTAGTCTTTAAAGCAAATAAAAAAGGGGAAAACGCAATGCTGAGAACCCTTGAAAAGGTTCTTCCAAAGGTTCTGTCTGAAGGTTATGTTTCGAGAGCCTCTCCATAGGTTTAGAAAGGCTTTGCTTCTTTCTACTATTCTATGTCTGGAAAGGGTCTTTGTATGTTTAAATAGTGTATTTAGATAATCATGTCTCTAGGTAGAGTAGCAGGGGTGTGAAATTACCAATAGTAATGAAAAAGACCATGGATCATCATGCAATGACAGAGAGAAAGTGAGATAGATTGTACTTGCATGTGCATTAATATGGCAACTACTGAAAATAAACGATTAAAATGTAATTTACATAGTAATGAATTTACCAGTCTTTCCTTTAACAACTATGCCAAACTCATATCATAAATAAATCATTTTCCCTTACCCTTTTGTAATTAAAATGACTGCAAGACATCTAATATAGACCTCTTTATATGTACTACTAAGGAAAACACACTAATGAATCAATTATCAAGTCTAATATTCAATAATCACAAAAGATCCATTAAATGACAAACATAATAATGGGATTAGAAATGGCATTAGAAAAATGAGTTCAGGGAAGACAGGGCAGAACCATCATCAAAACTGTACAGATCATTTGCTCATCAAAGTAAACATTTTTATCTTGGTTGTGTATTGCTACATATATATTCAAGCTCCAATTCTTTAGATGGTGCAGGTGATTAAATGAAACCCCTTACCTTCCTAAAACATATAAACAAATATCACAGATTGAGATGGCTACAAAGGTTTATCAACATTCAGTATACTGACATTAAAGTTTGCTGTAGTTATAATGTTTATACAAATAAAGTCTGAATTTATCATAAAATTGAAATGCCAACAATATCAGCTTACTTCTTTTTAACATGACAAGTTAATAAAGGAATAAGAGTCATTTATCAAAAGACAATTTATCTTTCATGAATAGGGAAAATGTACCTTAATCTTAAATACAATCACCTCAACTATGAGGTGTTATCTGAGACAATCAACTGGACTAGCTACGAAGTGTTGTCTGTGGCAGATATTCCAAATTTAATACATGTACTCTGATATTTTTTACGAGAGAAAACACTGGTCATAATTATTCATATATAGTGGAACTGACACCAAAATAAACAAAACAAAAAATATCTTAAATAGTTGAAATTAATTTAAAAAAAATTATCAAATTTTTTAACTCTCTTGTATGTTTTCAATAACAAGTGTTAAAAATATCAAATAGTATTTTCCCCTTAAAACTTGTGGCCTGCAAAATAAGATTCCTGCCAACAACTATAGACTTTTGGAATTAAGAGCATGTACCATATTCTTTATTACCAACTTTCTCCAAGCTTTACACATTTACTTGGTTTTTACAGGAATTAATTAATTTTTTACACACATTGTTCATACACATAGATAAAAATAAATTTCATTCCTTGTGACTTAAATTTTAAATAGCATAAGACAATTGTCCTCAATAAATGATTATCAACTGTACATAATTTTAATGTGATTTATTATGTTTTGTATGTACATCATATTGTAATGTAGAAAATATGTCATAACATATAAAAAATGTGATTAGCCAATATTATACAGCATGTTACAACCAGCATTGAACTATTAGCATTTAACTGAGAATTTGTGTTTTTCTCTCCAGTAAATTATCCTAGTAGATAAGCTTATGGTTAATAAAGTCATGGCAGAGTTCTTGGTAAAATCCCACTGTCCAGTGAGACTTGAATTCTCAATAACATTCAATAAAGAATAACATTGTGTGTATTGCTTATTGCACATGGACAACAGAGAACAAATCTAGATGAATGCATGTACATCTAAATTCCTGGATGGGGTCAATTCAGGGACAGATCTATCAAAACAAAAAACCTATATAGACAGAAAATACAGACCCAGGCCAAAATCCTGATCAAAGTGGAAGGGATAAAGGGATGTACTTATGTAACCTGACTGGCTATACACACAAATGGAATAGTGAACTATGCTGAAATTTTCTAATGTAGTGCACACTTCAATGTATGCATCGCCAGAAACCTATGGGCAGTCTCACAGACGCTTATTGACCATGAAGATGACGTACTTCAAACTTTTCTCATTCTTTTGAACCTTTATGCCCTATTCCGATTGGCTTTTTCACACTTTTGTGAAGTAACTCTAACCAATCAAGTTAGTGCTTAAACAATTGCATGTTTTCATAAATATTCATGAAAACCAGCAAAGTTAATTAAGTTGGCCTATAGTCAGTGAGCATATGCAAGATGGCCGTGGGTTTTCATAATGCAATGTATGTAACTTTAAGTTGAGGCAGTAAGAATACTAGAACATGATAAAAAAAATTCTACAGAATTAGGCATACCCCAAAACACTAGTCCAAGATAAGTAAAGGTGTAACAGGCAAAGATCTTGAACCATACAAACATGTGCTTGTAGCTGATATTGGTGTTTTGTGTTCTGTGGAGATAGAAATCTTGCTAATCATGTGACATTGGTTAATTTTTTATGAATACAGCTAGTTAATATATCACAACACTGCTAAATTGGTTATGCTTGAAAGAAAAAAGCAAATTCATTAAAACAAAAACCACAGCATATACATGATATCTATATCTTAAACACAATAACACAGGGACAAAAATTTCATTTTGATTTTTTTTCTGTAAAATTATGCAACAATAAATTTATTTAATTAAATAAAGTAAATAATAACCCACAGAACAATCCTGATTTGATTGAAATGCAAAAAAAAAATATAATTCTACAGCACCAACATAGCCATATTGCAGGGTGTCTTTTTAGTCTGATTCTGATTAATATACAATGTATTTACCCTCTCTTTATCAATAAAACCTAGAAGATATTATCAGAGTTTCTGGAAACGTTTCTGGACGTGTAAAATAGTTCAACAAAATCAAAATATGAAATTGCCAATAACCCTTCATTTTCGTGCCCTTTTCACAAAATAAACATATTAAGCTTACATGTAAATATATGTACTTAAAATTGGGAGGGGGTTAACAGATCAACCGGTCTTTTTTTAAGGAAAGAATGAGACAATTAATTCCATTTGTGCCATATTTTCTATCAATTAAATATAAAATGAACACTAACTTTACCAGTATCTTTGTCTATTTTCAATAGTGTGGCTCAGTGTAAGTTTGGAATTCAGTTTAATTTGTTACAAATTTTGCTTTGATACAAAATTTAAAAAATTTATAACAGGATTATATTTTGGCAATAAAAATCTTAAAGACCATGATTACACTTAGAATATGATGTACCGGTACATTTATCCAGGTTTATATTTATCCTTATTACCAAATTATACATGCTGATTTCATAGAAATTCTTGAATAATTTCTTGTTGAAAGTATTGAATGTCAAATCCAAGAAACTGGTTTTTTATCTTTTAAAGCAATCTTGACACTAAGGGCCTTCATCTCTTATAAACTTGTTCACTGTATGAAGTATCAACCATCATTGATATATACAACAATGGTTCAAAACTAAAAAAAAACAGCTGTCCACAAAAATTATTGGACGAAAGACAGGAGTCAGTGTTAAAAACAATTATGAAAAAAAAAATGTTTCTGGGCATTCTAAAACTTCAGATAAACCTTTTTAAACAATGAAATAAAAGCATCTCTTACCAATAACAGATTAAATATTCTACTAAAGAAATGCTAACAACAAAATCACAGCGTACAAATTGGAAAATAGTCTTCTGTATGGTTACAAAACTACAAATAGTCTCATTAAAAAGTCATTAAACAAGATTTTCATAAAAAAGTCAAGATTCACTCATTTAGCTTTTTGTTGAGGTGATAAAACCATCGGAGTAGACCTGGCCCCCGCAGGAAGCCTGGGCTATGATACATGCCCTGTCTGTTCTTTGTTCCCTATAGCTTCCACAGTTTGTCCATTTGGTGTCATTTTATCGAGTGTCACTTTTATCGGTGTTGTGTCACTATTCACTATTGAATCATTTCTCTGGCCGTTTGGTGTCTGGGTGGATTTGCTGTTTTCTTCCGACAAAGTTTCTTGGATTCTCTCATCAATTTTTGTTCGACAAATTGGACATAATTCAATCTGAAGTGTACACTGATAGCAAAATCCCCTGTGAAATAAAATGAAGTCAATCAGTATCAGAACACACAAAATCTCTTTGATAGATCTTGTGGGGATGCCTCATTATTCATCATTATTCATTCATCATGCCTCCCAATATTCTGCATTTAGATAGGTTTTTGAAAAAAATTTTAAACTACTATAAAATTGATTTCATTTATTTTTAAAACCATGTGATGGAGGAAGCATTATCCTTCATATGGAAATACTGGTAAAAAAAAAAATAACCAGTTAAGGCAATATTTGGCCTTTTGAACTACATTAAATTTTTGGCCCTGCCTTGATACTAATATAAATACAAATTATTATACAATAAAATACAAATTATAAGTACAATGTTCCAATAACAATGCACCAGATTCACTATAATTGTATGTGGACCTATAGTTGTGGATTTCACTGGTACCTACCAAATCATTTATGCCCCATAAATATCACTGCACTGTTTATACATTTGTACTATAAATATAAATATCACTGCACTGTTTATACATTTGTACTATGATTATGATTTACATGAAAATCATCTACTGCTGTCTATCAAAATATACCCTACAAATCAGAAAACCCATGAAAATCTATAGATTTATGATATCACAAAACTGTAGGAGTTTTCATATCTGTTACCTGTGTTTGCATGGAGACAGGTAATAATTGGCTATTTGGTCAAAACAAAGTGTGCAGGCTCCTTCCTTTACATTAAGATTTTTCAGCAGTTCCAACTTCATGTGTCTGTAACATTATTAAGTATGATCATATTAATTAAGAAACATCTGTGGAAAGCAAATAACTCAAGACAGTTGATTATGCACCCAATTTTGTTTCTTTGTTTCTATGGGTTTTTTATTTTTGTCATTTCTTTTTTTGGTAGAAAAATTGTTTCCACTCCTTGTCATTTCTAACAATGAAGACAAGCTTAGAGTTATCTTTCTTTTTCCTGTCATAGCTACACTAGTCAGAAGTTCTGACTCAGTCAGAACTAAATGGTCAAAACATAAGAATCATACAAACTTACTAAATTTCCTTCACTATCACAATTAACATCTTGGCACAGTAAAATCACTAGCAATTAGTTAGATGATTGATTTGATTCCCCAATTTATATATATATATATATACATTTGCAAATATGCTTCCTTATATGAACCTATAGAATAGTGAAAACGTTCAATTCTGTGTGAATGTTTCCGTGACATCACAATGATAACCGCACGCGCTTATCGCTTGTCGCTTGGATTATTGTAAGCATAAAATCTCGGTAATTTTAACAGTTCTGAACGATTTGTCTCTCTCAAACGTAAATATAAGTAATAAACAGCAATGTTAAAAAGTTCACCGGGATAGGAAGTTGGTTGGTACGTGATCAAATCTACTGACAGAGAAGCCCTTCGGGCTTCACAGGATTTGATCACGTGATCAACCAACTTCCTATCCCGGTGAACTTTTTAAATTGCTGTTTATTTCTTAAATATTTTTAAATTCATGTACCAGTAACTTGTTTGGAGGTTGAAAAATATACCATGAAATAGGTCTCAAGTCTGTAGCTTCATTATGAAATTTTATGGAAGTGCCAATAAATATTAGATTTTCCCGCCACATATTATGTGATTACCGATATAAAAGTATAGGAAATTACATTCGTTATGTAAATTTACAATGTATATGCACTAATGCGGTGTGATGTGATACCTTGGCAGTATGACTTTGTCCTCCTCTGACAACTTCCCGTAGTCATTGAAGCTTTTAAACTCAATGTCTTTTGGGGGATATCTAAATGGTTTGGCCCCGAAATTAAAGTAGCACTGTTGATAAGACATAAAGCTAGCCGCTGCAAAGAATCCCTCCCTGGAAGATAAGAACAGCATGCCGTCAAACATGTATAACAACGCCATCAAAAGTCATAAGTCAGGCCACAAATAGGCAAATTTTTATCATTTAGTTCTGTAAATGCAGAAAATTAAACAGAGTAAAATTCTGAGCAACAAAATTCTTGCATGAGGATGAGTTTTACAAAGTACATACCGGGTAACTTGTTCTTACCCATTCTTAACAGTAGCATCTTTCTATGTAGTGTAAATAGGGATAGTTATTCATGGTAAATTTATGGTATCTATGTAAAAATCATTTAAGTTGCTACTATTTTTAGTATTAAAGATTTCATTAAATGTGTCACTGTTTATGGGATAATTTTTGCTTTACATAAAACTTTTATAAAAGAATTTGCCTTTAATTTCATCATAACACAGTTATGTTTAAAACAAATATATGAATTGCAGTTTTCAATAAGTAATACATGTATTTGTAAATCTTCAGTCATTGCAAAGATTGGGGGGGGGGGATCAATGTTCTGGAAAGAAATCAAATCCAAATGTTGATATAGGAAAAGAATTTAGAGCACACAGTGATTTTGAACTGTAAGAAATACACCCCCCCCAGCCATATTCATCAAACCTTGCATGCTGGAAGAGATTATCCTGGGGGTCCAGTCCCTGTCCATTCAGGTAGAAGATAAGTTGGTGCTTGTCCACATTCAGTAGTAGACCCAAGATGTCCCCTACAAAACATAGCACACAGTGAGACCCCAAACACATAAAGCTATATATATGTGGATCACATGAAGTGCATTTCTGCAAATGATTGCAAATCTAGGGATGATAATCTTCGCTCTTCATATACAATGAAGAGTAGTCAAATCCTACACCAACAAAGTTATATATTAGATCAACTAAAGACATCAGTTTTAAATATCAACTAAAGATATCAAATTAAGTAACATGCAGGGATAAATATCTGAAAACATGCAAGATTTGGATAACTATTTTAATCACCGAATTGTTATTATTATTATGTTAATCACATAGATTTATAAAAATTACGCCATCAAATATTGTCTGGACAATTCCTTTAGAAATGCACGGCCATTTACAGGCATCAATTTATTCTAACATTGCATTACATACTATCTCCATTTATTCCATGGCATTACATACTATCTCCATTTATTCCATGGCATTACATACTATCCCCATGAATTACATTGCATTACATACTGTTTTCATTTATTACAGTCCAATTGATTAATTTATATGTATAATCCAATTTTCTGTCCATAAACTTCATATTATGTGGCTTATTCAATCACAGTTATTTGTTTTTGTTTAGAGATTTAAAATGTGCCAATCTGACAGAACCTTTCCCCTTTTTCTACATATGTAAGTATTTAACTCTATTTTTGGGATTTAGTTCTCTTTTTTTATTGCTATAGATCTGTATCTCCAGTAAACATACACTTTGATTAATTATTTCAAAGAAAAATATTCCAAGGTTGTTTTTTACATATTTTAAATGTTCTATAAAAACATTTGTATATCAGGCAAGGCCTGCTGACAAAACCAATTTCTAATGTTGATGCCTGAACTATGGCCCTCTTTAGACTTGTATTCTACCACACTACCTAACATAAGTCTGAGATGGAAGCTTTTCACCACCATTTGGTTGTGTCTCCAGATCAGTGAAACATCCTCAAAGGATGTGAAATAGTTTAATGATAAATCAGTATTTCCCAACCCCCACAAAATAGAACACTGTTCACTTGTAATCAACAAATTCAAATTGTACAACCACCAAGTCAAGCAGACAAGTACGGGGACTTGAACAAACAGAATGACAAGTGTCAAGCATTCATTATTCATCTGAATGTATTACACTATTGTAAGCTTGAAGCTTACTGTTTACTATCCTCTTAAACAATCTGTCATGTAACTTTGAAGACTGCTGAATACCCTAAAATTAATGTGCAACAATTTTCACATAAGTATGACAAATGAAAATTTAAACTGTATATATAGACAGTGCAGTGTGGCACAAAGAAATATTCATTTCCATTCAGGAGTTAAAGGATTTTGTTTCCAAAGATGTTAATGTCCCATGTTGACTTTGGTTTGAATGACTATAGGATAAAGAGCTTGAAAAAAGACAACATTACAATTCAATATTCAAAAATTATATAAAGAGAAGAAATAATCATTTTGTCTCCTTTGAGAATAGCCTTTTACTCAAAGAATGTCACGATTATCTCTCGCCTATCTTAAGCAATTACATCTAACCCTTAGTTAAACAACCGCTCTCCTCTTTTCAATCAAATCCTGCTTAAAAACTTTTTTCAATGCACAAGGTCAAACCCAATTGGTGCATTTAGCATTTCAAAAAAGGAAACATTTGAGAAAGACATTTTTGAAATTGAGAACATAATTATTTTGTTCCTCTTTAATTATAAAACTGAAGCCTTGCTTCTTTGGCTCTCTGATAAATTGCATGTCGACCACATACTGTTATACCAATTCGTCAATCATTTGATTTAAAGAGAATGAAAACAAGACTATTTCAAAATCTGGAAGAAAAAAAACCCAGACTGCATTTCCTTCCAATTGGTAAGTAAGCACAAGGTTTTTCTTTTTTAATTTCTTTTCAATTGGAATGGCCATGAAAGCATTTCTTCGTATCTATCAATGTAACCTCACCTTTATAAAACTCAAGATCATTTTAATGTTTGAATGTTAAATTAAATCCAAGATATTGGTATAATATTGATATAAAAGTTTAAATGAAATATATCTTGCATTTAACACAAGGTTGTGAATCCTTAGTCAAAATAAATTTCTTAAACCTTTTTTGGCATGATTTTCCTGTATAGAAATGTCATACTGCAACTTACTTATAAATCACACCAGGGATCACCTTTCTTTGTAGGTTCATGGTTAGAATTATATGGATATTGACGGAAGGATTGATGCCTTTTGTACAATTACTTGTTATTCAATAAGTTTTATCAACTATCTGATGCTGACATAAAAAAGGAAAACAAAATGTCTACTCTAGATGGACTTGGGCACAACATCAAACAGTTCTACCAAGTGGGTAAGTCAATGGAGGTCTTTCTCTGGTCTCTCTGTCTGTCTATCTGTCTTTCTGTTTGTCTAAATCTCTATGATAATTTTTCATTCAACAATTTGAGCAGTTTGAACCCATTTTACATGCATTCAGGTTTTTTGACAGTTAGTAGATCTGGCAACGTTTACATGTGATTACGCTATTCCAAATGGGTCAGAATTTGTTTATGTCTAATGAGTCACAAATATAACCAACTTTTTAAAGAAGAACCTGTCAAGTGATTACGATCCCTATGTACTATCTAGCTATGCTAGTGGTAGAAGATTGTATACATTTTCCGTATCATGCATCAGTTTACCAATCATTAAAATACTGATATGTCATGTGAATTGCAATGTCTCTTCATAATTTGTTCAGTAACTGTTGCTCTATGCAATTATGCAGCCTCCAAGAAATACAGACATTTCTTTGACAGAAAAGCAAACCACATAACCTACAAGTTTCATTTCATAATTTTAACCTTTACCATCAAATCTAAATTTGTAGTTTATTTGATGGGGTCATTTAGCAATCTGGTTATATCTATCCGATATATTTAGATCAGTTGTATCTTGCCGATCATCAACAGAGATCTGATCCTTTTAACTGAAGTTCAGACCATAAAGTGGTAGCACATGGTTCCCTGGGTAGAAAATCTCACTTCACAGACAATCCAATTAACATATATTTATGGTTTAATCTGCCTCCCTGCTGGGAAGTTTAATTAGGAATTTTAAAAATCTGTAAAATAAGGATTCTAGATCTGTGACATTATAAGGGGTCCAATTCTGCCATAAAATGAGTACCGGTATCTATCTAACTGTGACTGAAAATCTATTTCAGAATCTGTAAAAGAGAAAATTCAAATCAATCATTATCAAATCAATTTATACAATATTGGTTTAAAAAATGAAAAATTACAACACATCCTTATTCATTAAAAAAATGTGTTTCTGAGTTGGCTTTACATGCACCAATATTAATATTATCTCCAAATACTTATAAATATTTTGCATTCATCTGAATCAGATGCTGAACAATTTTCCATATTTCTATAAGTGTTCTCTAGTTACTTGATTTCTTCAGTAACGGGCGAACATTAATTACCCGTATATATACCGGTATTGGTAATCTTTAATTGCTGGTGATGTCTGGAGGTAAATGCTTGGTCATAGTTTGCCAATTTTAAAGGAGATCTGTTCTGTTAAGTGTGCAGTTTTAGATCCTATCTCCCCATTCATCTGAATATAGCAACCTAACCAAGTTTTGTTTAATGATATGCATGAAGGGACCATCTCCAAATTGCCAAACCTCTAAAAAATTTTTAGTACCGTTATATTCAATGAACGGTAGACTTTAGAATGTATCAAATCACAAAAACAAATTATTTATAATTTAAAAAAAAAAAACGAAAAAACAAAGGAAGAAAATATAATGTAAATTTTTATTACTAACAAAAAATAATTTTGATAAAATCATGATTATTTTATGAAAAAAAATTGATTCTGTTTGAAGTTAAAGCTGCCGTAAAAGGTAACAATGCAGCAAACTGTGAACTTTAGACACAATTAGAATAAAAGACATTTACAGTATGTTTACTGTTAATCATATATAAGCACATCAGGGAGAAAAGAGTTCAAAACTTCACCAAAGGCACAAACTGTATGTATCAAAGTAGTTGATTATCTAAGAAAGCAAGAGAGAGAGAGAGAGAGAGAGAGAGAGAGAGAGAGAGAGAGAGAGAAAGCACCACCCATTGACCATTAGATGACTGTGTGAACACAAGAGCTGAATAATCATTAGTCATAATTTTTCTATCCACAAGAAAACCAAACAGAATAGAATATATCAAATATAAACCAGTTCCTTATATAGGAGAATTTCTTCTGAACAAGATAGATGCCTTCCTAATTAAAGGCCCTATCTTTTAATCAGACACCTTGAATGAAATATCAAGTTTTGATTTGCTCCCTATCTTCCATAAAGAAATATATACCCATCTGTCATATTGTTTCCAAAAAGTGTCAAACAATTAGATACCGGCATCATGTATTTAAATCCGTTTGCAAAAAGAATGGCACAAGCTAAAACATCAACAATAAAATATTCAGATATGTTTTAGAAGAAGCTGGAAAAACCAACCCATGGCATAATTTACAGTGAAGGAAAGTTATTCTATAAAAAAAAAAAATAATCAAAATGTCGATGTCTGAGGCTATGCTATCTGAGAACTCTATTATTTCTCCAATAGAACAACAAGGTAAGTTCAGAAAACAATTTAAAAAAATTCAAATACAAATACCTGTTATCTGTTTCATGTTTTTAAAGTTTACTTTACAAAGTGTATATTTAAAAGTAACCCCGTTATTTTATCTCTTCCTGAATGACATACTCTAATACCAAACAATTTGGACACATTTCTATGTCTCTATTTTCTGCCTGTGAAATCTTACAAGTTTGATTCCATTGCATATTATGGGTATCCCCCCATTGATTTTCCAATAAAATATACATCTATAGCTGTTTGTCATCAAGATGAGCTATCTCACAGGATATAAGGATCAGTTTCTGGAGAAGCTAACCGATTAAGATTTCTAAAAAAAAAATTGGAAATCACTGACATCAACATAGTCACCTTAACCACTGAAAATAGAAGCTCTGTCGACTAGTTCTACCTGATCTAACCATGTCTGTCAACAGCTGATCATATTGTTTAGTCGTGGATTTTGTCAGATTCTTCAATTTGATCATATCACACAACATTGAGTAAGAAGTATACAGGATTACGTTTTTATAATCAGTGACAAATTGAAAGCCCCAGATTTATCAGCGGGCGATTCACTCAATCAGTTCATATTGATCAAACCATGAAAATTCTTCAACCACATTCACTTCTAACCATGGAACCTATCGTACACGATGGTAAGCTAATTGGTTTATATTTCGTTTTTTTTTTTTTTTGGGGGGGGGGGGGGTTAAAAGTTATTTGTAATGTAAAAATTCATCCAATTTTAAAAAAAAACCAAAAACAGTAATTACCGATATAATGGCATTGTATGAAATTTACTGAACAATAAACTTCTCAACATGCTGTTCGGAACAAATATATAAATTATCAATTTTTCAAATTTATATATAACAAATCCACTATATTGCTGTCTACAGTAAAAATCAAACAAAAGTATTAACCTATACTTTTCCAGGTGGAATAAAAATTGTCTTTCCACCAGAAAAGGGCTTTTGTTAAAAGTCTAAAAAAAAAAGGTATAATCCACAAATACAATTAACACTAAATTTGGATGGATTAAAGATTTACAACAGAGTAGCTTGTAATCAAAGAGTCTAACATAATCTGGACAATAGAAATCACAGCCAATTGTATTTGAATTGGGATTAAAGGCTTGATTTAATACAAATCACCGAATGTCCATTCCCCGATGACCACAATCTCACACTGGTCAAGAACATCTTCCAAGCAGTGTTGTGCTGACATTGCTTTGTTTTGTTTAAATTATTAAGATTTTCAAATTACAAAAAAAAATCAAGAAAATGTCAAATCTTCAATTATGGATGTTATCTCTGAGAGAAAAAGGAAAACATTTGGAGCTTAATTTCTCTATTTGGACTGTGAATTATATGTTTTATGGAGTTGTTTTCATTTATTGAACACAAAGATGGGAGACCAGGATGAATTCCAAGTCGTTGTTAAACAGCAAGGTAAACTTCATTTCCCCAAACTTCTTGGTTTTCAGTTGTCATTATTCTGATATTCTTATTAGAAGCAAATTCACCTCTTAGTCATATGCACAATTGATTTGAAAGGCTTCAAATAAACAGTAATTCTTGATAAAAAGTTCATCTTTAAGTTAAATGCTGATAAAATTTGGGATTTTTGTATTACATGTATCAGTAATGATAATAAAATAATATTACTATCATCATGAAAATATATATCCACCCTGTAATTCATATATGAAAAAAAGCTACATTCATATAATCTTCATCTTGAATTGCTTAATATTTTATCATTAAGACACTGCATTTTCATTAACTGCCATCTTGCTTGTACGGAACTCCATCATCTGTTCATCAAAAGTTAAAACCTTGTTTACATATTTTATAATTCCCTGAGTCATGGACTACAACAAAATGACCTAATAACAAAATGAAGTAAACAAACCAATACAATTTCCAATTTGTATCAGATGTGAATTTTAAACAGTCTATCAAAACGATCAAAACATGCAAATAGGATTTCTGATCAATGTTCCAAAGAAAAGAACTGCTGGAGGATATCAGATGATAATTCTAAGTAAACCTGGTGTTAGTTTGATGGCTTATCCGATACTTCCCTGGATTAATGAGTTTGTGTTTATCACAAAATTGATCATGATCCGCAAGTCAGAACTTGATTGTATCATGGACACAGTGAATCTCTTATTCAATTAAATAAATAAATGTAAGCCCTCTTCAATGGCATAATTTACACTTCATGTTGCCATAAATTTCTATTTAAATGTACGGGATCTTGAACTGCTTTTAACTCCTATTGAAATTAGATAATATTTAAATCTGTTTCTAATGTGTAATATTATATGGAAAATTATATAATCTTGTGCAATGTCTGGTTTAATTATCTGCCAGTGAAAAATATCAAAAAGGAGAATAGACTATTTTACTATTTTACAAAACCATGCCTAAAAAAAAAGAAAACTACTCTGGTAGTAAATGACCATAAAATTAATTCATTTCAATCATAAATAACAAAATAATATTGACAATGAGAATCCTACATTCTGGGATAAATTAATCAAAGGATTTGAATGTTATAGCATATAATGATAATAAAATGTACACAGTAATCATACACCCACTGTGTTCTCTTGTACCAGTGGTGAATTCAATTCAATCCAGATTATCATAGACGACCTCACTCCCATACACCCATAATCCTGCAGTCTTTCACAAGAGATTAAAATAATAATGCATCTAAGGTTAAATTCTTACTGCGGATTAACCTTCTCATGAGAAACCATTGCACATAGGTGCATAATCTGTGCATTATTTGCTGCAATGGTAGTCGAGAGAGAAGGTGTCATTCATAGTTCCTTACATCTAACATAATTCCTCTAACATGAAGGACTAAGAGTTTGAGAGAATCAAGTACTGTCCTCCAGAATGGCTCTCAAGGATGGAATTGATGTTAACTACAGTGCAAGTAAGACAAAAAAAGCAAATCATCTTTAAAATTTCCACAGTTCTTCCACTTCATCTTACATTGCACAGTATCTACAAATATTGCATTTATAGGCAAGATAATATCCATCCCACCAAAAATTTAAAGGTGTCCTAAAGGACCCCAAATTTGATATCCAGTCTGTACCTCTAAAATAAACCAGAGCATTGATTATCATATAATTAGATGTCTAAATTTGATCTCTGTTAATTCCTCCCTTGTTTGGGCTTGATTGGCTATGTGCTCAGTCCTTTGTTTTGGGTGGACATTTGAAACCTCTATGGCAGAAAGATTCTAGAAACGGGCTAATATAATAAACCAAGAATGTCCATAACAGACTACACCCAATTCAGTCTTTGAACTAAGGACACCTGTCATAAGAAGCAGTCTGAAAACATGAAAATGAATATAATTCCATCTGAAGAAGTTCCCTGGAGAAGGTGATAAAATATCAGAAAACCTGACCAAGCATGAAAAGTACTTGAATTTGATTTTCTAATTCTATAATTTTGTTTTCTTGTAGGGAACTTCTTTATCATGGACTCTGAGCAGCTGGTGTCCAATCCGTTCCAGGAAATGCAACATGAGGCCATGGAGAACCAGAAGAAGTCCTCGCTCACCGAGAAGCTGGTCAGTGTCAAAAACAATGTCTGTGAAAAGCACTTCCTAATGAAGGCCGAGAAACTCAACAAGGAACTTTCACAGAATATGAAAAAGATTCATGAAAATTCTAGTGAACTTCGTTACCAAATCAAGCTATATGACATCAATAAACGGAAAATTGATCTGGAAACCAAACAACGCATGCAACCAAGGAGAGATTTTTCATATGACGCTTTTCAGATTGAAAATTCTGAAAAAAGACTGGGTGTATTAAGTGATTGTTATTACTTGGAGAGAAAACAAAAATTCCCAATTCGTGGAAGGAGTATGAATGATCTAAATGCTACACCTACAGTGTCCAAGGCACGGAATATGTTACGCCAACAAGAAAAGGAGGATCGTGAAGAGGAGAGCAATTCTTTTGCTACCACACGACTTTCAACCCCTGGAAATTTTTCATTTAGTTCTAACAAAACCTCAATTTATCAGAGAAGGGGATCAAAATCTGCTCCTGTCTCAAAAATGTCTGCCTCTGTTCGAGGAACATTAAATAGTCATGATGGAGAATATGCCAAGCTTCCTTCCATCGAAAGACAGAAAACAAAGGATTCGCATGTGAAGTTTACAGAGAATGTGCGTACATCTACCCCGGATAGACTTGTTAGACCCCATACACACGGTCCCAGCATAACTCGTCGACTCAATGCATGGGACAGTGATGACGACGATGACTTTGGTTCAACAGATTACATCAATCTCCGACAACTTCTCTTTGGTGCTGACAGTAAAACCACATCAAATGGCTCCAACGGAACTCCCAGAACATTAACTCGTGAAAGCTCAAGATCTGTGCCAAATCTCAGGCGAGCAGCTAAAATGACTCAAGAATCACTTCAAATGGAAAGAAAAGAGATTGATAAAAAAATCAACAAGTTTTTTGAAAGCTTGAAAGATGAAGAATCTAGTGAGGAGAGTGAGGAAGAGGCAGAACCGGAGCCAAAGAAAGAGGCACCATCAATAGCCAAGGCTGCAGCACTCCTCAGCATCTTCTCCAAACCTGCTCAAGTGGAGGAAAACCCATTCCTCCGGGCCAAGATTGAAAAGGAATTAAGTAAGGAAGTTCAGAAAGGTGACATTGCCCGGTCAGGCACTGCTCTCTCTACCTATTCCAACAAATCTGGCCAAGAGGAAAAGTCGCAGAAGAAAAATCTGTGGAAATTCATCAAGTCTAATGTGCAAACTGGCAATATAAAGCGCTGCAGTACTCCTAGCAAGATCATACTGCAGCAGATGACGCATCTTGATCTCAGCCACAACGAGATTTCTAAAGTGCCTTTACACTCGGCTGGCCGAGCCCTCAGACATACTCCAACATTCAAAATGAGGAAAGTCGTAGAAAAACTGATGAAAAGCCGAACCAAATTTCAGCAACAGGAAGTGGACTTCCTTAGGCAGCAGTTGGAGCTGGGTGAGAATATCTCAGACATGCCTTCCCAGGCAATACCCACTGTTCAGTCGGTAGTTACTTAATTTATAAAACAAGAGAAAATTTACTTGTGAACTCGTGTACAGAGATTCAGATGGATTATTACTGAGAAATTTGTTGATCTGTTGGATGCTGAGCATGTGTTGTGTTCTGGACTGTGTCAAAAATCGGTCATTTGTTTTTATAGGATTCACTTTGATATCATCTGGAATTACCATTTTCACCGATATCTGTGAATTGATATTATGAATATCTTCATATATAGCTCTTAAGATTGTATATGAGAAACTAACAACATCTTATTCTAACTAAAAGATTTTTAAATAAATCTAAAGATTTATCTAAATCCATGGGGGACAATTTTGAAGATTAACCAATTTATGGAAGTAGGGTATTGTTCTTCAATAGACAAACTTCTACAAGTATAATTATTTAACCATTTACAGTGTGCCAACATGTACATGTATCTATATTGATATAAATGTGTGAAAAAGAGATATTCTCAATATCTATCAGTTTGATCTATTACAATGATTTTGATGGAGCTAAAGTGTTTTTTTTATCCAGCATTCATACACTGATCCACATAACAGATATAACAATTAAGCTATTAAAAGTTTGAATTTACTGCTTTTTATATAAACTGTATCAGTTAATATTCCATTTTGTTATATTCTACATCTCAAGGCACTCAACAAAGTTTATATCAATTAGGAACAATGCTCACAGTTACATGAACTTATTTTAGTAAGCTGTTACTGAGTTACAATGCATGAAGCACATGTTGAGGTGTCTGCATGTATAGCTGCAGTGATTCTTGGTTTTTGTGCAAGAATGATTTGTAGAGGGGTCTACCCATTTTATATCAGTTTTATTGACTGTAATGTCAACATTGAAATAAAAGAAAACTGAAAGAAAGAAAAACTGAATGGTTTTCCAGATTTTTATTTTCGGCAATTACCAATAAGGCTTGTCAGGACAAGATACAGAACACAAGTCAATTTTGAAGGTTCTACATTATGCATTAAGATTGATTGTAACATTGGTACTTCAACAATTGCCAGTATGAAAACCAGGAGTTAATTGCGAACTTGAAATGGCCTCTAAAGATCAGAAAGTTTAATTACTAAACAATTAAATGCTTCTATTTCAAAGTAAAACCAAGTGAGTCATTTGTAGGCTAATTCCCCAGAGACATCAATAATTCTCAAAACAGGGGGATTAACAATACAGTGTGGCTATATCCAACTGGAGTACAGGTGTTATTGAGACAAGTTATAAGTATCTTACAGGTAGTAAACAGTCTGCTGCCACTAACACTGGCCTCTCATACTGCATGCATGTCTGCATGTCTACTGCCACAGATTATTTCCCCCACAGTCAGCTACTTACTGACTATGTAATGTATTCTTTCTAAGTTCTTGCCATTCAAGTCTCACTACCATTTCTTCTATTGATAATCATTTTGATTCAGTGAAAGTACTTTTTTAAAAAGACCTCCCCCCTCCAAATATTTTTTTTTGGATGGTTTTGTAATTTGCTTGCTTAGTAAGTTTTACTGTACCAAAACCATCTTCTTGCCATGATGCAAGAGTAGCCATAAAAATGAACATACCATATTATCAAAACAGAATTTCAATTAAAATTGCATGAATTTTCATTTATTAGTCATTAATTCCTTCAATATTAATTTTGTAACTTAGAGATTTATTTATTATTATTGAATGATAAATAGTGTCTCTGGATACACTAATCTTTTAAAATATCTCAAGTCATGGTGAAGTTATTTCTGATTCTACAACACAGTTTGTTGTTATGGACCCAAAACATTGGAATCCCCAACTGAAGGAACGTAGGCTTGAATCAATTCATGGAGTGCAGTTAATCCAGGTCCAATTCTGATTAAAAGCCACTTGGTGAGGTGATCTCAGACATTTAAATACAAGTTAAATGCTTGAATCGGAATCATGTCCTCAGTCAACCAATGAAGTCTGACCATAAATACAAACAATGGTAGACTGGTAAGATTGGAGTCTGATACTGTCACGGCATAATCTGTCTTGATTCTGAACGATATCCTGGTCCGTGATTGGCCATTACACTTAACTGTCAGTCATCTGAAATAATTGGTCATAAAAAGAGCTAGGGAATGCCAATATTATGACTTTGCATGTTTCTTCTTTGGAAGTGAGACAATCTTGAACAATTCATCCAGCAATTTCTGAAGTCACCATAACGTCAGAGTAAATATCAAACACAAGATCACCGGTCAAATGACAGAACATGCATCAGACAAACCAGAACTTGAGTGGAACATGCACTTTATGCATGCTTGATTATACAGATACAGTAATTAGGTTTGAAAAAATTGATTACTTCAACAATTTGAAACACTTGCTTTGACTTCTTTTTCCTCTCATAAAAGCTGTACAGTTTTTTCTCTCACAGATATTATTGAATAAATTCTTTGGTTTACACCATTTGCTATGGTATATATTTTTTCTCTCTTTGATGTCATTAAGGAGGAGTGTATCATACACTGGTAAGTGAAGAGAAACACAGAAGAACCACAAATTTCTGAATAATTTGTAAAACTTGAAAATATTACTCAGTAAGTTGATTTTCAACAGAAACAATATGGATGAGAGCCATGTACATCACAATGGAAAACATAAAATGTCATACAGCAATTGAAGACATGATGGCAAGAGCTCACAGACTCCACCAAATACTGATATAACACAAGATGTGGGAATCATATCTAAACCAAGATTTAATCAAGAGATGAAGTGAATTTTTATGAATGAATATTTTAAACAACTTTTATCAATCAAAGTCATACATTTTCAGTCAGATTGATTCAATAATCTGTACAATGCTCCCAGCTTAAATACCAGTGTATCCTTCACAGTCTGAACAACTTTCATTGTTTAACAGTATGTTTTTTATATTTCTAATGATTGATTTTTTAAATAATACATGTATTTCTTTTCTTTTTAATAAGAGAGAAATGCACCTTTAAATATTTTTGTAATTCAGCTTAACTTTTCAAACATAAGAAATGTTAAAGTTGGCCATGGATGTTGAAAGATAATATTTGTGCACTAAGAATATATCCATATTCAAGAACATGTGAAACCTCATAGACCAAGAGGTTTGGCAAATGCAAATTCAGTGTATCAATGAATTAAATTCATTTTAATGTTTTGTTGTTGAAAAATTGGAGTTGTCTGTAATGGGAGGTAAGTGCTACTTGGCGTGTACAAATACAAGTCTGACACAAAATCATATACTGTACATATATTGGACAAATAGATCAAATAGAAATATTCAGTGTATTAAATTTGTATAAATTTTTTGGAGTCAGACAGTTTTTTTTATATGTTGCTGAGAATCTACACTTGATTGGTGGTATCAATGAAGGGATACCATTCATTCAAAACCACCTCAGAATAAGATGACCACACAGATGACCACACAGCCTGCAATCTAAAAGGCAGCAATATATACACAACATCAAGTGTACAATATTTTAGCAGGACCCCAACTTTCAAATTGGCTAATTTTAGCAGTTTGGTAGAACCCAACTAAAATTTTGATTGCAAAACACAGGTGCTATTTCAATCCAAATAACATTCTTACCAAGTTCTAATAAAAATTGACAAGTTTAAATAATCCTGATGTCATACACCACAAAATATTGAACTGGCTAGATATACTTGTCTGTGGATCTTGTGTTTGTGCTAGAAAAAAGCCAAATTTTACACCCATTCAAAAATCCACTTTATGGTTATAAACTTTTTTCCCCTGAGATTTTTTTTATTCATATCTACCGTAATTTTTTCTACACAAATATTCACTTGGAATATATATTCCAAGTATCCAAAGCTATAAATAAAATCAAAGGACTGAAGGCCTGAGAGGCGCATCGCATTGAAGGTAGCTAAAAACATCACCACAAGCATTTTTATGGCGGCATGAGACAACTGAGTGTTTGACTATCTTCCTTGATGAGTGGTTAAAGTATCAGGCTTGTAAACCACAAATGCAAAGTTCGAATGTGGCTGAGGTTTTTGACCATACTTCAGTATTGTCTGATTATTAATCATTCTTTCAATAAATAATGCATATTTTTCACTTATTTGAATTAAATACCCTTTTTATGCACCATGCCAATTATGCAAGGTAGCTCCGCAAGGTGGCGCGCTTTTCCTCATTCAGTTGGACATCGTCTTATTCGTTTTATCAAGTGAAAAAATACGAAATCTGTTCCTAGCTATAGGAAGACAGCCACTTACTCTCATTTTAATATAAATATTTTATATACGAAATTATTACATTTGTTTACCTCCGATATTCAAACAATTAACGTCACCGCTTTTAAATTAAAGTACGAACTGTTGTTATGCAAATTATCTCATCGGTTGATTGATCCTCTGTCTCTATCATACGTACATCGCATTGCAGGCTCATCTGCGTATTAATCTTTGTTTTGTTCTTTCATTGATGTTGATGTTTTTTCAATGTGTAAAGGAGATATCTGTTGTAATGATTTGTTGATATTTTTAAAACGTACACTGAATATGTTTCTGATTGAAAATACGTAACAATCAGAACGGCACTATATATTTATTGGCGCACTGATACTTGAGTTCGATGACGCCGCTTGTATATAAGCCGAGAGAAGTGAGCCGACAGCAATGAGGCTTCATCGCTGATAGCGATGCGCCTCAAAAAAATCAACAGAAAAAAGTTACCTTAATGCTGCTTGGTCCGATTTTTTGGTTATTACAGTATCAAATAATTTTCCATACAAACCAATTATCTTAGAAAGTTATGGCTTTTCTCCTAATAAAACCAGCAGAATCGGTCTCCTTTCAAAGTCAGAAATATTTAAAGTAAATAAAATAATTTCTTTTTGGGCAAACGAAAAAACAAACCAAAATGCATCATGGGAATGTTTAGAAAAGGGAACCGTTTGGTTTCGTCCCCCGAATGATTGGGTTTATTCAACCCACATGTTATGCATCAATTGTAAACAAAGCACACTTCAGAAATAATAGCGAACAAAATATATACAGGTCAATTTTGATTTGCCTGAATATTATGACCTTTATTTATAGCGATGTCAAAGTCGTAATACAGTCATACCGGTCTCGACGTCAGGGGCGAATTTTAACATGAGGCGAAATAGCGCGATACCCTTTTATGTTATTTGTTTCGTTAACAAACTTTGTACATATTTTTTCCAATGAAATTTGACTTAATTGACCGGTAAAACTACTGGAATGTCTATTATTATACACATACTTAGCATAATCATCGTTTAAAAGCGTACACAAAATTTGACATAAAATCAGACCAAGCAGCTTTAAAAAGCATTAGGAAGCTTTTGTTAGATTTTTCTATAGTAAACTGATTATATATTGTCTATTAATAGTGAGATTTTGAATTATAAATGTCATGCATCAATATGACAAAAAAGCCCAGTGACCAGGCCTCACATACAAAAACTTGCAATTTACGGCACACAAATAGTTGCACTAGTTTTGGACTGATTAACCTTATTTCCTAACACATTCTGTACAAATATTCAATACCAACAAAAACTTTCACGGACATTTTACTACAGATACCTTCCCTTTACTTGCCTCTGATAATTTTTTACCAGCCCTGTACAGTAGTGTGATTTGTTTACATGTAAAAATGGCAACTATCAATCTGCGCATAAAATGTTCAAGGTCAGTTAGGTGTCTAAGAGAAAGTCTATGGCAAGTAAAGCAATGACATCAGTAGTAAATTTTCTGAAGAATTTTATGGTACTAATTATTTCCACAGAATTTGTTTGGAAATTTGATTCATCAGTCAAAAACTAGCACAATTTTTTGTGTGCTGTAAACTGCAACTTTTTAGCACATGAGGAACTGTAGCTCTATGGTTGCTAATCTGAATATTTTCTTACCAGAGAGCTTCAGTTCTGCAGCTAGTCCAAAAGCAAGGAAATACACAGACTAGCCCAGTAAATTTGGTACTGACCTGCTTTCCAGCAGGGCATCTCTATGGGATGACTCTCGGACTTGAACCAGATCAGCTGCCGACACCCATCATAGGACATGGAGTACTCGTCATCCCCTATACCGTACCCCTCCTGTTAAACGAAAAACATTCATTGTTTAATTTATTCAGCTCTCATATATAACTGTTGTTGTTTCCCATCTGCTTGATACTTTTAAATCATTATAAACATAAAAGCTTGTAACATTTTGAGCACATCTCAATCATGCTAGCAAAGGGTTTCAAACTCCAACATGCCAACATTCTGCAATAATTGCCATTTTTTAGGTCAATATTAGAATTTAGCTATCCAAGAAGTACATTGTATAATACATCATTTTATTAAGGTATGACGATTCTATAAAGTATACCAACATGGTTTAAGAAACTGCTGGATTTTGTAGCCCATCCAATCTGCATCACACCGTCCGTTAAGAGAGTGACCTCATAGTACCATATCCCAGAATCCACCTGGAATGTGCAGCGTACACTTTCAAAGGAGGAGGCATCACACCTTGCCTGTTAACATTAAAACAAAATTACATACTGCAGAAGGAGTGAATCATCTATATAGATTGAAGAATACCAAATTCATGGAGGAAGTTCCAGGAATCATTTCTACAATTAGAGTTGCAGACAGATTTATATTTTTGCAGATGAAAAAAAAATTATAAATGAAAAAAAATCTGGTTTTAATTGAGTTTATACACTGTATTTGGATGGAATGATTACATAATATAGCAAGTAATATACTATAATGTATAAAGTACATTTATTTTAACATAGTAGACTAAACTAAGAATGGCTTCCTATGACAGATCTCACCTCCAAACCATCCGGAGAAATTTTCAGGTATTCACTCACATCTTTACTATTCAACATCACATTTATATTGGTTAAATCTTCTTTTGTGTATGAAAATTCACGATTCTACAACAACAAAAAATCATAGTTTTAAGACTGTGGGCTAGAAAAATCCTAAAAAAGAGAATTCAATTTTGCATGTCTGGCATATCATAAACCCAAGTTGTTAATCTATATCAAATTAAATTATATTTATTAATACTAGCACAATCATTGTATATATATGTATGTATCTGTGTTAAAAAAAATATACTGACCTCAGTAACAACTGAAATGATAAGAAAAAAGAAATTGATTAAGTAAATTTTTATACAAATATGATATTGAATATGTTTGATAAAACTTGGTTTTAAAATTAGTATATCAGTATTTAAAAAAGAAAAATTCTTTGAAAGACATGTTCATTGTAAATACTGGGAATCATTCAAGAATGCACATATCAATACATGCGAAGAAATTATTGGGGGCTACTCTGAGCTAGTCATTTAATTCAGTCTTAAATGGGAACCAACGTGTACATGTATGTAAATAACCCCAAAGTTGTCTTTTCAATTTATTGTACAAAAATCATATGACAATTTTACCTGTAATTTTTGACATAACAAAAAATTTGCTATTTCAGTATTTGACCCAATCGTATTAAATACAAGTATACTTTTCATACAAATATATCAGCACAGAATCAAAACAAATAAGGAAATTTTCTTACATGTATGTAGTATCATGAAGGGGGAGGGGACTAATAGTATGAGACTAGAACACAAGGCTGACCCAGCACCTGTACCTACATAAATTATCAAGGCACCACTGAGCACAGAACCCCACTTCACGTAAACTGTACTTGTCATGCCGCCACCACTTCTCTAAGACCTCTAGCGGACAGGGGTTACATTCTCGTAGACATTTGTTTATTGTGGCTTTGTTTTCACCTAGAAATAAATATGTACATGTAGTTTTCAGATATAAACAACCAAAGGAGAAAGGGGGGATGCAAAATACTGAATAGGAAATAATACTGTATACAGGGTTATTGATGCCCAATGTTATTTTTGCTTTTTTACACTTGCAAACGGTTTCGCCCTGTCTTGAATTCGCCCAGACACAATATATGATAGATATTTTTTTCCTAATTAACACAGTAATGTTTTGAATTCACCCAGTCTTAAATTCGCCCGGTGACAACGAGGGTGAAAGGGACAGAAATAAAACAGGGGCGAATATTTCCCTGTATACCGTAATCATTTTAGAAGGAATACTATTAAAATACTACATGTATTTACAACACCATTTACCAATATTTAAAACACTAAAACATTTTAGTTTTTTCTTCAACATTAAAAATGAAGATACACATATATAAAAGTAAATATAGTGATCATAGCAGAATGAAACTTCTGTAACAATTTAAGAGACATAAGCAGACTCACTAGTTTGTGCAAACTTTTCCAGAGCCACAAGGGAATGTAAAATTACAGCTGGATCTAGCTTGTCACTCTGTCAAGAAGAAATAAGATATAAACAAGAATACTAAATATATAACACTCTAGTATTTTAATTCATACTTGGCTTTATTCTAAATTCCACATTACCAGGTTTGATATTAGGTACTTCACTACATCATCTGTTAGAATATCTATTGCATTTGGACCTAGAATTAAAAATATGAAATAATATGGTACAATACAAAATTAGAATATAAAAAGCTCAATGGAACATCAAGATATATTTAAAAACCACGCTCCGCTGTAGAGTGGTCAACATTGGTCCATACAAACATCTTCAAACTTACTGTCAGTGAATTTACTTTATCAATATCATCTGATATCTTGGCACAGTTAAAATCATTTGCATTCTGTTGCCTACACAATTTAATTACACATCATACATGTCCATGTATATTGAAAAATTCATGATTCTTCTTTGGTATAATGCAACAGACCTGCCAACTTCTCAGCAAGACAGCCCAGAACCACGCCTATATTTCTCTGACAGCTGACGGAGTTGTAGGCCTTGGCAGGACTGAGTGGAGATAGCTTCAGTCTCTTGTACAGCAGTAAAATAGCATCCTAGTTTGTTGATTAGAGAGAAAGCAGAATAATATTATGGAAGAAAAATTATAGTTTCACATATTTAAAAAATGCCATGCTTAAGTTTTCACTATTACATGTATATGAAGGTATCATACAACATAAGGATTGAAACTTTAAAAAAATCCGAAAACTACTGAATGAATATACTTCAAAAAAAGAAGAAAAAAGAAACTTTCCAAACCTTTGTGGGTAGAGGACACTCATCCAGTAAAAGCGTAATTACAGCGGGACCCAGGGGGTCATCTAGAGGAATGGACACCACCAAAGACTCCACAACTTGTAGCCAGCCATCCTCTGATTCTGCCACACGGTGAAGTGTAAGCATTGCCTGAGGAGGACCTTGCTCACTGTCAAATAAACCACACAGAGTGAAAGCAAATCAGAATGATCAATCTACATATATACATTATCCTAATTAATTACATGTACACATATATGCATTATCCTAATTAATTACATGTAAACATATATACATTATCCTAATTAATTACATGTACACATGTTCACTTGAATAACACAATTATGTTAGACTTGGTCCCATTCAAATGACAGATTGTTGTTGTCATATTCACCAATGAAACATAATTTAGCAATTTTGCACAGTAGTAGAAATCACTATATGAGCTTAAATTCATATCTTGACAGATCATTCACAACTAACAAACATACCTGTATGTTTAAATTCAATTGATACAAATAAAACAAGAGGCCCATGGGCCACATTGCTCACCTGAGCAACAATAGACATTATGAAATCAGCTATATGGAGTCATATACAAAATATCTTAACAATGTTGTATGATAGATCCTGTATAAAAAATTCCCCTGCATATTCTTAGGTTTATCATTGAGCCCCTTTGTAACAGGATGATTTTACAGTCATATCACATATTGAGCGTTGCAGTTCTTGAGAAGATGATCAGACTTAAACAACTGTTTATATATGGATTATAATTTAAATAAAACCTACATCAAACTTTGAACCCCTTGTGAGGCCCAAGAATTGTCCAGGGGCCAGAGTCTAAACAATTATTTAAAGAATCAACAATATGTCAAAATGCTTCAATATAAGTAAAACCATATATAATAACATTTGAGTTTTTGTGAATACATGTAATTTAAATGTTTTCCTTTGTAAAATTGGAACTCCCCCGACCCACCCCCCACCCATGTGGCCCAACCCTACTCCTGAAGATTATAATTTTGACAAATTTTAATCTACACTATCTGAACTGACTTAAGTTAGAACTTTTCTAGACATATTGTGTTTTAGAAGATGATTTTTAAAGATTTTTCCCTATATATTCCTATGTAAAAATTTGACTCTCCCCCAATTGTGGCCCCACCCTTCCCCCAAGGATCATGATTTGGACAAACCTGAATCTTCCCTATCTAAGGATGCTTCCACACATGTTGCAGTTTTTCTGCCCGATCAGTTTCTGAGAAGAAAATTTTTAAAGATTTTTCTCTATATAACCCTATGTAAAAATTCGAAACCCCCCCCCAATTGTGGCCCCATCCTACCCCTGGAGATCATGATTTGAACAAACTTGAATCTACAATACCTGAGGATGCTTACACACGAGTAATAGCCTTTTAGGCAAAACAGTTTCTGAGAAGAAGATTTTTAAAGATTTTTCCTTATATATATTCCTATGTAAACATTTGACCCCCCCCCCCTT
>WFKH01010931.1:62519419-62564279 GCA_016163765.1 Magallana hongkongensis
CATTGTTGCCCTACCCTATCCCTGGGGATCATGATTTGAACAAACTTGAATCTACACTACCTGAGGATTCTTCCAAACAAGTTACAGCTTTTCTGGATGAACAGTTTTAGAGAAGAAGATTTCTAAATATTTACTCCATATATTCCTATGTAAAAATTCGACCCACCCCCATTGTGGCCCCACCCTACCCCCGGGGATCACGATTTGGACAAACTTAAATCTACACTACCTGAGGATGCTTACACACAAGTTACAGCTTTTCTAGCTGATCAGTTTCAGAAAAGAAGATTTTTAAAGATTTACTCCATATATTCTTATGTAAAAATTCGACCCCCCATTGTGGCCCCACCCCACCCCCGGGGATCATGATTTGAACAAACTTGAATCTACAATACCTGAGGATGCTTCCACACAAGTTTCAGCTTTTCTAGCCAAATAGTTTTTGAGAAGAAGATTTTTGAAAAATACAACAAATTTTCAATGATTTTTAATTATCTCCCCTTGAAAGAGGGCGTGGCCCTTCATTTTAATAAACTTGAATCCCCTTTACCTAAGGATGATTTGTGCCAAGTTTGGTTGAAATCGGCCCAATGGTTCTGTAGAAGAAGTCGAAAATGTAAAAAGTTTATGGACAGACAGACGGACGCCGGACAAAAAGTGATCAGAAAAGCTCACTTGAGCTTTCAGCTCTGGTGAGCTAAAAATTTCATATATCTAGTAAAAGCATGCTAATTGACCAACTAATTTACATACAATCATACATATATTTCAAATCTGGATAATTTCAATAGGTAGTTTTTTATACTTGCAACCTATCAAACTCTACCTTAATGATTCACATTAGAACTATATAGTAATCCTTACTTGTCAACCAGAGTCCGGATCAGTTTCAGTGTCTCTAGCACTAATTTATCCACATTTGCACCTGCTCTGGAGGAACTCCTGGAGTGGGAGTGTGAGGGGAGGGACCTTCGGCTGCTGGAGGAAACCGGTCGCTGACCAACTGACTGTTGGCCCTGACTCAAATTACTACCCTCTGTCTCTCTAACTGAACGTCGACTGTTAGTAACATGTTTTTCTTTACAAATACAAGCACCCATGCTGTAAATTGTTTGCTGAAAAGTTGTCTGTAGAAATTGGGATATAACACTCCTATTTATATACAACATCCATACTGTGACAATCATAACAGTTCATATTTCTTTCCTTATTAAAACATATCTTAAATGTTGTTTTCTTGGGAACGTCATCCTCCTAGTTTCCCATAATATGTGCTGCGAAGCCCCTTTTAACTTCTTCTTGATTGCTGTTGCATTCAATTCATCTTCGATCTAAAATTAAATAAAAAGTTCTATATAAAAATGAGGAACATATTGACTAAATGACTTGATTAAAGGATCAACAACAAGGGAAATTCTCATTCTTCCAAGGAGAGAGGTGAATGTTTGTGATTCCACTCCATGAATTTATAATATTTAAGGTTTCATGATCTTCTGAATATCAATGAATTAACTGTGATTAAGAACCTAAACAAACTTTCCTCTCTGGCGCTGTCGATCAAACCAGTCTGATCATCACACTAAGATGGGAATATGCATAGTATTGACAAGGATGTGAAAAGTTTTTTACTCCCATCACAACTGATTTTTGTACTCTGTTTGCATATTTTTGATAATGTCTGTCCAATAATTTAAAATCATCAATCTAAAGACTAAAGTGTATTATACTTTCACTTTTTAACGAAGAAATATTTCTGTTCAAATTATTTTCTCATCTTCTTAAATACCTGCGTTATCAATTTAAGGTGAAATGTGACATCAAAATTCGCAATAGATTGACTTAACTTTGTAAATGACTGCAAAACAATTTTTAAAACACCTATCTCGACTGGTCAACATTTCAGGATGATAAGAATAGATAAGACTGGAGAGAGAGAGAGAGAGAGAGAGAGAGAGAGAGAGAGAGAGAGAGAGCGAGAGCGAGCAGTGATGAAACCTTTTTGTATGTCGACATTAGTATACAAACAATATGCTGTTTCAATGATTTAAAATTACGAAAAAAATCTCTAAAACCTACGCATTTTCAAGATTTTGGTTTACTTACATCAAACAGGAAGACTCTTCTTACTTTCATCTTCCATATTGGAAAAATTATGTTGACCGCAGAGAATTGTGGGTAATATAATAAATCATCGAATTTTGAAGGTGTTTTCTCAAAATTCTTACCGTCGTTTGAAATAAAGAATTCATATCATCTATAATCAATCAAAATGTGTGATCTATTGCTTCAGATGTTGACCATCCTTTTGGTCGAGCGGGCACCTGACAACGGAAGTATAAATTCCGCCATATTGAAACTAATGTAATCAATCAGAATGGCAGAACCACAAGAATTGAAAATCGAAACAGGGACAAATTCTTTTACCATGAAGGGGAGGCCGTGCGAGCTTTCAGCTTTTTCTTTTATTCCCACTGAAAGAGATGATCCTCCGGAAAGAACTGTCTTCAACACTCCAAAACAGGTATTAATTCGTGGTTCATGAATATACCATATACTGTAGATATATAGCTGTCAGACGACTATTCTTTATTAGTTTATTACACATGTGCATTACATCTAATTACATACATTATCATTGTCCAACGTTAACACTCCTACATACTTGAAAACGTAAACGAAACAATGACTTTTCGTAACAACAAAAAGTAACACTTTTATACATGTTAAATTAATGGGTGTGAATCATATGCATATATTATATGTAAACTTTGAAATAAAACCATTAATAGTGTGACATTCTTGAATTAAATTACCTTTATAATTTGAACTTTCGAATTCAATAGTAATTAATGAACAATTAATAACGTACGTATAGCAATGTATTGTACCATATGGATGCATTTTATTTCAGTTGATTAAAAAACAACAACAGGTAAATTTGTGTACATCGTATTGCTTTGAATGGGTTTGCAAATGTATGAGATTGCAGAGTTGCTAGATTGAAACTGCAAACTAGATTTGATATATGATTTTATTAGTGATTATTATCGGGTTTTTTTTTCATAATTAGAAAATGCATATGACTTTATCTAACAATATATTAATTGTGTTAATTATATACTAATGTTAATTTATAGTGTATTTCAATGCCATGCAGATATAATTTTCAGAAGGTATTACTAATAATCAGTTAACACATAAGTAAAGAAGTATTGTAGAGATGTCCCTTTTAGATTTTGCTTTATTAAAACCACTGATATTTAATAATTAGTGAATACTGATTTTTTAAAATGATTATTATAACTTGCTATTCAATGACAGATATTTTAGAAGTTTGTTTGCAGTTTCAAACATAGAGAAATTTACGTATTATATATATTGACTTTGTTTGGAGACATTATATTATACAATTGTTATATTGGCATGCAATTAAGTTAAGAGTTGTAGTTGAATGGCATCTTTATTGTAGGTACTAATGCATCCTTAAACATACAAGTTTGATCTGGTAAATAGATTTGAAGTCAACAAATTGAATTACGAAGGACTAGACATACTGCATGACCATGAATATGATGAAATAATAAACTGTCCAAATTTTTTTGACATCCTTTACCTTTTTCAAAAAGAACATTTATTTACATGCAATTAAATAACAAAATAAATTAAAGCATTAATATGATGAACAAAAAAAACCCTGCTACATGTTAAAGAGTTAATTTATTCACATACAGGCTTCATATCATAGCGCTTAACCAACAGTGCAGTTAATTAATTAATTGAGTGATTTAAATATTAGCAGTTATATTTATCATACCCATAAATGCATGATTTATTTGACAAAGCTAGCTGTTATCAATATATACCATTATTTCATCTTCCATTTATCCTTATCAGGACAGGTACCCAAGATCAACATATGAGAGGTTATTTAGAAAAGAATATGGTTACAACAACAAACTTCATCGAGATGACCGAGAGCATGCCAAATCAAGGGGACTTGTTGTCAACAAAGAGGTACACATGTACACCCATTTATTTGTATGCTGCTAGCATGATAGAATCAGTCCAGTGTTATTTAAAACAGACAGTTGGTAACTTTTCAGAAGAAAAACAATTAATTTCCTGTCATTTAGTCTAATTTAGGGAAGTACTAGGGTAGATTTTATTTATATAAACCATTGGAGATGGGTGGAAACACGGCTAATTTATTTGTATTATCATTGATTTGTTCTCCTCCTTTGTTGTTTTTCAGGAAAAGCCCAAGGAAGTGCCTACTTTGTCTTCCTCAGAATACGGACACCGACTAGAACTGTTTGCGGACCATCCCGACCGGAAGCATGTGCGAATAGCACACGTCCGGGCAGAGTTCTTCAGAAGAAATGGAATCACTTCTTGATGACATCATCACAAGTGATGCCTTTGGACTCAGTATTTTTTGTTCTACTAGCTGTTTACTCCTCTCCAATTTTCAAATGCCCGACTTCTTTCCGATCTGGAGTGTTGTTCCCCATCAACGATTAAACTGTCTATCGTGCCTGTCTAATGCAAAATGATTTGCTTTTGAACGTTTTCATTGTGAAGAGAATTTGGTACATTGTACTATTGCTTTCCTTCACATTGTCCAGGTGCAATCATTACACAGTAGTCAATCTATTATTATGTGTATTTGTATGCTTATGACACAGTTGTGTATTCAGAAAGTTTTTTATTGTATAATTAATGGACTGTGATAAATTTGTGATCAGAAATAAATGTTGCCATTGTTTTCTACACTTCTTTTCATTCAATCATTACAGGTTATTTACTACTAGTATTTGATAATCTTGTTATCATGGACAATATCAATCCACTAGTATTGACATGCTCTCTTTTTACTGGAAAAGCACAAAGACTTGTACAGTAAAACATCTTCCTAATTCAAGCAGTAAAATTATCAAAAAATTATCAAAAAATATGCCTCAGACCCCCCCCCCCCCCCCCCCCCCCCCCCGCACCCACAAATCCCCCTCCCCCCCCCCCCCCCCTCCCCACTTTGAAAATTTCTGGATCAGCGCATGTAGTACGTATGTTATTGAAAACATTCATTCAGTATATGCATTTCTCAAGTCACCTAGTTTTCACCAGTATTGCATCTTGTTAAAATGCTCCAATAAGTGGAAAGCATTCATTGCTACATCACAAACATTCATTCCTTGTATTGTACACAAAAGCATATAATTGAGCATATGAAATCAACTATACAATACCATACTAGATACTTATTTTATTGACAAGATATATTGGTCCATGGTAGTTTTTTCATTTAAAAAAACCCCCAAAAATATTTTTTCATACATGTGTACCAGTTCAATATGATAAAACTGAGAGTGCATGGTTCTGCATACTCTGACTGGATTTACTGTTCTTGATCTATGGACTAATTACCTTGTAAGCTACTGTAAAACCAAATTATACACCACTGAAAATTTTTTAGGAGCAATGACTGTAGTTTTGAAAATTCCTTTAAAAAGTAAACTTTTCTAAATAATTGAATTTCAAGAGAAAGTTCTCAACAAAATTAATTTATAACTACCGGTATTTAAACATTCTGTGTGTAAAACCAGCTCAGGCCTCGGTATGATAGACTGTGAAATATCGATTCATACTGTTTACAAATCTTTGTCGCGTGTAACAGAGACAAATGTAAAGACAACTTTCTTTTAACTATCAGTACACACGATTGTTTTTGTTGTAATTTTTTTTTCTTTTTCACTTCAACTCCATTAACTCTTTCACATAATTAAATAACATGAACTTCTTGTAAAATTTAATATCAAAGATATACAAGGACAATTTACAAGTTGCACAACATCTTGACTTCTCAACATGGACAAGATATCCCATGGACAATATTGATAGAATGAGCAGCAAACCCTTAAATACATGTACCTTAGCTCTATTGAATGAAAGGTAAATACTTCTATTTCTTGTAGGTTTTCTCCACTGCAAGAATATTTGTGAACCTATACATCAATTTCAATGCAAGAGTTCAGAGTTCATTGAATACTAAACACTCAGAGAATGCAAAAAGAATTCAAAGAAAAAATTAATAGATGGTAGAGGAAAAAATCCAATGGTCTTATCTTGAGGCCAGATGATCTTTATTTTAAAGATATGTTAAACAGAGTAAAACACTGAAATTGAAATTATAAGTATAGAATTTCTTATGTACTGTAATATTCTATCCATCATGTAAATTACCTTAAGAAACAAACAAATAAAAACCAAGGATCCCTATAATCTCTTAAACAATAAAATATTCAATGAATAACAAGATAAATACACTCTATAAAACATTTAATCCACAACATTTATGCTTTTACTTAAAACACATGTCCAAAAGAGTTGATCGGAAACTTGCAGAAAAAAATATGATACATTTCTTTCCAGAGAAAATATTTGTGGTGCAGCACAATTTCTATATTGAGGCAATTACCATAATAATTAGCACATAATCATGAAATAAAAAGACATTCCATTCTGCAAATAAGACCTTGTGTCGTGATATAATGAACGTTGAGAAATCCCTGACTGTTAATGAGATGAGCATCACTCTAAAACAACCACGTTTTGACTGTGAGTGTCAGTCTCTAGTTTGGCTTTCTTATTGGTTGACTTGTCACTATCATTACTCCGTCTTTTTTTGGTGTTTGTAGAATCTCCATCATCTCGTTTCTTCCTATTCTGAATTTCATCCCATATCTCTGACTCGAGTTTAGTAAATATTTCTCTCTGTTTTTCTAGATCCATCTTTGCTTTGCGTTCTTTACCCATTGCTTTTTCTATTTCTTCCTCGGACAACCGTTTGACTTTCACTGAACACTTCTTCAGATGCGTGTGTATGTGCTTATTGTAGAACGCTTGTTTGAGGTTCTTCAAGCCACATATAGGGCACTTCCTGCCCGTCGACTTACAGGCATGTTTAGCGAGGTCTGCTGCTCTAGCCACCACCATTCCGCAACCTGAACACGTGGCATGGTCTCGGAGACAGTGAAGAGTCAGCTGAGTGTTATCGGGGAATTGTTTTGAACAGAAAACACAGAAGTTATTTCTAGCAGCTGGGGGTTTTGTGGGCTGAGAACTAGTTGTAGCAACAGCTGAGGGTGCACCTTTAATGAGAATTCCATGTGTGGTAGCCATATGCAGCTCCAAGTCTTTCCTTGTCCTTGTTTGAATTGCACAAAACATGCACCTTCTAAGAATCATGCACTCATTTGGGTTCAATTTGTGGAAACTTTGCAAGTGAGAATAAAGATTATCTGGCTGTTGGAAACATATCCAGCACCTTATTTCAGGCTTAGCTGATTGGATCACAGTGTCAAAATGTCTTGAGCTTTGTCTGTGTTTGGTTAATCCCATGGCAGTCCAGAAAGGTGCTTGGCATACATTGCATCTGAACTGGGGACTATTCTTTTGAAATAGAACAGCAGGAAGATCCACTTTGTGGGCATAGAAAAAGTGGATTTGTAGGGACATTCTGTCTTTGACATAGCCCCCACAAATCTCACACACTTCAAATCCGGCCTGTTGGCCTGGCGGAGCACTAGGTTTAGGAGCCACCGGTCTGTTGACCATCACCTGCTGCTGTTTCTGCTGTCTTAGCATCTCCCCCACTGTCGGAGTGTGGGGTTTAGTTGCGACACTCTGGTTCACAGGGTTCATGGGCACCAGCACTGGTGTCGTTCCAGGCCTGACCTGTCTTGGCATGTTGAGCTGACTCATCTGAGCTTGACTTAGAGGGATCATGATGGGGACCTGGGTATTTCTTGGACCCTGCTGCAGAAGAAGTGGTGCTGTGGGCTTGGTGATGGCAATCTTTGGTCGGATCATTGGTGGCTGAGCTGGTTGTCGGGTTGCTGTTAAGACTTGGTTATTTCGACTTTTTGCTGCTATCTGGGACTTGTACATTGAATTCTTTAAGCAGAAATTGATATCTGCGTAACTTGGATGTAGATTATGGCCAAGCTTAAATTGCTTATCACATTTAAATCTATGCCGAGTCAAATTGCTTTTTGCTTTAGTTTCAAAGAAGCAAAGATGACATTTGAAAGGATCTGGTTTGTCATAGATCCTGGCTTTCACAGAATGCTGTTCATCCATGTGATGTGCAAACGCCTCTGGTATTGAGGTTGATTTGAAGTCGCAACCATCCTGAGGACATTTTAAGAATCCATAAGGGTCTAACGGAGGGTCCATGTGTGGATGCTCTCTATGAAATGCCATTACATTTTTGGACTCTGTAACAAAGTTACAACCAGCACATTTTGTATAATTCAGTTCTAAATGTTTGTATTTTTCTTTCAGCTCTTTAACCACTTTTTTCATTCTCTCTAAATTCTCTTTTTCTTTGTCCCCTAGTTTGCCTTGGTCTGCCTTTCTGCCTTGGACTTCCACAATTTGACTGTAGGCCGACTGTTTCACAATATCCCCTCCCAAGTCCTGTAGAACCTTGGTCATGGTACTGATGTCACTCTTCACCGGACAACTACCATTCCAGAATGTGTTGTCAAAGTTTTTATGCACTGCATCATATTTTGCCAAGGCAATCATTTCCATGCTGGACTGTGGAATGAGGTCGTCTGGATGAATGTACTCCTCTGGTGGCCTTTGTTTCTGTGCGGTCTGTGAGTGTGAGACACTGCTCGCGATGGCTCGGTTCAGGAGACTGGTGTACACACCCGATACCTTGGAAGTGCCCAGATTTTGTGCAGAGGTCACTGGGACCTGAATGATTTGCTTGCGACCATCAAGGCAATGAATCACATGCTGAACATAATGTTGTCCATTTGGTCCAACGGTGACCATTCCTGGTTTGAGGGGTACTACTGGAGGCTTGGGCTTGACAGGAGGTGGAGGTTTGTCATCCGACAAGTCTACAATCACTACATCGTCTTTCACAGTACTAGTTACACGGGATGTCTGCTGCACTGATGGAATAGGTATATCAATTGTTCTTACTTGTGACGGGGGCTCTTCATCCTTATCACTGTCTTCATTTATAGTGATTAAAATGTCCGATCCATCAATATCCTTCACTTTTCCTACAGTTTCAGAAGCATCCTCCTCTTCCTTTTTTGTTGAACCATCAACAGAGTTTCTATTTTTATTTTGACACATATCCTTTTCATCCTCTTTGAGTTTATCAGATTTTTTCATTTTACATATTTTTTCATCAGAGTCAATTTTTTCATCAAAGTTAGGTTTTTCTTTGCTGCCATCTTTCACAGAACATTCTGTTCTTCCATCATGAGAATCAACCTCCATGGCGACTTCAGTTCTCTCACTGTCTTTGCTCTCGTCCACATTCTCAGCTATATCTACTTTATGTTCACTGTTGATCTCCTTGGATTTTTTCAAGTCCCCACCCCCTTGCTCCTCTTCCCCAGAAGAACAGATAAGTTCTGGAACCATCTCACTAGTGTTACTCTCCACAACACTGGAGTTGTCCTCGGATACACTGATGACTGACTCGTTGAGATCCACCTTGTCAGATCGCGAGAGGGCTGTGCCATCGTCAGTGCTGTCTTTGCTGTCCGTAGACATGAAGTACTTGACCGATTCGACATCAAGGTCCAGCTTGCTTGCCATTTTACTGTGTTCTGTGTCTTCATTCACTGATGACTGTTCAGAGTCTTTGGATTTATCCAAATCTTCCTCAATTTTTTCAGTGGAATGATCAAGCCTCTCCTCCTTTAAATATTTTTCTGAACCCTCTATTTCCTTTATTTCAGAATTGATGTCTGGCATAACTTCATCTGATCTGCTAGAACTTTTGTCGGAGTCGTTCTTCTTTATTTCTGAGTTTAGCTGTGGAGCAATTTCACCATTAGGTAGAGATTTTTCATCCGACACAGAGGAAACCTCGTCTGATTCTTTAGACTTTGAAGGTCCATTCTGTTTAGGTTCTTCATTTTGAAGATCTGAAAAATTATATAAGCTCTTAAAATCAAGGAATCATTTGGAAACAAGATATATTCCAATATATATATACATGTATATCTTTAGGCCCTTCATTTTTCTCAAAATCAAGTATGAAATCTGAAGAATTTGTCTTTTTTTTAACAGAGGCAGAGCTAATATAAGTTAAGGAAATGCATCAAATCATTGAACTTGATAAATAGATCAAAAATTGTTGTCAGCATCTTTTTTCCCTTTGATTCAAGCATTATTTGCAGATTTCGCCAGATGCCACGTTTGTTAACAATATGCAACTAATAATGGTTTTTACACATAATGGCTAGTAAGCCTTGCTTTGTTGAAGATACAAGGGCAAAAACATGTTAGAGGACTTTGTTTTGCCTCCGACTCAAGAAATTTAATTCAAATCATTTCACATTCTTCACCTGACTAACAACTTATATGAGTGAAGGTATAGGGCAGATAAGGCAATGGTAGGCAAAAATAGGCTCTTGATAAGCATTTTGCAAAGGTCTGCTATGACCTTGACATTTGGCTTAGAAATTTGATCCCATGAAATTTGAAATTAGGTCACTGTATACTTTTGATAATATCTTACCCAGACTGGGCCAAGAAGAGAAGAGAAAACACATAGCAAGGATATGGATTTTTCACAAAGATCTTCTATGCTCTATAATTTTGATCAGAAACTTGGTTCAAGGTCACTGAACACCCTTTACCCAGATTTGGTCAGGGGAGAGAAAAAATGTTTTTAACAAGTAATGTTGGTTGGACAGGCAGATGAACCCCATGAGCAGACTGGTTATCAGGAGGACCCTAGCAAGTTTCAATCTTTATTTTACAAACAAACTAAATGTATCAGTGATGGTACCTTTGGTGTCAGATGAGTTTTCTTGTGGTTTAATCACTGAAGGTTTGATACAGAATGGATCGTCAACATCGTCGTCTACATCACCTGTAATCATACACAAATTAAAAATGTTTCTCATGTTCTGACACAAATATCTAGCCTCACAATTTTACTTCCTCTATGTCATGAAAAAAACCATCGCATATGAGAGTAGTCAATCTATTTGTAGGTACAGTAAAACACGCTTATAACGAAGTGCCAGGGACAGGCGATTTTGCTTCGTTATAAGCAAAATTCGTTATATCCGTCAAATTTACAACATGTAATAAAGTCATGGTGAATGAAAATAACTTCGCTGTAAGCGTCAATTCATTATAACCGTGTTTTACTGTATATGAGTGTCATTATATATATCTATTATGGTTTACACAGTATTTTTGACATTTCCTTTTAATAAGGACTGTTAAAGAGAAAATTAACTTACTATTTGATAAGAAAGGTGTAATATAAAATTTCCATCAATTGAAACCATGTACTGTTATATCAATTAATCAGTTTCAAAAACCTTAGTCATACAATTAATACCATTAGTAAGAAGTGGGTTGTCTATCTTGAGCTGGATGACTTTTCTTGCTGTCAAGGGGGGCTGAATGGATGGTTCTTTGACTGAGAGAGGGCTATGGTCAGAGTCAATGTTAATATCTCCATTGGTCCCATTATCCTCCATTGTCCTGCAAAATTCATTAAACAAATTAACAAAATTTAAGATTGAGAAGTCCTAAATTTAATGAACTATCACAATGTTTAGTAGGTAAAATCCTGTGATCAGTACAGTATACAGAAAATGGGCCAACTGACATGCAGGTGATGTAAGAATGCCTAAGGAATTTAATAATGAAGCTCGCATCATAAATTTGCAAACTTAATGCTGGAAGCGAATGAAATTGCTCCCAATGTACCCAACATGCGCAGATCTAGAGGGGAGGCCAGGGCGGCCAAGCCCCCCCCCCCCCTGCAAAATTCAAATTTCTTTAAATTTACATTACATTATAAAATTACCAAAAATATGCTTCGGAAAATACTTTATATATATCCATCTTGTAAGGAATTTTCTGAGCGATTGATATATAGTTAAACTGTGTATGAGATTATCAACAGAAAAAAAATTATGCAACAGCAGACGTGTAGGCCTATAACTGATCAAGTCACTTTATTGGTGATGAAACTAAACAATTTCATAAAATGGGCCATAGAGCAGAGTGCAGACTCAGAGCAGAATTAAATAATCTATTCAAAAGATTTCTGACAAAACTGTAAGCATCAAAATTGTTGGAATTCAAAAATTGAATAATTCTATCATACCATATGATATTAGTTACTAAATTTCAATAAATTTTGATTTCTTAATTTCATTATCTAATTATTGGAATAAACAAAAAAGATTGCCATAATGTCCCTGTTAGTAATGTATTGTTACAACCAATCAAGTCACATGACCAAATTTACCACTTATAGTCTGAGGTTCTCTTATCCATCAATTCTTGCTTAATATTTTGATATGTCCAAACTACATTCACTAGTCTAAAATGAAAAAGTCCATGAAATCTGTTTTGAAATGTCCCTTCCATCGCCTGCCTCACGAGTTTTCAATACATCAGGGTAAAAAAAATGTATGCACCAATTTTCATTTGCAAATGCAGTGAAAATACCCAGAAAATATTATTTTAAAAATCTTGAAAGGAGTTCCAAGAATTTCTGAATGGACAAAAGATGTTTAATTTTCCCATTATAAATAATCTGTATGAAATTTGTTTTATCCATGTGTTAAAATTGTAGCATGTGAGAGAAGATTTAACTCTTGGCATTTTTGTGTTTAATCAAGGTCAACTGTTCTTTGTTGATTAGTATGTTATCAACCAAAATTAATTAAAACAGGGAACAAGAACCTTAGACAGACAACTGTTTCCTACAATCCTCTCTTCAACAATCTCTCCCCCCCCCCCCAATATTTCGTTTGTCGAATCACGAGTGAATGCATAAACATATAAAACATATTAGCCCATCGTTGTACTAAATTTGTTTTTTGATTTAAGATAATATAACATAACTTATATTAATTGTACAAACACATTGCATACATCATGTACCATGTACAAGACCCTATATTCCTTGTTAACAATTCCATATATTCACTACTTCCGGTACACGATTTCTCCTTTCGATTTACAGAAAAAATATTATTTCTACTTCACTTTGTTTATAGAAAATTGATTTTTTGTCAATTATTGTAGTTGTTTTATGTTTTGCTGCATAGACAATACTTAGTTTAATCAGTTGATTAAGAGAACTTGCTTCAGATTGCCTAACCCTAGTTTTACCGCCACAATATGAGAACACTTCGATCCACCACCGATTTAAATCTCATGCGTATTTGTTTACATAGCAATGAATTCAAAGACAGTTATCAGGTTCCGTAGCTCGCATTAGTAATGAAAATGTACCGTATATGACTCCTTTATAAAATACTCCCTACAGCTCTCTAAATTCTAATTTCCATTGACAATGAATCCTGTTTTAACAACATGGCCGACTCCAGGTCACGTGACAAAATCCCTTTTTCAGCGGACGTGCTACAGTGTCGACGTCATTATCGGAAAAGGCATATCGTCCAATCAGATTAAAGCTGGCATTAAATCTTGCGAATGAGAGAAATGTATGTCATGACGTCATTATATCACGTGTTAACTATGAGAAAATTCATCAAGGTCATAACGTTGGTAATCACCGTCGATGGACGCCATGACGTCATTTTACACATTATATGACGTTTTTAAACGTTTTTCGAACAAAACGGTTAAAATAGTGTTGAAAATACGTTGTGACTTGTCAAATATGTAATTTTTGATGATTTTTAATAAGTTTATCTCTACCTTAAATTCCACATCGATTTCTGTCTGTTTGACGTATGGAGTTATAATAGATCTATCTCTACTGAACACCATGTAGCATGTTCGTTCTTGAGCGCGTTTTATTTAATGAACCACACATTACATTTGCCAGGGCTGGCGAACAGTCAACTATAATGCTTTGGTACAAACCCTAAAAGCTATCTGGGGGTCACGCGTACGGTCCTTAGACCGAATATATAAACTTCGTTCATTCAGAAAATCTTTTAGAAGCGATCGTATGGGCCTTAATGTAAAAATTGCTACTTTTATTGATGGATTCATTTTTAGAAATTGCACCAAAGTTTTTTTTATCATTATATGTGGCTAGTTTGTGAGTAATTTATTAATGCTATAGTGTTTGAAAATAGTGCTAACGTTTGTACCCATGGAATTATTTTTTTAAGAAACATTTTTAACAACGTTAAAATGTAAAACATGCATAAAAACAAAAGCAAACCTTCTTTTTTAAAAATGATATTATTACTTATTAGGTTTGTTCCTGACCGACTACGGAAATATATCGGGTTGATCAAGTTCAAATTAATGGAAGAGTCACTGTAAATACAGTAACAAGCGTGAGCTTTGATATTCGCTTGTGACGTTGCACTTTAACAGCGTTCAACGTTTGTGACGTCATAATTAAACTCTTAATTTAACCTTTGAGTATCCTGTCTATATTATTGTGTTATTTAAGCATTGAAAGATATAGTCTCTTAGCTGCAACGGTGTATGCATACAAATTGAGTAAATTGAAAATTTGTTTGCACATACCGTTGCAGTTATGAGACTATATCTTTCAAAAAATAATGATTTAATGCTCATATTTACATTTTCTAAACTTCTTGCCTTGCCTGCAAATGTGATTTATACACAAAAATACTGTATTATCCTAAGGGTATGTTCAAATTAATGGAAGAGCCACTGTAAAAGCCACCAGCGTGAACTTTAATTTTTGCTTGTGACGTTGCACTTTAACAGCGCTCAACGTTTGTGACGTCATAATAAACCCATTTTAAATCCCTTGAGTACCTTGTCCGTGTTATGGTGTTATAACTGCGGTAGCTTTCCACACATTTTACATAAAAAAAATGTAAATATTACATTTTTTTTCATCATAATCTACAATATGCAATGTGTTCATTTTTTTATTACAAATAAAGTCGATTGTTACATGTTGAGGGGGTCCAGACACTCCCCTCTAGATTCGCGCATAACCGATATAGTCTAGACGTAATTAGTTGAAATCTTTATTCACAATGCGCTTGAAAGCCTACATTTCATATTGTTTTCTTTTGTTTTTTTTATAAAGTCATATATATAGTTCTAATTTCCTCTGCAATATCACATTTGGTGGTGGTCCTGATATGATATACCTGCAACCCACTATCCGTAAACATTTCCCTTTCATTTTGACTGTTAACCATGACTGAGTCAATTATGAGAAAATTGGTTTAGTGAATCAGTTATTTCATAATTGAATATTGCTGTGAAAATGACACAGAATGATAAGAATAATTAAATATGCGTGTTTATTTAAGATGTTCCAATATATAATTGTAATTATTACCTCCTTTTCTTCGTCGTCAGTATTTTACTAAGTTAATTAGTAATTTATTATATATATAATAATTATTATAATAATTACAGAAGTGAAACTTTATCAAAGTGTCAGGTTTCCGAATACCTCATTTGTAATTTTAAAGACAAACTGCAAATTTTGTATATTCTGCATTTACTGAATTACGACAAAGTAAATTCTTGCGCATGCATTAAAAATTTTCATTGTTAATAGTGAATTATAGGTTCAATGGGCCGGATGTTTCATTTATAATATGTAAGTGTATATTCTTCAATGTAAATGATAAACAGGTCACTATAATAAATGTTTAACTTACTTACTTACTTACTAGTGCTTTGAGTTTTATCTTAGATAGAAAGTTATGTTGTTAATTTTGAATACACTGGGTGGCAGCTAGGCTGAAGTAGCCTAGCTATAAATGCAAATTTAAATTTACAACTTGACGATGTATTTTAAGGCCTCTATGTAATCTATTATGACATGTAATACAGTTACACCTATATATACAGAACTTCCACGCAACTGTCAAAATAATCAGACTGGTTAAAATCCGTCATGTCCGTTCTACATATACATGTGTATATGACATGCATACCTGCATGTATTTCTCGGCATGCAAACCAAACTCAGTCTAATAGTACATGTATATAAGTATACACATTTAAGACACTATGAGAGAATATGGTTATAATCAATCTTATAAATTTAAATAAACTATATAATAAACTTTCTATATCAAATAAATTAAAACCATTTTCAGATAGGATAAATTAATAATGAGAGTTCATGTATGGCATAAAACGACCAACCATAAAAACTAAACATTGATGAAATATCTCTTCTTCGTGTGTTCTATTTCTTTATTGTTTTAGATTTTCACTGGATTAATTCACTCAAAATAGTAACGTTAATGTTTTTGCAATTTTATTAAATTTAAGATATATGCGTATTCAAGATTCACATTTTCAAAAAGCAAGTTTTAAATTCATTTGTATATGACAATTTTAAACATTTATATACTGGAAGATTAGCTTCCGTATCTATATCCTTTTTTCTTTGCTTACATGTTGAGAAAATCTCTTTCCCTCATTTTCCAGCTTACCTGCTTACTGTGGTGCGTAGTCGGGAGTTACAAACTTCAAAGTGGAGATAAATAAAGGACGATAACTGTACCAATTATATTTTAAGCCCTTTTAAACATGTAAAGTTGTGTTTGGTTTAATTTATGTACTGCATCGATTAATAATTTACACTTTGATCATACGATTACCTAAATCATGTAACATGTATGATATTGAGTTAAAATTATTAACAATCTGTTTGTTTTATTGGTACAAAAATAATTAAGCAAAATATACTTGTAAATAATAGAAAACATCAGTGTTGCAGACAGCCTCTAACATGTCGATATATATCTCTAGACAAGGTTTCGAAAATGCCCGGATGAACCTCGGTGGTCCGGGGTGCAGGCTTCAAACCTGTAGCCGATTAGCGTCGGAGTGGTTCAATTCCACCTTCTGGGCGGTCGATTTATCATTTTCCTGCTATTGTTTAATTTTTGAACATTGATTAAAAACTGTCAAGAGCGATACAACTGTAGGTTTAGAATGGACTGTCTTATCTTAAAATTTATCTTGAGACACTCCCTTTTCCTCCTCCTTATTATTTGACCTTTGGAACCATGTATTTATACGCCTACTTTTGTTTTCACACTCTTTACGATTTTTACTTTATTTATTATTGATTCATATAATACACGTTTCCCAATAATATTACGTAAGGTTTTTATCATTTTGAATCCATATTATCTATAAACAAAGAGAATAGATTATTTTCTATGCAATAAGTTCGCGCGGCATCATAACCGGTGTTCGTCTGTGATTAGGCGTAAACGTCATAGACCCGACCTGAAAGTGACAGTGTTTGATCGTTACCATGTCCTCTTGGTCTTCGGAACATATTTTCGAGTAAGTGCCAGTTATGTTTAATAGACTGAATTGTAAAAATATTTTTTTAATGCGTTTAAGTAATTTTTGATGGTATCTTCGTACTAAGAAGCAATATTTCCATTGACCTTCGTTTCACGTGTTCCACTCGGTGAACCTGTGGACACAAGTTACGAAATGAATGTGAACGATGTGAAGAGAGATGCAGGATTTTCACATAAAGTTGAGTGAAGATGAATGGTATTTTTGTATAAATTGATTCATTATAGCTTGATGTGTATTTACTTTCTTATGAATGGCAATAATTTTCGTTAATATATGACACTATTACGTTAACCATCTCAGGGTTGCAAATAACATTTTCAAACCCAGGGGCCATGTGGGCTCCCAACTTTTCAAGTTATACAAGCCCACAATAATTTTTAGGGGCCCACTGATATAATATTCACAATGAAGTTAGTTTATAATATAAAAATATAGAGAATAAAAATTGTTAAGTGCCAGTATTAATTTAAATTAGATCCAATTTATTAAATTTAATTTTTTATGTATTCATACATTTTATAGATGAAATGTTTTGTAATTGTGTTAGCTAAATGACAAATAAAATCAGTCTCTGTTTTTCTGTGTATTTTGGAGGTATTAGTGAATTTAGTCCAACCCTTTGACCCAATTACAACCATTATATAAAGGATCTTATTGTTTTAAGATAACTGTAAACAAACGGTTTTATGAATATTTTAGCATTAATTTGGCAGAATTATTAACTAATTACAAGTTACGAACTAATTGTAATATCAACACTAAAAGTAATAAACATCGGTTGCACAGTATGTGGTTGCATCACCCGAATTATAACCCCTAAAGATAAGACAATCTCGAGTTATTAATCACAACAGGGGTTAACTGAGTCTGTGAAAATGTCTTCAGAATTAGTTAATTATCATTTGATTGCCTTTGGAGTTAATTTGAACGATTGTAAACTCATAATACAGGGCGACTTCAACTTCTCTTTCGGAGGAAATTCCAGTGAAGTTACCGATCAAAAAGCGACTATTTCACCCAAGTTGGTCCTTGAGTGCCAATAAAATTTACACTCGCCATGTGGGCAATTAAATCTTTGAGAAATAGTCGCCCACAGTAAAAATTACTCGCATTTGCGAGTGGGCGAGTGGTTATTTGCAACCCTGCATCTCAGTTGAATTAAAACTCATGATCAGTCTCATGAAAAGTTTTCCAAAATATTAAACGTAAATTGCATTGGAAATATGTACAATCTCATTATAAAACATTAGTCAGACTTTTTACCATATCTGAATATGCTGAGAAATACACATGATTATATCCCAATAATCATGGAATTTTTCCCAAGGGTGTGGAGGGGGGGGGGGGGGGGGAAGTAGGAGACCAGTACTATACAGTACAGATGGCTGAATTTGTATTTAATGGCAACATTTTACTATGTGTAAACTGAAGGGTTGATTCAGTCACTGATAAATGTTGTGACATTTCTCATGCTGTGTCCAGTTGACAAAGTCCAATACCTCATGAATTTTTCATCCTTGTCAAATTAAGTGATGATTATACTATTTAGTGACCCTTCAGTTGTCTAATGTAAACAAGCAGAAAAGGAACATTTTTATAAATTATTGGTGCATAGGATAAATTCCGTATATGATGCATATGTTTCACATGAATGTTATGTAATGCATGTACTATAAATATTACTCCTAAGATCTTTCCCTCCTTTCTGTTATCACTTGAAGACTGTGAATTTTACCTGTCACAGTATCAAGTCTGCATGATCACAATCATAATGTAAGAGTTTTAAGAAGTACAAAATGATTGATCATGTCTTGAAACTGTGTCACTTTGAATGTCAATTGTATAAGATATGTGCCTTTTGTATTTGTGCCTTTTGTATTTCACTTTACATTCTACATAGGCTGTCATAGTCACATCATTCATGAATGTTTTGTTAATTTTACAGGCATCCTTGGGAGGATGTGGTGCGAGCAGCGTACCGTAAATATCCCAATCCCTGTAACCCAGCAGTGAAGGGGGTGGATGTAGTGAATCGCTCAGTTTGTCCCCAGGGGACCATTCAGAGCCACCGCCTGCTCTCGACAGAATTCCCCCTGCCAGAGGTGGCTGCCAGGGTATGTATATGATAATAGATATCATATGTATGTCTGTATAATTTAGGAAATGCAGGGCGATGATATTAATCTTGTAACAGTCAATCATTTACTTCAGAGACATAATGACCAGTAAGAGGTGGAAAAGTTTATGATATCATAATTAAACAAACAAGATGTACATCATGATATGATTTTAATATTATTTTTGAATGGATTCTATCATAAAGCATTTATGTGTATGAAGATTGATTTTTGTTTTTTAGCATAGTCAGAGTTGGCGAAAAAACCTATAAATCCATTGCACAGTGTGTCCTATGAACTTTCAGATAACATCTTTCAAATTTTCCTAACCAATAACTTTGATATGGACACAAACATATCCTTTAAATCACCCTAACCAATAACTTTGATATGTACGCAATCATCCTTTAAATCACCCTAACCATTAATTAAAAATGATTTTCTGAAAAACGAAAGATAAAGACTGTACATTGTAAGACTTTTTTTAGATCAGCCATCTACTCCCAGTTAGTTTTTCAAAATCTGACAGAGATTATTTTCTCTAACAGATGTTGTTTTGTTCAGATTGTTTGATTTCACCTCCCTCACTATTATACTCTCTTTCTTCTTCCTCCTCTGCAAAATAAAAATGATATATACAGGTTATTAATTTCCCTCCTGAAGAATCACTTTGACTTGTAAATCAGTAATCCAGCCAATACAGTCTGGCTTTTGTGATTGTTTGTAATTCAACCTCATGTCATGTGGTTTTGCATCTGTTTAACACAAATATCAAATGAGATACAAATGGAGATACATTGCTAATCTTTAAAAAAATAAATATAAAGAAATCTAATTACAACCTATAACCTCCTATTTATGGAAGGATTGTGGATCAGTTAAAATAAACAGTCTCTCATCTATCGAGTCTCTATAAATTATATTTGTGTTATCTCTTGCTGCTATTTATCATTTCCTTACTTAGTCCATCGTGTTATACATCCAATCCTTCTCTTTATTCTATACCAGCCACTGCGTGCTGTTCTTTCTCTGCTGTTAATTTAATTTTGTATCACTTAAACTTGGAATATTGTGTGATGTGTCTCTTTTTTTCTCCCCATTTTTCTTTTACTCCCATTTAGCTAAATTTACATAATGAAACGTATGAGTACTTGGCTTTTGCCAGCAATTTTGTACATTTCGCCAACTCTGTTTATATTATTAATTTGTTAATTATAGTTACTCATTTGTTTGTGTTGATTTGTGAAATGTCAGGCTGCTATCATCATGGTTATTGTCAAATTATGTAAAAAGTCTGTTACATTGTATTCATAGTACATGTATGATAGTTTGTAAACTTTCCATAAAAGTAGTATTCAATGCATTCAGATTATTGGAACTCCAGAGAAAAACTTCATCAGCGAACACTCCACATTAAATGCCAGAAATAAAATGTTCAAATTAGAATCTCGGAATGTAAGTACTTGGGTGGAGTATAGCAGCATGAATGTTGTACAGATTGCATGCCTCCTGAATGATGGTATCTGGTCGTCCATCGTCCCTCATTAGTTCTGTGGATGTAACACAAACTGGTGGGAACAAATATTAGACTAAACTAGATTAACCAAGTTCCTGCCAGTAACAGGTTGAATAGAAAGATGTATGTATATTTAGTTTGTATTCAGTTTATACCTGCATGCTGTTTAAATTCCTTTGTTCTTTGCTGTTAGCTTTTAGGGGCAAATGATCATGCTATGCATATAAGTGAACATTCCAAACTTGACAGATCCAAGTCCACATATGAACTTCAGTCCAAAAATGTAAGTATGGCAGTCTGGTCTAAAATTGCTACAATTACGTAGTTGAGTATGTAGATTCCAGGCCTAATATAATGACAGGAGTTTCAGTAAGGTTTGTAATTTAATCAATTTGAAGCCAAGTGGAAATTTAGAAAAGTGAAGTCCTCTGTATAGTGCACACTGAGCCACACTCTTTTCAGCTGAAAATAATTATGAAATGGGGATTACATATTATATAATAGCAGTATTTAGTTAAAGAAGCATTTCATTCATATATACACAAAGTATATACTAATACAATGAACAATGATCAAACAGAAGGGATAAAACCTATATTCTCTCCATTAGAGATCAAGGTACAGATAGAATAATAATGTACTGGTATATTTGTAGATTCTAAAAGAACCTTTAAACTAATCTATAAAGACATTACAGAATGACAGTGTTTGTCATAAAATTTTTGGTCATTGAAATTTATCTCGAAATGTGAATTGCATGGGAAAGTAGACTGTAGTATGTCAGACATCAAAATTTAGTAGATTGAATAAATTACTCACCAAAAGAAATACATGTATTTATCAGTAATATTGTGATGCTTTAATTAAGTTTAAATTATCATTTTGTTAGCAAAGATCTTCAATTAAGCATTGAAGTTAGATACCTCAACAGCATTGAAGTCAGATATGTCTTCAGTACTGTTTAAGTTTGTGGGAAAAAAACAGGGACAAAATGTTTTTTTAAATTTATTCAACCAATCTTTTTGTGGATGGGGTGCATATAATACACATGTGCTTACTATACACAAGGCTTTATTGTACTACATTGTATTAGGCCATTGTCATCAGGTAATAATGTATATACATTAATTTATAATAACCTCTTGTTGTACTGCATGTCAGCTGTTAATTTTTATGAATATATTCAATTTTAAAAAAATGCTTTATACTCTGTTCATTACTATTGCAAGTATCTTATCTTTTAAAAGGTTTTTAAGTAAGGACATATGTTGCAAAAGTCTTTTTCATGGGATGTTCTGTTTGTGCATGCTTGAAAACCTTTAATGCCTAATTACTAAATCAAACTGCAGAAAGTGATAACCATTCCTTGTCTGGTTTGTACATAAATTGACCAATATACAATGTAAATATATGGCCCATCTACCGGTAACCAAAATGCATAAAATACAAAATACTGGCTACAACAAAACTTTGCAAGTAATCCATAATATTTGGTGAATGGACTCGGGTTTCTTTGCAACGTACTGCATCTCTATCTGCATTTACAAAAGTTTATTCAAAATATGCCTAAAATTTGGGATAATATTTAATGAATTATGTTTCTAGGATCAATTTATAAAACTGTATCTTAAGTTCTTTCATTTTGATAATGTCTAAATTGGTAGTACAAAAAAACACCATAATTAACTTAAAGTAGTCAGTTCTAAAGAATTAGTGAAAATACAGTCACACAGGTATATGTATCTTACAACATATGTCCTACCTTAAAGATACCCTTTTATTGCATGTAATAATTGATAAAGAAGTTTATAACATTTTTCTTTGTTAAGAAAATTGTTTTTCAATAAGTTTATCAAACATTTTATATTAAGATTATGGATGTGAATCATGTCTTTGAATTCTTTGTTTTTTTAATGTTTAAAATTTTAAGAGTCTTCTTTTTTTTTTTTATTCTAAGCTTACACTTGGGCATTTAGTGACCGTCCACGAACGTATGGAATATTTCCCTCACCCACAGGATAGATCAAAGTAAGTACTTTCTGATACTATCAGGTATTGAAATGTGACGGCGTTTATGGATCGAGTCAACAATTAAGGATTAAATCCAGTAACTACTTATTTCAATTTTAGCAGTTCATGCAATATAAACTGTAAATTTGTTTGTGTAGTTACTTTATACTCATATAGATATTTCTTTTATTTCATTCATGATATCAATGATTAGTTTCAGTTTATAATAATGCATTGACAATATTCTCATTGATAATGTTTTATTTTGTAGAACCTGTCTTAAACAGCAGTCCACAGTCAAAGTCAATGTGCCTTTTTTGTCAGGCTACCTAGAGAGACTCCTTATAGAGAACTTTGAGAAGAATGCCATGAAGGTATGTATACCTGCTCCTTTGTGTGTAGTGGTATCACTTTTCTTACATTAAGGATGGTTTTAAATTTCACCCATGTGTCTGTTTCAGGGACGAAATGGTATGGAGTGGGTGATGGATAGAATAAAAGAAGAGGATTCATCAAACAAAGTGAAACAAGAATCGTCGGACATTTTAACGCAATTAGAAACCAAATTCAAGAGGGAGGCTGAGGACCTCAAACAAAGCATGGACAGTTTCTTCCACCAAACCCAGGCCAACACCTCCCCACTTTGATCAAGGCCAACTCTAGGCTGTTGTTAAGTTTCTCTCTGAACCAGTGGATTTGCATGGATGCAATTGACTTCTGATTCTGGAATCCACTGCTGTATTATAGCTTGTTATGCCTTGTGTGACCAGCTCATTTATTTCTGGACATCTGAACTACCATCTGTGATAAATCATCACCATAATAACCTCCTCAGGGTCTTCATTATTGGTATACACACATGGAAATCCATCTAGGCTTTTTTTTTTTCTTTTTTTTTCAATTTTAGTACAATTAGGATACTAAGAAAATTTGTGTAATATGTTCTGTTGCATTTCTGATGCAGTGTAGGAATCTCTGCCTCTACAACATAGCTACATGTATATTCAATGTTCATGGCATAGATTATTATATCTTTCATGGTATTTATGTACATTTGAATGATGAACTCATTTTATAGTCAGTTAAATCTGCCTCTGTTATTAGATCTTGTTGCATGATAAAAAATTTTGATGCACGTACAATTATTCTAGTTCATCGAATTTAAATTAAATATATTGTAAACAACCAAAGAAGGCATTTTTGTATTTTGAGCAATTCCACTTTTGATTGAAAATCTGAATTGACTGATCATTGGTGGGTTTCTGCATATCATGACTGTGATTAATAGGAATTGCAGTTTGGTGTTTTTCATGTAATATGTATTGTGTTATTTTCTGTTGTTTATGGTTTTGTTTTAAATTATTATATTTCAAGAAAATAAATGTAATGAAACTTTTAATGGTTTTACTTTTTGTATTGAGAACAAATAGGAAAGACATTAAAATATGTACAAGTTTATCATTACTGACATTAATTAGCTTTTAATATATGATTGTCTGTTAAACTAACGATAAAAAAAAAAAACCCAACTCAAAACCCAGATACATGTAATCTTTATGATAGTGAACAATAAAGTAATGTCATACCTTCTGCTATTCTGTAAGAAAATAATTGAAGACCATGTCAATTTCATGTCTTAGTTCCAGACAGATGTGAGTTGCCTCAAATGTTTTTAAATCAAAGATATCTATGTGGCTGTTTAAAGGACCTCTCTAACACACTTCAACTGTGTTTTTACATGAAATAAATAGCATGTTGTATTAATCATCGTATAAAATTACCCTTAAAATTTAAAGAAATATGATTCAAAGATATTTTATAAAAAAGTTATAAAAACAACGAAAAAATCTGTTGTCTGCATGTCATTCCAATCGGTAGCTTGTGATTGATACACATGTAAACTATTACTAACAAAACTGTTGGGGTTACACAGAGAAACAATCAGTGGAAATACTGAGCTGTTAGTAGAATAGAAATAAAGAGGATATTTTGCAACATTCATGAAAACTCGTACCTTATTTCTTAAATAAAAATGTATGCCTTTGATTGCCTTAGCTCAAAGTGTAGAATTTATCATCAGTATTACATTGCTCAATAAATTCAACACTGAAAACTCTTTTAAAAATAAGTTTATTTCATTACAATTTACTTCATTCCCAATGAATGACAAATACTTTTACATAAATTCACAAAGGATGAATTCTCTTCAAACAATAGCTAAAGTGCTCAGAGATAAATAGTACAACACAGTCAAAAGAATATCACAGTTTCACAGTTCAACAATTCAAGGACGGAATTTACATTGTTTCACACATCACATATCATGTCATATTTCATAAAATGGCTGGTGTCTCTCATTGATTTAGCACTTTACACAGTGACACCTTTCAAGTAATAGACCCACTGAATGTTTTGGCCACCAGCAGACTTGGGACATGTGATTATTAATTTTCCCATCACGCCTGCCTTGGTTCCGCTGTCATTTCCATCAAATCCAACTACAATCTTGTACTCTTTACGATGTTTGATGTTCTCGCTCTGCTTTGTGAGGTGGAAGGCTGGATTATCCACTTGGAAGGTGAAGGCCGTCTGTTGGTGGAATACATTACGGAATGGAATAGAAGTGGTGGATCCAGCCTTTACTACATAGGGTCCCTGTGGTTTGGGTGGTACACAGGTTCCGAACAGAGGGAAGACATATTCCCCTCCCTGTGGTGAACTGATTGTCAGTAATGCTCTCTGTTCTCCCAGTTTAGAGGGTTCAAAGGTCACATCTAGGGCCACCTCTGTCCCCCCTGGTGCTCCTGGAGCTGCAGCTACAGTTTTCTCTGTGTGGAAATCACTGTTGTCTACCTGTAATGTAATTATTAAGTTTTAAAATATATATACTTTCAGAACAGTGAAAGATGAAACGAGGCATTTCAGCATAAAGTGTCGCAAAAGTAACTGCACAGTCACACATTTGTCTTTTTTTGAGAGAGAGAGAGAGAGGAACTGAAAGTTTACCTTGCATGTGTAATCTGCTTTAGCTTGTTTGGCAAAGTTCAGGAACTTAGCTACTTGGATGTGACTTTGTCCGAGTCCTGCCCTGAAGTACAGAGCCTTCTCGGGGCGAGCGGGGGTAGCCTTGAGCTTCAGCTCGTACACGTAGCTGCCCAGGTCATTGGACACCATCTCAATTCTCTGCAGGGACTCGCCAACCTTCAAGGGCTGGTACTCAATGGTACATTCATACTGGAAACAAAGATCATTTCAATTAATCAAATTGCACATGCACAGTGTACCTAATCCTTCAATCAAAGATTTTTTGATCATCTTTTTCCACATTCTTGTTATCAAATTTTCCCAGTCCTGCAGTAATGAGTAATGAACTATGTGGGGGCCAATTTTTGTGGATTGTCAATATTTTAAAGGATGTAACTCCTAGGATTTACTTTTATGTACAGTATATTTAGAATAAAAACTGTGACTCATAATATTTTAAAAATGTTCATTCATGTGTGAGGAGTACCCAAGAAATGAATGAAAATTGAGCATACTGAATTCTAATGATTCCATAGTACCTTAAAAACACTGATAACAGAGAGAAAGAGATAGAAGAGAAAGAGACATACTGTGGACTGTGGAGGGACAGAGAACGTGTTGGGCATCAGAATCTCTGCGATGTTGTTCTGGACGTTGAAGGTTGTGGCCTGTTTTGTTGTGTTCTCTAGTCTGATCTTCTTGAATGCACTTTGCCTGACTGGAGTTGTGAGTTCTATGGTCTCGATGGTTCCTCCCTTTATGAACTTGTACTGAAGCTCGTACCACTGGTATTCTCCAGTCTTGTCATTGGTAAACACAACCTACAATCAATCAGGACAGGTTAAGAACAAGGAATTATTATTACAGGGATAAAAGAATATAGCAACCTTTTGCAGGTTAAGATTTTACCTTAAGAGGCAAAGTTGTCTCTTTGTAAGCGAAGACATTTAGCTTGTAATCCTTGGTGCCATTGGCTGGGACGTCGATAAAACTCATGCCTTTGATATCAGTGGACATGTCTTGTCTTGTGTCCTGACGCAAGATCTCCCATTTCACAGAAAACCTGATGCATACAAGTTTATGAATTATAGACAAATGTACAATTATGCATACATGTATGTATTAACTCTTACTACTGTAGATTCCTAATTAAACGCAAGGAATTAATATCAGCGTAAAATCGAGAGAAGTACATCTCGCAGATTTTAAAATCGAGAGAAGTACATCTCGCAGATTTTAAAATCTCGCTTTTATTTTATGAACACATATAAACTAAATGGAACTATGATAAAAATACGGTGTTCGCGATTTTATTATCTAGCAATTTGATGCAAAACTGTTGAATCACGGAATTAAGTACTCACGTAAAATAAGGAATTTACAGAACACTGTATTTCATATTAAAATATATTTCTAATAAAGTGAACAAAAGTTGTCCAGACATATTCTCATACCTCTGTGGCCTCTTTAACCAATTCTCTACAGGCAAATGCTCCACGTATGGTACTTTACATGGGATGTCATTCTGAATTTTGGCACCACCATTCATTTTGGGTGGTTCCGCTGTCCCACTGACTGTAAACAGTAGACCTGTGCCATCAGGTAACGGGAAAAAAACAGTACCCTGTAAACAACCACAGAATTAATCCATATTCAAACTTATGTACACATACTACTTCATGACTAGAATGGAGAAATGAAGCAAGAAAATGAAGTGGCATTGTCAGTCTCAACAACACTGTGAATTCCTCTAGATTGATCCCTTACAGTGTGCTTTTTCCCCTCCTGTGTCATGGTCAGGGGGTGGTATGAGATAGGGTAGCCCTTGTTCATGGTCTGTGGCTCCACTGTAAATGTCAGGGGGCCACTCCAGTACTCTGCATCAATGACAGGCTTCAGGGTCCACAGGGCATTAGTCTTGTTGGTAATTGAAAGAGTCCTGAAGAAAAAAAAAATCATTTGTCATGATTCTGTCTGAGACATTATCAACCAGTTGATTCTTTGGAGGAAACTGTTCAGTTGCTTTGACTTACTTTGAATCCGTGGAGCGGACGGGACAAGAGAAGTGCTGGGGGACTTCCTTTGTGGTTGGCTGTGCTGTACAACCTCCAGTAAGGGTCAAGGTTACTGGAGGATGAACTCCAGGTTTCTTGGTAACTGGGTCCTCCAAGAAGCATCTCAAATTCTACAATGTCATTTGGATATAATAATTAAGTTTTCCCCATATTTGTAATGCAAATTAGTGTTTCCTTATTCAAGTTTAAAGAATTAATTTGTCAGCCTTACATCATATCGGATGTCAGCTACGGCTTCCTTGGGCTCAAAGATGACCTCAAAGGTCACATCCATGCCTGGAGTGATGCAGCCCTCCACAGGATAGACGGAGAAATCAGGGCGGAACTTTTTCAGGTCCCATTTAAATCTGAAAAATACACATTGTTGTACATATTATATTTTTAGTGTATAAACTTAGCTGGGGTATTAGTCAAAATGTACTGATGGCATTAATATTTGCTTGACAAATAACTGTAATATAATTTCAACAGTCAAATTTATCAGTAACCTAAAGCATATACCTGGTAACTCTAAAGTTACATACATGTATCTAATATTGTCATTCACAAAAATAAAGTAATGCATACTTGGCTGTCATGTCCCCGGTGTTGCTCATGATGAGTTTCCGAGAGCTGGAACTTCCCTTCACCACAGTGGGGAACGGGATCGCTGTGGTGTCCAGGCTGACCTCCATGCCCAGGCACTGACCTTTCACCACAAACAAAGTCTCGTACTGACCGGCAAACTCCATCGTCACTTCCTCCGAGAACTGCGGGATCCTACTATTGCTGGCAAAGGCCACCTCCACCTTACACATACCACCGGGCTCCAGAGTGATTGTGTTGGTGGGAGAAATCGTCAGGGCACCTGTAGACTGGAGGGCAGGGGTCTCAGGCGTCAAGGCCAGGTTAAAGGTCACAGGGGCTGGACTATTGTTAATGATTGGGATGTATTTCTTTTTCTTAGGGGCATTTTTAGTGACCTCAGTTGCTCCTAGGTCCACAATTCTGTGTCTAGGATCAGCTACTTCCACCTAGCAAAACAAAATATTTCATGTGATAATACAAATAAAGAATTTAAATGTGACATAATAATGGGTTGTTTGAAGCCTCATGGTTGATTGCCATGGAGTCTGACCTTTAGTTCTGTGCCCGTGCCACAGATCTGCACGCTCTGCTTAGACAGACCATTGATCTCAAACTGTACAGTCTCCACATACTTCCTGGCTTCTCTGGGACAGAAGGTGAAGGTCATGTCGTAGGACTTGCCAGGCGGAATGCAGATTCCACTCTCAAACGTGTGCCGCAAATAGTCATTGTTGGGATACAAGCACTCCACACTGCAAATAAAAGTGGCCATTACAGTTTAATGAATAGCTTGCACTATTTTAAAAAAAGTCAAACTAGATATGGACACAGATCTGGAGGTATTTGTTCATAATCACCTAATTTCTTTCTTGTCCTTGTTGATGAGGGTGAGGACCTTTGTTTTGGGTGGAATGCCTGGTTTGATGATGAAGCAGTTCCCAAAGTTGTAAGCAGGGAAGGAGAATCCGAGACCAGGGGTCACCCCAAGTCCTTCCAGGCTAATCACGTAGGTTGGACCATGAGAAATCTGTAACAAAGTCAATTCAAATCTTAAAATATTTATAATAAATTTCATATTCTGTCGCTAATTCATGTGAACATGGAAATATTTGTCTATTTTCAAAAAATTAATTAACATGGCATCATGAAGGTAATAATGTTTTTGAATGGATTGTACCTTGTAAACAATTGCAATGATTGTGGTCTTACTGGAGGACAGAATTTTCTTACCTTGAGGACAATTTGGGTGTCCTTGAGTGTAGTCCTACATGGAGGACAGAAGGTCAGTTTACAGTTCACTCGCTTCCCATTCTCCACTCCTCCAGTCATGGGCTCAATGGTGACCATCTCCTTCTTCTTGTTGGACATATGTAGCTCCCATTGGTAATCAAAGTTGAACTTTCCTGTGTTCAAGATGGTCAGGTTCCTCAGCTGTTTCTCATTGACCTCAACCTGCAGTTCACATTTATTATATATTCATATTAATTTTTGTTAAACGATGAAAATTTTGTGAAATCTTAGATTTTGATTTGTATCTAATAGAAAAAAGTTTTATATTGGGAGGTATGTTGCTTTGTTTTCTAATTCATGTACAAAAATATCAAATCTGCCATCAATTGTTTGACCCCTTTGTGTACCTCTCCAAATCTAATGATGTTGATTCCGTCAGACACAAACTCCTTGTTGACCCCCTGGGAGTCCTCACACAGGAGCTGGCAGTTCATGGCGTAGCCCTCGGCCTTCACGTTCAGTGTGACGGGGAGCACCTTCCGTTTGACACGACACACAAGGTTAAAGTTCACTTCCTTGTCCGAGTTTGGCACAAAGTACAGCTCTATAGGCATTCTAAAAATTACAAATTACATTTATGATTTAAAATTTTTTGAAAATCTTCACAAGTTCTATAACTGGATTATAGAAAAATGAGTAAATTTCATTATACAATGGTCAGATAAGTGTAAAGCTGAGGCAAATGTTCATGCATGAAAGTGAGGACAAAAGCAGTGAGCAATAGAGATAATATGGGTGTTCAATATTGATGGGGGTACTCTACCTGGATTTGGGTGGGACAGAACCTTGACAGGGTGTTACTTTAAGTTTCTCAAACACACCAGGGTAAGTTTTATAATAAAGCCAGCCTGTCTTTCGACTGGCAAGATACAGAGAGCATCGAGGAAAAGAAGAAAAAGAGAGGAAAAAGATCAATAAACATGTTAGTAAACAAATGAGAATAGAAAATGCAGCAAATGAAAAGTTATGGTATCTCAGAATCAGAGTGTGAGAATAAATAAATGAACTAATGAAAAGAAATAAAAGAAAGGTAAGGATTCTAAGTGTATGGGCGTTGTTAAATCTATGACCTACCGAGACTTGGCAGGGATGGTGGCAGACATTGGACTGACTCCTAGGTGAGCAGCAAAGCCAGCTGAGTGGCAGGAGTCCTCCTCAAACTGGAAGAAGAATGGCTGGTCCTCATTGTTCAACAGGTAGACTGTCTCCACTGCCTCGTGTCCTGGAAATACAAATTAAATCATTCTATAGTACGGACATCTCTGATTTGAACATATTCTATTATGGACAAAACATAACCAGATTAGGCAGCAGGCATTGCCAATATAAACCTTCTTCATAAATCACATCTAATGCATGACTCTATTTTACACTTAACACGTCAATTTCAGACTTACCAATAAGAAGAGCTTTGAAGTTCATGTGAGACCTATCCATGGAGATATCTGGCTCACGAGCCTGACCCACCAACAGGAAGGGGACACTGATGTTCTGCTCAGGAATGTGGAACCTCCAGAAGGACTCGACGAGAGTGAGCTCCTGGGATGTGAACTCGAATGAGACCTGGAATACAGACAAGACATTAAATCTCCTGGGTCACACTGACAGAGCAAGCATAGTTAGCTCTAGCTTAGAGAGAGAATTACAGCATAAGACAAGCAATCACCTGGAATTTCTTCCCACATCTCACACTGCCCTTAGGTGAGAGACATTTAAATGCTGATGGCTTTTTGGCATCATCCTCGTCTTCACAGGTCCACTCGAAGCTATACGGCTGACTAGTTGGATTCACTATAGCAAATGTTCTGTAATGGAATAAGCATTTACAGTTGTATAATCGTGATAAATGTACAATATATAGGGAATTCTATAGCAGCATATTAATAATATAAAATAATCAAACAACTACAGACAAATACATACTTGGTGTTCTTGACTCCAATGCCTATGCAGCTAAACTCAATAACTCTTGTGTTGGGGTCCAGGGTGGATCCTGGTGGGGCCCCGTTTGGTCCCTTCATCTCTGGGTTTCTGCGTGCCCCACTGATGTAGTCCGAGTCCTCCAGCTCAAAGTGACAGTATGGCATCAGGCTCTTGCCCTTCAGACCTACCACTGGTCCCTGCTGGTCCTTCTCCAGGTTGGGAATCCTAGGACACAAAAAGTTAATATGTTATCAGAGAAAAAACTCAATAAACAGATATCATAATTTCTCAGTGTTTCATTCTAACGGGTACATCAGGGACACTTACGTGCAGATCAATCTTCCCTCATAGTCACTGACGTCCAGGGGAGCCATTTTGACAATAAAGCTCTGTTTTTTACCGCCCGCTATTGTACCAAACTCTGGTTCAATGCTGAATGGTATGTAGCTGGCGTCCGGTACCTCCAACCTGGACTCTGGGCGGTCACCCTCAGACACGAAGGTCACAGCCCGCTGTGGGGGTGGGGGCATGTTCTCCATGACAACCTGCCAGCTGTAGTCCATCTTGATGTTGCCCTTGTTGCTAATGGAGAACCTGATGAATAAAAACAACATTATTCATAAATTCCTTAATGTTGATAATCATCAATTCACTACACATACATGTACATGAAATCATAAAAATATGATGGCAGACTTACTCATAAACTCTGCTTTGGAACATGAGGGTATCCTTGAAGTGAATGGACTCAATCTTGCACTCGTATTTACAGAAGTCTGCTGCTGCTGACACCAGGAGCTCCACATTTCGGCTTGAGTCTGCCTGCTCAGTGTGAGTAGGCTCGGTCTCTGTTTCAATCACCTTTTTCTTGGCTGGGCGACTGCTCAATGGTGCCTTGGCCCCTCTGCAACAAAACAGGAAAAGATAGAATAGTGTCTTTCCAACTTATTGTCAATTTAATATTACTGTTTATAAATCTTAGGTGAAAATGCTTGGAATTTATGTCATTCTTAACCTACCCTTCACTTGAGGGCTGTGGAGAGGTGGGGATATCTATCCACTTGACCGTGCGGATCCTGTCATCCCAGTCAGATACCTTTTCCAGGGGCTTGTCAAACGTGATCTTGGTGACCTTACAGTTGATTGGGTTCTCATTCAAGGTTTTGGGCTGGTCAGATTTGAAGGTGACAGTCATGTCTTTAGCAGTGTTAGGATGGAGGTGACCAACTTGTGGGGAGAACTTGAGCTGTGGATGGTCGGGCCATGCAAACCTCAGACAATCTGTCTTTGAGTGGTTCCTCATGGAGAAGGACAGTGTTCTGGGTTCATTGATGAAGCAGTCCCCAAATCTGATCAAGTTTGGCTTGGCAGCTGAAAAAAGAGTTTATAAGTGACTTAATGCTGTGTAGTGAAAACACTTACAATACATTATGATTGTTCCAGTTTCAAAACTAAATGTAGTAAGTAAAAATTGAATGATGGTAATGTTTAGGGCAGCAAACCTGCAACATCATCTTCGGCCATATTGCCCTCCTCAAAGTCCAGTTCGGTGCCGTTGTCCACACTGTGGATATTGTCGAGGGTGATGTCATCCTGGTAACCCTCACCCACCAGCTGGATCACAGAGTCCTCGTACTGGTTGTCCACCACCATCAGGTGAACGTGGGCCTGTGACCTCTGAACTGATGTTGGTTTGTAGGTCACAGTAAAGGACGCCGTCTCTCCTACCCCAACTATCACTGAGGCAGTGTGTGGGCGTTTGGTGTCTGAAAAATAATCCATATAGCATTACATTATCTGACATGTTATCAGCAATGCCAGTTGATAGCTAAATATATGTGCATTACACTTTGTCTCTGTCTGATGGACAGTGACTTATCAACTAAAAATTACTTTCAGAAAGACAATTAACAAACTTATAAATGGTAGGATATATACCTTCATAATCATCATCCATCACAGCGTTGGTGCCATCAGCCGGTTTGAGCTGGAACACACCATCCTGGTCAATGAGATCAATGTCCACCTTACTTGGGAGTGTTCCATCATTGACCAGCACCAGGGGCATGGTCTCTGAGTGGTTGACCAGATTCTTCTTGAAGAGCATCAGAGCCTGGCCCCGCTTGTTACGGACCGTCGGCTTCTGAATGTTGATTCTGGGAAGGTTGCCATCCCCAGACACCTCAAATGTCAGGTTCTTTCCTCGGGCTTGGTTTGTGGCTACACCCTCTATTGCCGCCTCAAAGATGGCATTGAAAGTCTGGAAAAACAGGTCAAAAGATTATAGATCAAACCTTTCTGCTAGCTATGAAGCAGTTTTTAAAGAATCAATTACTCCTCTTGAAAGATGTAAATAACAATCTAACAATCCATTGTTTGATTAATGAGGCCTATACCCCTCTTAGGAAATGTGAATGTTAATCTAACACATGGTGTGTTTGAGTAATGAGGCATACCTGCATGGAGGTTGGAGTGAAGGTGACTGTAGCATAGACATGGCTGTGGTTCATGATCTGAGCCCGGACTGGTTCCACCTCAAAGATGTCCTGTAGTTGTCTGGTTCCCTTTGTCTGCACGGCCTTCACAGAGAACAGAATGTCACATGGTACCTTATTGGTGTTACTGATCTTAAAACGAGCCTTGGCTTTACGTCCGATAATCACATTGTTAAAGATAAACTTCTTATCATCCTCTCCATACACTCCACCATCCATTGTAGTATTCTCAGCATTCTGAAAGAAACAATCATTTTAAATTGAATTGCAATGCATGGTTAGAGGTAGACTGCTATCCTGCTTTGGCTGTTACTAATGACAATATCATACCTGACTGTGATGTTGCCACAGGGCCAGATTCTTGACGATCCTGTGCTCCTCAAAGATGGACCCAATGTCATCCACATTTATGGAGGGAGTGCAGGTCTCGGCGATGATTCTGTAGGAGATTCCGTGTGGGTAGTGATCGGATGGGTCCCTGTCCGTGATGTCTATGGACAGCTCCTGTACATGGGGAATCAAGATCTCAGTAAATAGACATTGAAAAAAGTAAAAAAAAAATGTTTGAGCATGCAAAAGAACCAGATCTTTACCTCATCAAATCTGCCCTGCATCTCGGCAGCACATTCAACCAGAATCTGCTGGCTGTGGTCAGGGTAGATAATTCCGTATGCTGGGGACAGGGTGAAGATCTTGAACTGAAGTCTGGACTGACCACCCACACCTTCTTGTCTAAAAACAAAAAATTCCTTGGTTTAGTTTCTACTTAGATCTATAAATGAAGGACCGATCAAGATAAAAACCAAGATTGATCTAAAAGATTTTGCAGAGCAAGCAAAATTAAAATCAGTTCAAACAGTTCTTAAATGTAAATCATTAATTTAATATTGCCATAATAGACAGAACATGTTTTAGTCAATACTGGTATTCTTTTAAAGAGCAAAAATAAGTGCAAAGTAATGAATGTCTGCAGCCTACACTTGCCCACAAGGCTGATACCTGTACAGGCCCGTGCGTCTGTTAGTTTGGTTGGAGGGTTGTAGGCTTCTGGAGGCTGTGCGATCTAGTAAACCTGCCTTGCTATAGCTGTTAAACTCACTACTTCATAAAGCCAAGAAACACACAATTAGACACACACCAAGCAAGCTACTGAACCAAGCTTTTGTAGGTAGGGAAAGGTAGCACCATTTCTATTAAACTTCATACATCATTTTTATTAAATAATTTTGTACAAAAGCTTGGTTTGTTGAAGAGGAGGAACATAAGTATTAGGATATAGCAAATTGTATTAGCAGTGAAGGCAACAGATGATGATTTTTTGATATGTTCCAGTGTTGTGACATATTAAAGAAAAAAAGACATTTGAAATCTGAGATTTTCAAAAAGTTAAGGACTGTTAAACAATTAATCTACAAGTATTAATTAGTCTACAGCTAAGTGTGAAATTTCTATATCTATCAAAGTGATAAAAACTAGAAGCAACTGTCAGCTATGGATCTAATAGCCATATCACCAGGCAAATCCTTACCTGACTGAGTCTGTCTTCTTAGGTTTGGCCACTGAGCGGCCTGAGCTTGAGCCATCTCGAGATCGACTTCTCTTGTTGTCTTTCACAGGTCTTTATTAAAAAAAAAATACAACATTTCACTTAAACATTACTTAATTACTCAATATGACACAATATAATGAAACATAAAATTCAAAACAAATTATTTGTGGTGGTTTTTCTGGGCAATTTGTGGATACTTACGGGCGATTACCGCGACCTTGACCTTGCTGATTGTCCTTGTCCTTTTGCATCAGAGTGATAGTGTATTTGAACTCATACTTCCCTTGGTTGTAGATAGTGAACTGTTTTTGCTTCTTATTATTCACTAGGAGAGCTCCAAAGTTTATATCACTAACAGGTGAGATTGAGTATCTGAAAAGAAAATCAAACCATGATACAGTCAGAGGTTTTGATTTCCTTACAAAATTTAATCTACCATTATCATTTAGTTTGATATTAACATCTAATGAATGAAAAATAAGCAAGAGAAAATTAAGAAGTACAAAGGCAGTAGTTAGGGTATCTGTAACTAAAAAATTTTTCAGCAAAATCCTGGAATTTCTTACTTTGCGAATTCAGCCTCAGCTGAGACTTTGATTGGGATGTTGGCGATGACTTCCCCTCCGTCACCAAGTCTGGGCTCAATCACTTGACACTTCAGGATGGGTTGTTCCTTGATGTGAACCTCCTTATTGGACTTGAATGACACGGTAACGGGTTGGGGGCGGTCATTCATGTTCAGAGTCATTTTGCTAGGATTCACAGTGAACAAGTCCCAAGGATTAGGATTCTTGGGATCACAGTTGTCAAAAACAAAGCTGCAAAATTTTAGTAGATAATATTCATCAACTATCTTATTAACAAGTAGATATGTGCATAAATGTTGTGATTTGAAGAAAAATTTACAGATCAATTTATCAAAGGAAACCAGATTTACTTACTTGTATTGAATTTCAAATTTGCCTTTATTTTTCAGGTGGCATGTTAGTTTTTCTTCCTGTCCAACTTTGACAGTTCCGAAATCCAGTCCTCCATCATTTCCTGAGAACCAAGAGTAGAAATGAATCATAAAGTTTCTCTGAGAAAAGAAGAGTGTTTTTTTTTTACAGATTTTTTTCTCTGAACTAGGTATTTGTTTCTGGACCTACCTTTCTGGAAGCTGACGTCCAGAGCTACATCATAGGCCTCGGCCATAACCTGAATGGCTTCATTAGTGAACAAACCAGTAATCTCTTGAAGATCAGACACCTAGAATGACAAAGTCAAAAATCTTTATATACAAGAACTTGAGAAAATTACAAAGAATTATGTAAAAGGGAGCATGAATTGTAGACTGAAGCACTGACCTCGAGCCTGATCATCTTTTTGATAGTGGAGACCGGTTTCATTGCTCTGAAGTAAGCGTGGAGGGGAACTTCAGAGAGAGGCTCCACCACACCATTGTCCTCAGCCAGGGTGAAGTCATCACCCAGGTTCTCCCACCCAGTGATTTTCCACTTCACTGGGAGCTGGGTGTTGTTCCTCATGTAAATTGTCTTGGTGTCTTTCCTGAGTAAATATAAAGGAACTTACATCATTTGTTGAATGGGAGACAGATGATGACCATGTTGTTAAATGAAAATGCTCCTCATTTTGAGCAATAAACTCTAGAGATCAATTAATGATTACCTGTGCAACAAGACACTGTCAAAGTGGAATACTTTTTTGTCCAGCTCGAGAGCGGGCAGGAAGGCATCACAGCAGACCTTGAAGACAACAGGCTCAGGGTTTTCTCGGATACAGCAGACAATTTTATCCTCGTAATGTCCTTCATGACGAGGGTACGCCCAGATGGTTAGAGGCTGTGACTCGCCTGGCTTAAGAACCATGCTGGGTGGATCCAAGATGAAGGTCTCTCCTTTACTGTCCTCTAAATAACAAAAGCTGATGTCTGCCTCCAGCGGGGATGTGTTACACATAGTGATCTTCTCCATGGTCTCAGGGAAACGCCCACTCTTCATACTGAAAAATCATAAATCATTTAAATCTTAACAATACACAGGATATCATTCACACCTCATACCACTCTGTATCTTGGAATCTGTGTGTTGAAGAAACCATTAAAAATCTTACTCTGCTCTTGATTTTCCTGGGGAAAGTGGGCCAAATTCGAATGTCTCAGTAGCCAGGATGTATTTCTTGTGAACAATTTCATCAGACTTTTTGTTCTTCTTACGGTTAGGAAACACAATCCTGAAAAAACCACAGAATTCCATGATAAACTTATTCACACAACAAGACACGATTGACTGATTGTTACAGCTAGTGGGTACGGACTCTGTACCTGGGCTCTCGGCTGATGGAGGGGAATGCACACACCCCTCTACAGTACAGCTGGTAGCGGCGGCGAGTCCCCACGATCTCAAAGTTCAAAGTCTGGTCAAACTGACCGAGCTCCTCTGACTGGAAACGCAGGCGGATCAACACCTCTCCATTGGACGGGATTATCCAGCGAAAGATGGACAGCCTACAAGAAGACAACAAGCCAGTCAGTGAATGCTCACAAATAATCTGGTCTAGTTTTTTAATCCCATTATATCCATTTATACATATACTCTGACACCAAATTGAATTATGCATGCACTGATCTAAAAGTTTGAATTAACTGTTCATTTTTACCTCATTTTTTAAAGTTTTTACATTTAATTTTCAAATGAAAATAGGTTAAAAAAAACTTTAATTTGTTTAAAAAGTTGGTTATTGAGAGTTTCAAATGATTAACTGAAAATCAAATTTTACAGAATTAAAGATAAAAAAACCCAGAAGAGTAATAATGTCAAAAAATGAAAACTTTTGTTAGTAATATAGTTAGATAATAAAAGCATTACAAGGTGAGGAGCCACAGACAACATACTAAATACCCAACACCAACAGTATCATACACAACAAGAACTAGGCTCTAATCTGACTCTGTTGCAATGTCTATGTGTATCATGTGAAAATTTATCTTTAGGTATTATTCATTTTTCATATTCAAGATAGGATTTTTATACTTACTTTGGTTATTTCTGCCTCAAGGAGAAATTTTGAACCCACATACTTTACAAATTGAATCTGATTCTTTTTTTTAACTATAAGCAAGAGTATATGTGATTGTGTGTGGTGTTTGCATGGATTATCTCCCCTTACACACTGTGAAGATGGCGCTCTGTGCTAGGGCGTTTTCTTACCTGGGTGTTTTGGCCTCACCGAGAGCCATGCCTTCCCCGGTAGAGCTGTAAGGAGACACAGTATTCAGCATGCACACAATCAGGCAGTTCATTAGTCAGGGAGGGAATTGAAATTGGTGAAAGGCTAATATTAAGGAGTCTAGTGTTGGAGGAAAATTCTAATGTATCCCCTAATGTGGGTCTGGACAACGCTTTACTTCTATGTCACCCAGTTTAATCATATCAAACTACTGTAATATAAACTACCACCTCACTAAAGCCAAGTCAAAGTTAGAATGCTAAAGCATGCAATTAAGCTTACTGGGAACTAATATGAGGGCAAAATGATGAGAAATTTTATTGTATATATATGTTGTATATGAGCTAGATATATAATGTGGTATGATGAAATCACATAATTTTTTTTACATTTTCTATATTATTGTGAAGTATGGTCCTAGTATGGTCCTTTTTCAGCTAAAACTAGTGTTACAAAGTTAGGTCATGCACAAATACTCATGATACAACAAACTCATCATTGTGTTAATATAGAAGTTATCATTGTCCTATCATAAATCTACATCACTTTCCCGACACTAAACCAGGGTCCCACATGAGTAGAGGTGAGGGATTAGCATTAATCTTCCCTGGGAGCAAACCACTGTGAATATCAGCAAGCTATCACATCAGGTCTTACCTGAGGGCATCAATGTCCGACACTGGGGTGGTGGCTCCTGGTGGTGGAGATGCCACCTGCATCGAGTTGCGGCGGGAGGAAGTTTTGGCGGTCCCTGTACCGGTCCGTTTTTCGGCACTCTTTTTTCGCTCGCCTTTCTTGTCCTCCTTCTCCTTCTTGTCTTCCTTGGATGCCTTCCCAGCCTTGCCTTTGGTGGGGGTGGTGTGTTCTGTCTTGTCAGGGGTCACTGATTTCTCCTCCTCTGGCTCCAGTTCCTTGGGGTCAGGAGCACCAATGTTTCTGTAGAGGAATGGGTCCAGAAAATCAATGAAGTTAAAGCATGGAGTTTCAAAAAAGAATATTCAAACAACCTTATGCATTGTTGTACTGCATGTATAAAGCATTCTATGAACTCAAAACTTGTTGCTATTATCACTATTTTCACAAAGCACTTACGGATCATCAGGAGATGATGCCACAAATATGTATCGCCCTCCAAACTCACTGACAGGGGGTGCTCTTCTCTTCACTGGGAAAGGAACCACAGCAAAGGTGGCGGGTGGTGGAATTGGTGGTCCCTTGGGCCCAAGACCTAGCCCATCCAAAACCTGCAAAAACCAAATAAAGTCCAGTCAATAATGCTATGTAAGTGACAATAGTAACTATCCTCCTTTTCACTTGTTTTATCAGAGTCAGTACCTCTTCCATAGAGGGCAGTCTGTTTGTCTGCAGCACTTTGTCGTAGGCTGGGACTGTCTTGTCTGAGCAGTCTACCACAATATTGGGGACTCCAACACCATCGTCCTCTTTCTCCTTGGTGGTCTCTGCATCAAACATCACCTCCCCATCTGTGCCATCTCCCTCTCCTTGCTGGGCTGCCTTCTCTGCAGCCTACAACATAAAACCCTGTGTTAGCCAATACTTTTAAATCTCAAAAATAACATTTCAGTAAAACTTGACAATTCAAAACGTAATGGTAAAGAGGCCTCTGCATCAACTGACCTCTTTGGCAGCTTTCTCTGCATTTTCTTTCTCAATCTGTTTTTGTCTTTCTTTCTCCTTTTCTTTTTCATGTTTATCACCTAAAATTATAAAATCAAGGTATAAAAATAATTCTTATGCTTAATAGGTGAAGACTCCTTATGGATGCAGTAAAATGCAACATGAAAGAATACCAACCTTTTCCTCCTTTGCCCTTTTTGCCAGAGGGTGGGTGGTGAGCAGCATCGTCTTCTGATTTCTCAGAGGGTGTGGGAGGTCTCTTTAGACTCAGGGTGGTTCTATCCCAGAAATCAATCATCTCCAGGATGTCTTTTTGGGCATGTTCAAATGTACGGAATCTGGGAACAAGATAATGAATGTGAATGAAACTTGGGTATAGGGGTAGGTGCAGAAAGTTTAATAACAATAATAGGCAATAACTGTTGAATCTCATGATCCTTTGTGCGTACCTCTGCATTAGTAAAATGTCAGACTCCTTGGGAGGCGGAGGTAACTCCTCCTGTGGAGGATCAGTTGGTTCCTTGCCCTTATCTTTTCCCTTTTCATCCTTCTTTCCATCCTTACCCTTCTTTGCTTTCCTGCAATAAAAAAAATCATTGACATACACTGGTATTCACAACAATAAAAATGTAATCTCTTGAACAAACAAGTCAATGAGATATGGTTATTAAATGAAGCCTAGTGAAAGCATCGCCAGATTTCAGTGATGTTGATTAAGACGTACTTGTCATCTACCGCCGTGTCACTCTTCTCTGTCTGGTGAGACTCTGGCCTCTCATTGGCCCCGGTCTTACTGTTGTGGTCGCCATCAGCCTTTGCCCCCGCCCTTGATGCCTGGACACGAGAGTCCATCGCACTCTGGGGTTTCCCAGTGGCTGCAGCCTTCTTTCCATCCTTGGCTGGTTCTTCTTTCTTCTCAGCTGTCTTTTTCTTTCCTTTCTTCAAAGCCCTAGATAATCAGGAAATAAAAGTTTTAATATAACTGATCTATATTCATTTATTTTAGAAAGAAATAGTTGAAGACTATAATTACATGTAACTATTAAAAAAAAATCCAGTTTGAGTTAGTGTTTAACAATCTACACCAGAAGCCCAACAACAAGATCACATTTTAATTATACACTGCAGATTTACATCACTAAAACTTCTCTGATCTTACCAAGCTCAGCAACATACAAACAAAGTTTATAAATCACTTAATGTTGGAAAAAACATTGAGAAACATTCCTGACTGAGAGAACTCAGACACGACAAGCCGGACGTTACAGGATTAGCAGGCACTGATCAGCAGGTTAGTGACAGCTGGCGGGTCTTACTGTTGGTCATTAGTGTGGGCTACATGATGCCCTCCTCCCTTGTGGTGTCTACCACAGAATATCAACACATTTAATCCACTAAAGCTTACTGCTACTCTCTTCTACTCACTAACTTACTATGCAATTAATTGTCCCAAAATCCTCCAAAATATTGTTAAAACTTTTCCCAAGTAAAATATCCATGTTAGAAATTGTTCAACTGACAAAAGATAATCTAACTACTGAATGTACAGTTTGTTCAATCCTCCTTTTTTATTCAATGACAATTTGACTCTAGTCTATAGAAGGGAACTCACTTTTCTTCTTCCTGTTTTTGTCTCTCAATTTCCTCAAGTTCTCTTTGTTTTCTCTCCCTCTCCATTTTTTCCTCCATCTCCCTGTAATGAAAAGATTAAAATTAAATGAACCATTCATTTGAAACCCTTAACTTTTTCAACATTCTGACATTCTCGCTTTAAATGACTTTATGAATGGTCACTCTATCTATACTGACTTTCTGATTCGCTCCTTCTTGATTTCCAGTCTCTTTTTATCCACTTCAGCTTTCTCTTTCTCTGACAGTGCATCATATTCATCCTCTGACATTTCTTCTAATCTCTGTCTATCTTCTTCTTCCTTCAGTTTCTCTTGACGCTCTGAAAACAAAATACCATATTCCAATAACTAAAGTTTTTCTTAATGCCTAAACACCACTATTAACTGCTGGACAAGTCATGTCAGGATATCTGACCTCTCTCCTCCTCAGCCTTCTTTTCCTGCTCCTTGAGGACATTGTAGTCCAGTTTCATGGTCACGAAGTAGATAAAGCGCCGGTTGTTGAGGGCTCGCAGTATGGCATGGGCTGTGATGTACAGATTCTGGGCAAACAGGTTCTCCAGACCGTCAAACACAACTCCACGGTGACAGTCATTCAACTGAAGGAAAATATAAACATTCTTTTTAAAGAAATTAAGTCCCAAGCTGTTGAAAAAAGAGGTAATAATTGCAACGATAAATAAATTATTTAAAATACCACAAGATCAACAATCAGACTTGCTTGGTTAATTTTTCACTGGGTTCTTCAGCTCAATTTATTTATCATTTTTTTATTATCTCACCCATTCAATTTTTTTTTGTGGGTCAATTTTCATCGTTTTTTGAAAATATTGTACAGGTTTATAGGGACATTTACTGCTGGGTGAGGACAGTTTATGACTGACTGAGGGCAGGCTCACCTGGAGTCTCTCTGAGATGATTTCCACAATGAGGTCCTCAGGGAGGACACAGCTCATCAGCCCCTCCTCCCCCGCTACACTGGCACTAACGCTGAGGCGACGTGCAATGGGGGCTGCCAAAGGAGGTGGACTGCTGGGGACCTGGAGGGGGGGAAAAGTCAATGAATTATACAGAAATAACTAAAACATTGGTAACAAAAACAAGGACATTTAAGCTTGACATTGACTTTCTGCTACATTATATTATTTTTAAACATCAAAGAATCTGTGCATGATCAGGTTATTAAGACAGAAAGCGGTGACAACCATGTACACTGTAAAATGTGAATTCTCTAATACATTTATCAGTGATATTCAGTCATGTAGAGGATAAACTTGGAATAGCCATTAGATTACTAGTACAAAATACCAACTACAGACGAAATTACTAACTCACACACCCCTGTAATTAATAAAAAAATGTAAATTCTGTCAATATAAACCTCAAACAAATAAAATTCTATTCTGAATGCAAACCAGAAGTTAAATCATCTACATACATAATACAAACAATAGCTGGTTTGGTCGTGTCCTTGTAAGTGAATGAAGAGGGCAGTTTAATTACTAAAAGTCTTGGAAGATAATTATGTCGAATAACTACATGTATTTCACAATCATCCTGTTATTGTGAAGAGAAATTTTTCAATAAATATCTGATTTCCTCTTTTCCTCCAAATTATATTACTAATTATTATTAAATGAATAATAATTACATGTATATCAATAAATAAGTTTAACAACAAGTCAATCAAGATACTGGTAAATAGGCTCACAGATTAATTGCAATCAAAGCAATTTGAAAGAAAACAATCCCAAAATATACAAAATAAAACATTCCTATACAACTGAAAAAAAATTGTGTATAAAATCAAAATATTGAACTCATTAACATAAAATGACAATTAGGGGGATAACTCAGGAGACTGGGTGCAAAAATCACAAACACAACAACACAAGAGGTGTCACAACAGAGGCACCTTCTCAGCGTGGGCTCCCTTGGAGGGTGGGGGGTGACCAGCCCCGCCCTTGTCTGGAGGGTGTCCGTGACCTGGTACAGCCTGTAATGTGGTCAAGGTCTTACTACTGGTTTGCTGGAGATTAGTAAGAATTGTTAGTAGTGGGTTACACCTTGGACGAACCACATAATGAATAAAGAATCATGGACGAAGAGGGGAAATAAAGAGAATTAGTTGAATGAGTGATCGATAAAAATGATATATAAGTGCTCTGTATAATGTCTTGACCAGATGATATGATAGTGAATATTATGTTGGTATGTATATGTATATATACTTAATAATAGATGATGTTGACGAAATGACAGAAGATGAAATAAAGTCTGACCACATAACTGTGGCATGGTCTGGTGGGTGAATTGATATGATAGCACTGAAAAAAAAATAGGTTATTCCCTTCACATTTCTAGTCTTATAGAACAACCCCAGTTAATAAAGACCTGTATCCCTGTGTAACTGCTTGCATTGTCCGTGTGTTTGTGTCAACTATCATCACTGCTTGCATTGTCTGTGTGTTT
>WFKH01010931.1:62564289-62578108 GCA_016163765.1 Magallana hongkongensis
CTATCACCACTGCTTGCATTGTCTGTGTGTTTGTGTCAACTATCATCTGCTTGCATTGTCTGTGTGTTTGTGTCAACTATCACCGTGACTGACACCAATATAAATTCAGTCAGCTCTGACGCTGAACAAGTCTTACCACATAGGTAGTAGTATACAGGTACTGAGCTCGACTATGCATCTGAAAGCAGTGCATTTTTCTTACAACTTGAACTATTAAGAAATACTTTGATTATAAACTGGACTATTTTTATCAAGAGATGTTCAACAGTAATGATGATGAATATTAATGCATTAGACATATGCATATGTTGATTTTTTAATTACAAGTAATTAGGAAGAAAGTAAAGAGAGACTGTGTAAAACAAGAACAGTCATAACTAGAATGAAATACAAAGACAACAATATTAACAAGATAACAGTAAAATTCATATCATATCAAGTATCAAAATTCATAAGCATGCATCATCATTGAAGAAATACTGTGCAGAAAGAAAAAAAACAGACTTCCATCATATAACAACAGACACCCACCTGGCTTCCAGTGGCGCCATCTATGGACGAGGTGTTGACGCCCGTCTTTCCTGCTGCCATACTGCCGTGGTGCTTGTCCTTGAGTCCCTTCACATCTGAAACAGTGCTAGTCTTACGATTGGAGATGATGGACTGGGTCTGGGGGACAGCAGTGGGGCCGGCTGTGAACAGAGCGAGGGGTGACTGGTCAGTGAGAGGTTAGTCCACACCTTGATGTGCAATAGCTCACAGAACTGTCAACCAACTTTATACATGTGGTATTTAATAAATGAAGATTTACTACCCATTCAATATCAAAATACATGTACTATAAGCACTTACTGTTTGAGAAAAATAACGACTAAAATCAAATTCATTTATATGTTCTTTACTGGTTTCATTATTTCAAGTCATATTCCATAATTTAAACTCTATTAAGTATTTCCCAATACCCTACAATTCATTGTTGAAAAGTTTATCTCAACATACAGTTGAGTCAGTTGGTTGACAAAAGATCTGAAAACTTTAAAATGAAGTCCATTACCAGCATGCAGACATATCAAATATATAGGGTATGACTTTATCGCTAAGTACTTGTGTAACAAAGGCTGACTTCCTACACACAAAACAAATCTAGGTGATCGAGATTTCACATGAAGTGATTGTTAAAACATGCATGGATTCATGAGTGAATTGTCCTTTTTTAAACAATTCTACATGACCTTTAGATTTGATGACTAAGACCAAACAGCTAGTACACGTATATATTAGTCTCTGGTGCTATCGTGCAGTATTCTGTGAAACAGTTTCAAGGGCATACAGGGGCATAGGGTAGAACAATAATATTCTCTCGGATATCATTCCCTTAATATACTGTAAACATGTTATATTCAGCTTGTATGATATTAAGAGGAAATTGATTATTCAACAAGTTTTATATTTATGAATATCATTTTTATCTTCAATTTACATAATTGCTCAATGATGGAGAATTGATTATTGATGTTTGTCTCTCTGAATATTTATATTTGGAGGTTTTACTCACTGATAAGTTTTATTTTACAGTTTGAGTGACTAATGAATTGTGTTTGGAGGTTTGACTTACTGGTGACTTGTGTATGGGCGGTCAGCTGCTCGACACTGAGGCCCCCTGGTTTCTTTTCAGCCTCCTCTCCTTCCATCAGTTTAAGCTCCTCCGCCCTCTTTCTAGCTGCCTCCTGACACATTTCTCTTGCCCTCAGTCCAGCAGAGGTGTTCCCACTGGAAATAGCATCCAGTATCACCTGATCAACTGTCAAAATGGCTGCCTCATACTTCTTGGCCAGGGCAATGGCAGTGGCCGTCTTTCCTAGAAGCATAGAAAAACAATATGAGTGCAATGATTTACACAATCAGTTCAAATCTAAAGAGTGTTCTGATTTAACACCAAGGTACTCTTTATTACCTGACATAGGTGCACCATGGACAATAATGGCCAGTCCACGTCTGTTTCTGGCAGCTTTACCCTCAGGTGTAAGGTCAATGCCAAGATGTCTGGCGATGGCAGCAGACACTGGCGTGATCTCTAGTTCTCCCACTCCAATACTGCTTGTAGTATCGTCTCCTATAACAGGTCATAAAACATACAATAAACAATGCTCTGAAATAATACTGAATAGAATTAAATTCCAGTCACTGACATGGGGTGTTTCCAGAGGGCAGCCTTACCATCTTCCATCTCCTCCTTCTTCAGGCGACCCTCTAGGTCAAGCGGCTCAGCGGTCCCTGTCTTGGATCCTGGGCGGGAGTCAATGGTCCCTGGGGGCAGGTCGGTGCGGACAGAGTCATCCTCCTTGCCCTCATCACTCTCGCCCTCACCGTTCTGGTCCTCTAGCTCTCTCTTTGCGGCAAGGGCTGCCTCCTCCGCCTCCTTACGGGTCCTCTCTGACTCCTCCAACTTCTTCATTTGTTCTGGTAGAGGAGTTTGATTATTGTTTTATTCAGTTTATGTCCATATGGATTATTTGTATTCACAGAGCATAGACTGATTTAGAAATAGAATTAGGCTTTAAACATACCTTCATAATATTCCATCAATTCTGGGGGTAATTTTTCTCCAGTGCCTCTTGGAGGCAACAAAATTGTGTTGTATTCATCATATCCTTTCATGATTCTCAAAATCTGAAAAAAGAATTATGTCATTTTGGATGAATACAGATGAATGCATATTTCATTATAAAAGCCATGGCCTTTATCTTGTTTGTTAACAGTAAACCCCCTGTACCTTTTCTTCCTCTAGGTAAGAGGAGTCAAACTCCAGGTTGTAGAATTCTATTGGGAAGCTGCTGGGATTCTTCACAATTATCTCCTGTTCATCTCCACTGCTGTGGGGTAAAATTGGACCGAATTCAACAAGGTTGCGATCAAACTCCAGCCTGGGTTCCAGGCCCTGCCCACGACACAACAGCAGGATTCTCTGGCTGCTCTGGTAGATGCGGATCGGAATCCTCTGCTCATAAAATTTCTGTGAGGAGACGTAATAGGCATTAGACAGAATGCTACACCACTTTACTGTGAGATTTTGATAACCTCTAAAAAATGAAAGTGAAAGCTACCTCCTCTGTGGGCATAAACTTGACTTGGACATTGATTCTCTGTCCGGGCATTAAGACTCCAGTGGGAGGCATGATCTCAAAATGACGGGGCTTGCTCTTATCTTTGTCCTTCTGTTTTCTCCGAAGGTGCATCGGGACATGTTTCTCAGCCTGCGAAATGAAACAAATTGTACTGCTAATCAGAAAACCTTAAACTCATTTCATCTTAACATTATAAAATATACATGTACTCACATACAATAAACTTATCTGAATATTATACATTATGCTCATCTAATCAACTGTTAATACTTGTTTTTAGTCTTACCTTTCTGAGTTCTTTCTCAGTTGGAAGGGAATTCCACTCACATTTGACCTGCTGCTGATTGAACAGCTGAACGGTGATTACTTTACACTCCCCACACTTGACGTCAGCGAAGTCCAGTGTGTCGTCTGAGATCTCCATGTCAGGCATCGTCACGTTGGCCTTCAGTCTCACCTGAATGACTGGACCATTCAGGATCTAGTAAACAAAACAGGAAATGCAGATCAATAAGTAAAGTCTTTTGTGTCAAATATCAGGTAATAATAAAACATACCAGTAGTGAAAATATTGAATGTTATACAGATTGACGTTACATGAATCTTCAAATAATTTTAAAAATGTCAGATCCATTTAATCAAAGGTATGCACATACAGTGAAATTTTGGCCCCCATTTTATTTTTCTCTATTAACCCTCATTAACAATGGGCAAATTTAAAATGGGGCTAATTGAAAACTGAAAGTTAACTTCTCTATAACAATAATTGTGTTAGGACAAATTTAAAAGGGGGCAAACTCTTTTACGGTACAACCATGATTGGGCAAAATAACTCTGTATACAGTAAAAACTGGTAGATTAAACAAATTTGAAAACTACTTACATTAATTGGGACCACAGTTTCAATAGGTCCTAATGGCAGATTAGCTCCTCTGGGATCAAAACTGACAACAAAGTCCACAGTTTCATGATCTGGAGCTCCGGGCAAATTACGCACACGATCAAGTTCCACATGGAATCCATAGCGATGGACGTCATCACGCTCCACTTGGAATGATACAGGAAACACACCGGTGTTGGTTGCCCTGACGATGTGTGTACACACAGTTCCCAAGACACGATGGCCGAAGTCCAGCTGATACTCTGGAAGTCTGGGTCTGAAAGAAAAAAAATGATGTACTTGTACATGTAGTGAATTCCCTCATCATTTACTGAAGTAAAACTGGACTCTTTTTCATCTAAATACTAAACTCAGCTATAAAAAAATGAAATCCTGGGATGAATCAAGTAAAACAAAAGAAATAAGAAAAACTTTTTATGAGCAAAAAGATTAAAATGATTTTCAAATAAAAGGTAATGCAAAAATCCAACTACCAAATGGAACAAAACAACAACAAAATCAAAATAAAATGTCTAATATTATATCAATTACTCTTAACTGTGCAAAAACATGTACAACCATATTCCCAAAAATGTGGATTAAAAAATAAAAATACATGCACGATAAAAAAAACCCAAAATAAATTGCAACTGATCTAGTACGTTACTGGACTCACTTCAGGGAACCACAAGACGAAACTGAGTCGGATTTCCTAAACATACCAATCATACTTTAATGATACAGCAAAGAGATGTCTGATAAATTATCATAAAAAAGTGCAATAATTTTCTCTTGTTATGAATGCTCTTGACAATAAAACAAAAGAGAACGTACTTGACTTTCTTCTTTTTGGGGACCTTTGAGTCGCACGTTTCGCGGCTCTCATTACTGTCGGGGGGCGTGACATCATATAAGTCGGGCCGGGCCAACATCTGGGCCTGATGGTCCAGCGCGAACTGTTTCACGGCCAGTCTCTCTAGCTCCATCTGTATCTCCAGCTCCTGGGGCTGTGTGCTCATCTCCCCCTACAAACATACAACAGAACTCATACAGGTGTCAACTCTTCTCTATCTTGAAGGCTGGACACAAAAAGAATTTTGATTTCATTTGAAAACTTGCTCTAGGTTTCGACAAATCACAGGATAATTTTGGCAAGATTAGTTTTAAAGTTATGTATTCCACTAATTTTGACGTTTGTTATTTTTGCAATTTCAAAGAAATCAACTCAAATAAATAAAAACAAGCTGAAGTTTTGTCAGCTTCAACTGATGCAAATTAGTCTTAACTGCCAATATTAGCCAAAATTAGCTGCTATATGGTATACATGTATATGTACAGGTATTTTGACTGAGCTTTCACCTGTACGTGGTCCTGTCTGTTGGAGCTATTACCCATCAGGACACTGCCTGGTCGTTCCGCCACTTTCACAACCTTCTTCTCCGCCTTGGCCAAATTCTCTCGGGCAGAAGTCTCTAGTTCTATGTAGTTTCCGTCCGGATCCACATTTCTGGGCAGATCCAAGGAGATTCTGGGGAACACTCCCGACCCACAGATCCTGATTTCATCCGGTTCAAAGTGAGCCACCTGTATCTTGAAACTCTTGGAGAAGTCTTCAGGTACCCCTGGTAGGTACTTGACTGTCAGCTTTTGCTGGCTCAGTGGTTCAATGTAGCCCTACAACATGTTTAGTAAAGATTTTACACTATTGCATAGCTTATACAAGAGAAATACATGTACTAGTGCATGCTATCACCATGAGACTTACAGTATGGGGAACCATGATTGGAACACCAGGTTGAGGTTTCTTAGCCTGTGCTGGATCCATGCCCACTCCTGTGAACTCAAATCCAACTTTTCCCGAATTGACAAGTGTAATCTCGGCAGAGGCAACATGGTCATACATCTTAAAGAAGAAGAACAAATACAATATGTTATGCAATAACATAAACCTTCCACAATCAAATGAATCTATTTCAAAGTTTTCCTACTTGCATTCCATAATCAATCTCCTTGGTGTCAAACTTGTATTCCACCAGAGATGCCTCTCCTTTCAGAAGAATTTCATAAGTTGGACCACCTTCAACTTCACAAATGGCCTTGGCCTGACCCCAAATGTCAGCATGACCATAAAAAGTCATGGTCACTTGCTCTGTGTCACCAGGCATCAATGTTCCATACAAAGGCAAGATGTCAAAGACCTGAAATGACAACAAACAAAAATAAGTTGATCAATTCTAGCTCAGTCAAGAATCAGTCTCCTGTATTTCAGTCGAGCCATACAAAAGCATACCTCCTCGATGCCAATGGGAGATAACTCCTCACGCTCCTGTTCCAGGAGGCGACTGAGGGCGCGATTACTCTTGAGGGGGTCCTCCTCAGGGACGGCCTCCTTCAGTGACCCAATGCTGATCCTTAAGTCCTCAGCCTGGTCCTTCTCCACTCCATGCTCTGGCATACCCTCCTGTCACACCAAACTTATCAGTAAGTCACTCAGTATCAACAAATATAGTGACATTGATAAAAGAATATATCAGATCTTTACAATCTGCTAAATTATTAATAATGAAGAATACAAAATAGGGACTGTCTGACCCTCCTCCCCCCTCCTCCCAGTCACCCACCTGTTCCAGCTGTCCTTTCTCTAGGTGGTCCTCCTGTGATGGACTGTCTGCCCGAGGACTGCTATCTATCAGTTTATTGTCCTCCTCCTCCTCCGGCTTCTTTACGACCTCCTCACTGGTCTCTATCTGCTCCAGACCACCCTCTTCCTCCTCTTCTTCCTCCTCCTGTAACACACAATAGACACATCAGCATTTTCTGTGCACACTTACGACAAAAATCAATCTACCTCATTGTGGGTTATTAAGAACACAATTCTGTCTCTACATGAAACCAAAGTAACTTATTTCAAAATGCACATGAACACCAAGACTTGATAGTGACATATTTCTAGCTTACAATGGTACATAAAAAGTCAAAATATAAACTGCTTCTATTCCTGATCTTCTGAATCATAGAACAGCATGCAACAAATAGAAAACAAAATGTAACATGACGGAGTTTCATGCAGATATAAAGAGAACACAGAATTCAAACTAAGTTTGAATGAATATCCAAAAGATTAAAGAAATAATCTCATGACCAGACTTACCAAAATGAATATACACCTAATGATACGTTCCTACAAACAGTTCTGACACATGAAAGTAGCTTGTATGGATAAAAACAAGCCAGATTTTACATCCAACTTAAACACCCATTTAAATAAAGTCCTAATATTTAAGATACTAAAGATCAATATAATAAAATAATATAATAAAATATAAAATATAATAAAAACGTGTTCTGTTCATATTAAACAAAACCATTCTAAGATTATCTCTGTGAATTTGCATTACCTTACCTTACAAACAACAACATTTTAATGTACATACAATTTACACACATTCCACACATTTTGCCCCCGAGTTGTACATACCTTGGTAGGCTCCACTTCAGCCTTCTCTTCCTCTTCCACCTTTACTTCCTCCTCCTCCTCTTCAATCACTACTTCCACTTTCTCTGTTTCTTCCTCCTCTTCCTCTTCCACTTCCTGTTCCTCTAGGACTTCCTCCAGCTGGATGGTGGCTTTCTTTGGTGGAGGGCGGTTGATGACAGTGCACGGCTCATCCCCGATCAGGAACGACCACTTGTACCTGACCTCCATCGGGCTGTTGTTGGTGATGTTTACATAGCGGGTCACCTCTGTGTCATTCAGGATACAGCCAAAGTCCACCACAGACTTCTCAAAGTCCAGATTGGGGAAGTACACCTCCCCACGGAGAGCTATGTAGTCCTGGTTAAACAGAATTACAAAATTAGAATACAATTTGTAACTTATACTTAACATGGTTGCAGTTACACTGTTATATTTCTTAGATTTTATAAAGAGAATAAAAAAAGCTAACCGATTTTTTTTTTTTACAATTTTCTATTTTTGTGAGAGTTTCTTGAAATAACAGATGGTGAACTTACAATATGGGGGTGTTCTTTGTAGGCAATATGCAGAACTTCATCAATAGTGCGAATGTGAAGATCATCTTTGTATGCTGGGTCAAACTCTATTCTCAGGATGTACTCCTTTCCAATATCAAGATGTATTTCCTAGTGAACGAGATAAAGAATAACTAATACTATACAATCAAAAATTCCTCTATAGTCAAAACATTTAACCGAGTTCTGTGTGATATCTCTCTGTCTGTGTTTCATGACTGCACTGACCGTTTCTGAGACCCTGGAGCCATCGTCCAGCACGATCTGGAATGGCTGCTGCAGCTTCAGCCCAGTGGTCAGCGGGAGAGTGGACACGTTCATCATCTTCAGGTCTCTGATCATTTTAGTCAACGTGTCCTTTGGATTCTAAAATATACAGAACAAAATTTTCAAGTTTTCAACAACACAAAAACTTTTCAATAGTTGCCAAAATTTGTTTTGGTTGGACTAGCTTTGTTGTCTCTTGAATTCATCTAACCAGATGGACTCATTGAATTTGTGTCTCACCTTATCAAATCTGAAGTAGACAGACTTGGTGGAGAACTCTAGCAGAGGACTGATGAAGTCAGCGGAGACGTCCACTCTCATGATCAGCTCCTTTCCGCCCTGTCTCCCAATAATGGCGTGGCAAAGCATGCGCTCCTTTACATATTGTGGACTGAAAAATTAAATCATTATCACACAGTTACAGCTGAACTTGTTTACAATCGAACAATTTATCCTATACATAGTGATTGGACGGATCTGAAAACAAACCTTTCAACAAAGCCTTCAATGAACATTTCAAAACTGGCTCCTGGTGGAAGATCGAATCTGTTTGGGTTGAGACTGAATATTGGTTTTGGTGGCTGGGGTGGAGGAGGCACGTTCTGTAAAATCAATCAATTTTCAGAAATGCACTGATTATCAAGGCATTGAACATTTATTAGTGCATTGAACTCTTTGTAATCTAATAATACATCATCAGTTCATAAAATTTATAGAATCTGATGAAGTTTCTCAATTCATTTGAAACTCTAGCTTACCCTGTACTTCATGTCCAAGGGGTTGTAAGCAGCCAGATCTTTCCTGGCTTTACCCACAGGACCGAATCCATCCATGCTCCACACCAACTGCTGGTGCCTTCTCCCTTTGTTGGTTAACTTGAATGATTTCTTCAGAGGACGGTTGCTACAATTGCCAACATACCGGTAATGTTTCAAGATTTGTTTCAAAATAATTTTTCAAATTTTTCTGATTGTTTAAAAATCAAAATCTTATAGGTTATTATTATACTTCATCAGATTTTCTATGCAGGGTTACCTGAAATTTGGTCCCAGATTGAGTTGTGGGGTAAGGGGTGGGTCTGAGACAATGGTGGTGCCTTGACCGTATCCAGTCAGAGGAATGTAGCGGACCTGACTCTCCTGGAAACTGAGCTGGAGTTTATCCTGGAACCTGACTGCGTCGTCCAGGTGAGCAATGACCTTGATGTCCAGTGACCTCTCGGCCGGGATTTCCCCCTCCACAGGATCCACACTGAAGGCTGATCGGGGCCTCACCTACAGGGAGAATCCAGTTACATATCATCAACACAAATAACTTGTGCCAGTATGTGATAATTTAGACATACTAGTATGCTCATATAAAACTCAATCCACGGGTAAAAACATTTTTGAATATAGATGACCATTTGTTTTGTTTTGATGTTGTACCTACCATGTTGGCTGTGAAGCGAGCTGGTATCAGCGATTCATTGGAGAGGGTGATGACCTTGGGAATACTGGTCAGGACCGGCACGACCCCCCAGTCTAAATCACTGGGGGTTATATGCACAACTGGTCCCTCCCCAATACAGGAAATATGTACACCCTGGAAACATGTAAATAGTTATAAATGAAAGATTTAAACATTATGTCACCGTGATAAGTGCATCAGTAGACTTGAGAGCAAGCATTGCCAATAGGGGATAGCATTTGCCTGTGTTTGTCAATATTTGTAAACTCTGCTGGCAGAGGGGATGCATTTAAAGACGATGACTTACAAGAGGAGGATCTGGACTGCCAAATACGGAGAAGTAGGCCACAATGTCTTCTTCCTCCAGCATCTGGGCCTCAATCAGGAGAGGAATATCACACAGTGAGTGGGGCTCCACAACCCCCTGTAAACACAAACACATGGACCACTTCACTCCATCTGACTTATCAGGTATTTCCTCAAAAAGCACATTGTGAGGGGTAAAGTACAGTCTTATTCAATCATGAGCCAAAATTTGTAAAACATTTGCTGTGTACTAAAAAGTGTTTTCTCCCTATCATATATAGATTTTATTTACAATGTGGGAGTAATTTTTAGCAAACTTTTCTATACAAATGTATTTCTATTGATCAACTATGGGGCAAAACTCTAATACAAATGAAAATCAAAAGTACAAAATGTACTATAAAACATCACTTGTAATTGACACAAGCTGATCCCTCTGTGATCCTGTTACAAACCTTTGCTTTGGGGCTGCTATACACAATAGGTGTATCCTCATTGATCTGTTGTGGTAGAAGCTCGTATTTTGCTGGTAGATCTGAGTCATTGTGAAGTTTTACAGAATGTTCATATGGATGACGTAAGAAACATCGACCATAATCCAGAATAGGACTCAAGACAGTAACAGGTGGAACTACGCATCTGGAAAACAAAACCATCATCCATTCAAAGACAATTTCCGGTACACATATTCACATATGCACTACAAACACCAATTTTCTAGCTGCCAGTAGCACTAACTCAAAAAATGTGGTATACCCAGTAAAAGTGGCTTTTTACTGAGAATATTAGTTGCTTACTGACAATATATGTGGTGTATTGACAATATGAAAGACTTACTGACAACATCAGTGGTTTTCTACTGACAACATCAGTGGTTTCCTACTAACAACATCAGTTGCCTGTCTATAACTTAAGTAGCTTACTTGGCAGAGATGGGAAGAGACAGAACAACCTCTCCCACTTTCTCCACATCAACCACCAGATTGAGCTCGTATTTCTTGATTGTGTTGGAGATAAACTTCACGGTGATCTTCTGTTCACTCTGGGGCTGAAGAGTCCCAGTGCTGGGAACAATCTCAAACTCCCTTGGGGGTCCTGCCCCTGGGATGGGGGAAGCCCTGTCTGTGGAACTGTTGTCCAGGTCATCTGTACAGCAGATGCTAGGGGTGGTTCCATCCCCTGGGACACGCAAGTGGAACTTCATGGGAACCAGAGAAGTGTTCTGGAGCTTACAGGTTTGTGTGTTCAAGAAACCTGAAACAATTGAAATAAAATTAACATCACATATTCTGTGTTATTCTCTGTATAGATGTGAAACTTATCATCGTGACTTACCATAAGAGATTGTTCCAAACTTGAGTTTTGGTACATTGAACTGGAATGTTGGTCCAATCACAGATCCCCTACATTATTAAAAAAATAAATGCAAAGAGAGTGACTCTTAATTCCACACTTTGAAAGAAATTTAAAAGGATATCGATAAAATCTGACAACACCTACGTGAACGAGACTTTAAGCTGCTGAGGCTGTCCATCGACTTGAAAGGCAAACTCCTCCAGAAAATCTCCTAGGTAGGGACTGGAAAATGAGATCTGGATGGCTTGGTGTCCCCCTGGCATCACTATTCCCTCGGCTGGGTTAAAACTGAAGCAAGGCCCAAATATACTTTTTGTAGGCATTACACTGTAAATGGCATCAATATCTCCTTTATTGATCAGAATGATTTCATAATAATGTTTCGATCCAATAAAAATATTGCCCATGTCAAGGGTTTCATAAGAAAACTGCACGTTGGGTCCAATTCCATCCCCACGGATACGTAGGGGGAGACGACTCTCTCTGCCTGTGATGTCACAGAAAGCGGTCTTCATGCAGATTTCAGCCTCGCGAGGCTTGAAGATGACATTGACTTCAAAGCTGGAGTTTGGCCAGACATCTCCCTCCACCGGTTCTATCTGGATCACATCATCGTTGAACAACATCTTGTCATTTTCCACAAGCTAAAAAACACAATTTATGTCCAAAGTATAAACAAATGTATCTTAAAATGAACATCTTAAAAATAAAGAAAGCTTTTTGGTAAAATGATTTTGATGATTACATTAAAAGTAAGAGAGATGGTATTTCTATGACTTGTACAGTGTTATTAAGAATCAACACTTTAGTTACATGCACACTGCCCATATGTATCAGACTATACTTGAGTACTCTTCAGTGACTCATACAACACCTTGACCCCTTACCTTCCTCCTGTTTTGAAAAGTCCGGTTCAGAATGGACAGTTTGTCCCTGAGAGTAGGGTCCTGAACGCATTCATCCAGAAACTTGTCAGAGTCTTGTTTTTCCTCTAAGGAGAGCCTTGTTGTCATCCTGAAATGAATGTCAAAATCAAATTGTGCTTAATCTTGAAATAAATTATTGAGTATTGAAATTATTTTCTTTTATCTTAAACAGAAGTAATGATGTTCTTATTGTATCTAATTTAAATTTTGAACAAGCGAAAAAAGTTTTTTCTTCTTGTAAGTAAATCACAATACAAGTTGTTAGTAAATGGCCTATGTTCAAGCTTGAAACTCCACATCAATAAAACATTTTGCAGAAAATATTGAAGTCTTCACTTACGACATCTTTTGCTGGTCCTCCTCTTCCTTTGTGGCAAACTGTGTCCATCTAAAGTGTGCAATGATATCTGAGCGGTTGTGTATTGTCACTGTTCTCTGGTTGGCCATAGAGATGTAAGTGTTTTCTATTCTGATGGAGTTTTTGTCCAATCTTACATTGGCATCCTGTGCCCCACCATACAGGGAAATCAGCACATCTTCGCCTTAATATCAGAATGGATCAGAATGTATTACATTTCACGATAATTATAAATGTGACTAAAACAAAAACAGGAAATTAGAGTGTATGTAAATGTGACTTACCTGTGTCATAGTGAAGGACGAGGTCAGAGTTGCAGTCCCCAACTTTCTGGGGTGTAAATTCAACAGTAACTTGCATGCTATCTTGTACAGCCAAGGTTCCTATCTCTGGTGTTACACTAAAAGGTCTGTAATGAAATAAACAAATACAGTAAATCTTTAATCCAAATTACACTTAAATATAAGTATCAACTAATCATTACTGCCAAATCTACTACAAACAACAAACTACCAGGAGTTATTTTCATTACTCTTGAAATAAATCTTGAAAGATGGCTTACGCTTCAGCACTGAGTGTAAATTTGGCTTCACTGTTGCCAATGTTCCTGACCAGCAGTGTTTTTGAGCGAGTATGTTTGACTGGGCCTGCTGGGAAATGTATGTTGTCTGGAAAATCAAGAATGGCTCGTGCTCCAATGGCTCTCACCGGAACGATAAACTTCTCCCGCTCAGTGATGCACACAAGCTCATGGTTGTAGTCCTAAAATATACCATTTGTCTCAATTACTAAAACAACACAATACATGTACAGGTATTAGTAATACTATTAGGTCCAAACTTATTCATTTGAGTTCTCTTTATAGATCAAGGTTTTATAAAAGAGAGATGAAACAGATTATGAATAAAAAGTAATTGTATGTATAAATATCTGATTATTCAACTGATGCCCCACCTTTTTCTCCTCTGGCCTGAACTGTAGTTTAAATGTTGTAGGCAGTCCAGGACCTACTTTGTGGCCCACATCATGAGGACTAATGATTTCAAAGTAGGGTGAATCGGCCTGGGTCACTTTCACAAGCCTTGGTACCTAAAATATTAGAGTCTTCTGTCATTTTTTC
>WFKH01010931.1:62590309-62601502 GCA_016163765.1 Magallana hongkongensis
CCCTCAACACTTATTTATATTTCTAATTTATTGCTTGATAAATGCTTGAAATTAGATCATGTTTAATTATTTTGAGCATTTTATGTATGACCATAAATTTCATTTCTATTATTGTTGAAAGTACATTTAATTGATTATCACAAACTACGGAATATCCTACGTCATACATTAATTATATAAATTCTTGCATGTACGCATGTATCAGCATGCAGTTGATAATCGTGGTGTTTTCCAACATGAAAATTAATTTATTTTTCCAATCCAAAGATGAATAAGGTATTCCTTCAAATAATTACATTTGTAAGTATGCTTTCTTGTATGAATTAACCTATAGAATAGCGAAAACCTTCAATTCTGTGTGAACTTTTTAATGATGTCACAATGATTACCGCACACACTTATCATTTGATGGTTGCATTATTGTAAAGATAAAAAAATGGTTATGTTATTAATTCTGAACGATTTGCATTTTTAAACGTAAATATAAGTAATAAACAGCAATGTTAAAAAGTTCACTGGGATATGAACTTGGTTGGTACATGTCTAATCTTCTGAGAAGCCCTTTGGGCTTCACAGGATTTGATCACGTGACCAACCAAGTTCTTATGCCGGTGAAATTTTTAACTTGCTGTTTATTTCTTAATTATTGTTAGTGTACAGGAAACATGTTAGTTCATTAATAATCTTAACACCAATATAATCTTTATAGGTTTGAGGAAATTGAAGCCAAACAGTAGATATACGTATATGTTTTGACATCTTGAAGCTTGTAGAGGGATTGATTTGTTGATTTTCTACAGAATGCCGCATGGAGCAATCCGGTTTCCATTCGGGAAATGTCGCGTGTGCCAGGACCAGGCAACAGGAGTGCATTATGGGGTGGCGACATGTGAGGGATGTAAGGTAAATACAAGAATGTGTACAACCTTTGAAATATAAAGAAGAAAAGTTTGAGAGATGTCAATAAATGTTCAATTATTTATTTAATCAGATGGTATTATAATGTGAATTATGCTTTGAAATTATTCAAGAATGTGTTTACCGTTGTACTAAATAAATATAAAAAAGTATTTGGGATGTCAAATTGTTTATAAATATTCCAATATTCATTCAATTACAAGTAGATTGTATACTCAGTCATATATATCAGATTTATGCTTTGAAAATATTTAATCTTTCAAAATAGTTTGACTTACCAGTATTACAGAAAATTGATTGTGACACGTACATGTGGTTGATAATTTGGTTGATATGTGTGGTTGGAATATATTCATTTATACAGAAAGGAAAGCAGACATTGCCTATTTAAGAAATACTGTACAAGTTTTCGTGTGTGTTGCAGGATAACCTCAGAGGTAAAAAAAAATATGTTGTTTTGAAATAAAAGCTGAGGCGTCAACCTCAGAAGTTATCCTTCAGCATCCATGAAAACATGTACTTTATTTATTTCTGTTAAACCACTGAATAGATTTTCATGAAAATTTGTAGTTGATAAATACAAAAGTAGTTTGTACCTAGAATGTGCATATTTTAATGGGAGTTATGCCCCTTTATTGAATATTAAAACTTACCCTGCCATTCATTATGTGTACTACACTGTAGCTTTTGTTAAGTAATGTGGGCATTTTCTTAAGAATATTTGTTTTAATGATATAAAAATGAATGGAAGATTATTTTTCATAGGATTTCACTACTAAATATGTGTGGATTTATTTTTAAATAATATTGATTCTTGGGAGTTACTGGCTTGATTAAAATTATAACCCCTCTTCCACCCACAATATTAATTTTACAAGACAAATGAGTCAATAGATTTCACACATGATATGATAGATTTATCCATGATAGAACAGGATACACATTCGATCTGATTGATACACAATAGGTATAAGGATAAAAATGTTTTTAGGATAAATGTTAAAACATGTAATAATCTTCACAATTAATCTGACAAAACCTAATTTGATGAACAAAATACTCCAGGTGTGCCATTCCCTAATGAGTTTCGGCAGTATTTCATACCTAAATTTTGAAAGCATGTAATATTAGTATAGATTGTTATGAAGACAAATTACATCAAACTAGTACTAAACAGCTTATATTAACTTACAATCAGCACAAAATCTATTGCATCAGCAATTATAGGTGTATTGCGGGTCAATTAGCAGGTGGGGAAGATTTTGTGGGTGATCACCCCCAGTTGGTGATAAGGTGTGGTAGGTAATACTATGGAATCATCATTGTTCGTGGGGGACCAATGTTCGCGGCTTTCGTGGGTAACCCTTGCCCACAAATTTACATCCCCATGAACGTATATACAAGCATTTGTTTAACATTGTTTGTACGAATTAGAACTTGCTACGAACAAAATTACATCCCCACGAACTAGGAAAATTTTGGCTACCCACGAATATTGACCCCCACGAATAAATATGATTCCACAGTAGTGTCATTGTGCGGATGTAACCTGTAAAATGTGAGTGCGTTGGCAGGTATTACCTACGTTTACCTACGTTTACCTACGTTCATTATGAACGCAGGAGCTGCTGCTCCTCTATTTTCATCTCGGTAGTCTCATCAGACTGTGTGATTGCTTGGTCATTTCCCCTAGTTGGTCCGTAATCTACAGTGTAATCGTATTTCATTGGATGGTTCTTCCAGTAGCCGTCTAGTCTGTTTTCAAATGTCTTGACTTCGGTGGCGGATACAACATGGTCAGGAAGGCTGTTCCATGTGTCAGCTACTTGGTTTGTGAAGAAGTATTTTCGAACATCTAGTTTACATCTCTGTTTTACAACTTTCATACTATGTGCCCTGGTGTTACTTGTATTCAAGGTAAACATTCCTTCTGTTGTTCTTCCATCATAGATTCCAGCAAATATTTTATATGCTTCTATCATATCTCCACGCAAGCGTCTAAATTTAAGTGTTGGGAATTTCAGTGTTTCCAGTCTTTCCTGATAACTTTCTCTGACAGGTGTGGTAGCATTTTTGTGGCTCTTCTATATATGTTCTCAATAGATTCAATGTCTTTACATTTATAGGGGTTTATGGGCCTTGAATAATAAACAGAATGATTTATAATCTAGTGAGCAGAATGTTCATCGAATAATGCCAACTATTTGATTTGCCTTGTTGATCTGTGCTTGTATATGCTTGTCGAACAATAAGTGACTATCAGTGTTGACCCCAATGTCCTTTTCTGATTCCACTACTTCTAGAATTGTTGTAGTTCCGTCACACTTCTTCATGGTGTATCTATAGCTGTCACTTTCTTTCCACTTATTGTGAATCTTCAGCACCTTACATTTGTCTGGGTGGAATCATAGCATCCATTCAACATTCCAGTCAAAGAAGTTGTTTAAATTTTGTTGTAAGGTTTCAACGTCATCTTCAGTTCTAATGTCACAACAAGTGGTATTATTTTAATGAGTCAGTATTTTCTTTTTATTTAAAACAAAAGTGCGAATCTGTTTATTTGGATGAAGAATTTGATCATTATTATATTTTTAATATAAAATGTATTTCTTTTTCACAGGGATTTTTCAAAAGAAGCACAATACGAGGAGAAAAGTATAAATGTTTCTTTGGTGGTCAGTGTGAAATAACACCCCAGAATAGAAATCGCTGCAAATCTTGCAGGTTCAGACTATGTCTAGAAAGTGGAATGTCCTTAGAAGGTAAATAAAGTTACAGTACTACAATGCTCGTCATGTTTTCTTGTCAATTCTATGTTCATAATTTGTTGTTTATGTTTGAAAATGATTTAATTGTGGTTCTTTTACACTATGTTTTATAAACCAAACAAATTTGTTTAATAAAGATTCATGGAATTAGTTTTAAAAAAAACATTCTCTCAAATTCACAAACAAATGCCAACATTCTTTATATTAGTGGATTTCAATCCTTTTCTGAAGAGAAAAAAATCAATCATACCTTTTTTTTTTTTGCCTAACTTGGCAGGAAAAAAGTGAGATACATGTTTTGAAAATTTCAAAACCTATACATTTGATTTTTTTTGAAAATTAGCCTTCTATCATTGATAAGTGTAACTTGTGTTTCTTGTATAGTAACAACTTGAAATCTGGACATAATGATCACTAGTGCAGAGTAGTGCTCAAACTTTATGCACATAGAATATCACGGTCATATCAAAAGGTTTAAGGTCAAATATTATGATGTCATCTATCATGATTTACAGTCAAACTTGTATTAAGCAGTCACCTGCGGGAGGCACCCAAAGTGACCTCTTAACAGAGGTGACCTTTGAATAGAGACTTATCAATTTGCCAACATCAAATACCTTATTAAAACAATAATTGGATTTTATTTTAATTATAAACTTGATATTTAGCTTAATATATCAAAATGATAGATAAAGTAATTGATTTGGTGTGGGGTTTTTTTATAGTATCTAATAATATTTGCAAATAAGTACAAATACATACAATAAATAACTTTACAATGCATTGTGCATGTAATTGTTAATATTTTTCTTTTAATTATTGAAAAACGTCATTACGTTGTAAAACCTTGTCACTGAAATTTTCACAACAATAACAATAACTATTTTCATGAATACCATATATTTAGAAAACAAACACTTTTAATACAAATGAACAATTTATTTTTTAACCGACCGTCTCTGAACTCAAAATCATATTATTAAATTGAGCAATTTTCTCTTGCCTCACCACGGACATTTTTGACACCTATTTCATTCATGTTTATAAAACAAACATTGTTAATACATGTTTAAACAATTCACTTGATTCCCATTCGTATCTGCTCTGCCAATTATGTATTATAAATACTTCGATTAATTTGGTTTCTCTCGCCTCAGGCGTATAATTATTGTTTACATGTATACCCGACATTCGGAAGCCATGTTTAAAATCCCCGGGTGTAAATCATGTGACCGACCAAAATGGCCGCCTAATGCATGTCGACAGTACAGTTTCAGATCAAAATACGATGACCGCTGACCGCGTTAGACAGGTGACCGCTCTTTAGAGGGCAATTATATAGGATTTTTCATCGGGAGGAAATAAAATGACCGCATACGAAAGGTGACTGCTTAATAGGGGTGACCGCTTCGGCAGTTTTGACTGTATATCAATTCTCACTTCTGTCAAATATTTTCAGAACCCTATTTAATCTAAAACTCATGGTTAAATAATTATTATTTATTTATTTTGATATATCCTAATAACAAGGTCATGAGGATCATGCTGTTCAGTTTTATTGAAATCTAAATTATACAATCTCTTTTTAGAGATCTTTAAGTGTCTTTTTGTCTTAATTAAAACGTAATTGATTCGTAAGCACTATATATTCATACATTATGTTACATCAGAAATTGCTGTATAAAGTTACCAGTTAGAATATATTCATGCAGTGTCTTTCTGTAACAAACATGTCTTAATACTAGGGTATAAATAGCAGCACAGACATTTGTGATATTGTGAAAAGTTACTTTTTGCCAATGCAAATTTAATTCTAACAAATGAATGACTTTCATTTTACACTCACTGAAAGGAATTTGAAATGGTAGACTTGAAGCATTTCATTCTAAAAAACCAAATTTAGGAGTGTCAGAAAAATTGAATTTTAGGAAAATTTTGGCTTTTTTGCTGTGAACTACCTTAAGCTGAATAAAATATGTTGAGTACATCACAATGTTGACCCTCATGAAAACTATGAATACCTCCTCTTGACAATACATAAAACTTTGTGGAATTTAAAACATCCTGTCTAAAACACAAATTGACTGTTTTTATTTATTGAAATTCATGGCTTTTTGGTTTCAGCATAAGTAGTTAAACATGTATAATGTGGTTAGGAATTAACTTCATTCTTTAATCAATTTAATTTGATATATTCTTATGTGTGGTAAAATCAGTTTCTATTTTTTATCCTTTTATCAGCTGTAAAGATGGGGAGGATTCCAAAATTGGAAAAAGAGCGTGCATTAGAGTTAGCTAGTCAGGAGGGAAGTCATGGAATGGAGAACTTCATTAAGGATGAAACAGTCAATGGTCAGAAAAAGAGCATAAAAAAAGGCATCAAACGGGAACATAAATTTGCAAATGGGTTCTCTGGCTTCGAGGGCCAGGAAAAGTTGAGTCATGACGAAAGTGCCCAGATGTCAGGCTCATTTGACAGCACCGACAACAAACCAGAAAGTTTAGAAATAGTCTTTGATGTTGACAAGAGCAGGATGATGCAGCCAAGGCAGTCTATAAGTTCTGTCGACTCCTCCACAGATTCCCAGAGCCTTGATTATCTGGGTAAAAGAGTCAGCTCGCCTGAAAGCACAAGTGAATGGGGTCCCAATCCTCACTGCCCAGTGCCAGTCTTGGCACCTTATAATGACATTAGTTCCTTTACTTCATCTCTGCTTTCTGAATCCAGTAAAGTAATTGGATCAAATAGTGTACAAAAGATGGAGGATATGGAGACAAATCCTATGATAAAAACAGAATATGGTTCTCAGTTTGAGAATTGCTTACACAGAAATCCCTCCGGCAGCTCAAGTCTGACTTCACCCATCTTAGAAGGGTGCCACGCCCAGAATGGCCCCCCAACATCCATCCACAGTAACAAATTCTTTCACCCGAATTACCCATCTGATATCAACACTGGTGTTGGAAAGCAGGAAGAAATGAGCACACTTGATTATGAGACTGACTTAAATGAAAAGCTATATCCAAAGTACCAGGAGGCTTGTAATGTATCTCATTATGACTCAAAACGCACTGCCTCAGCTTATGGGGCTTCAAGTGACCCCCACTGCTGTATTTCCTCATCAAGTAGTGATTCCACAATATGGGATAAGGAAATTCTGGTGAAGCTACAAGTGAATGATGACAGCTTCAAAATGGAACTTAAAACTTCCGAGATCTATGCCCCTGTTCGTAATCACTATGCGTATTTGGTTGATGTTGAACAGGGCGGGATGTTTAACCGCCTTCCTCTCTACATTCAAACCCTGCAGCAGCTGGATGTCTGTCAGAGGACAGGGCTTCTCCTGAAGCTACAGGAAGTACCCAACGACATGATCAACAAAATCTGTAAGATGCTTGCCATGGAGGACAGGTTTGCGGTCAGTAAGGAGGGAGTCAGCATGGGCAAGGACTCCACATTCCTTATTCAGGGAACTCTTCAAAGGCTCAAGTTTTCCATGGATACTCTTTGGAAACCCATCTGGCTGATGAGACAGTATGTCAGACAAGGAATATCGAGCACGGTAAACATTTTAAAAATCTGTTGAACACGTTGACACTGATATAAGCAAGTTTGGGAGTTTAGTCATGCAATAGTAACGCATTTTTGGTATCAGGGTAATATTTTTATTGATGACAAAGAACTTGTAAGGAACTTGAAATCATGTGAAAAGTATTTTTAATCACAAAATATTATTTTATTCTGTCTGTGTAAAAAAAAATTAGCATGTGTTAATTTCGGCTGTCAAAAGTGAAAAAGTAGTATACATGTGTATTTATATTTTTCATAAACTTTTATAACTTTGCAATTCTGAGTTAGATCAGTAGGCTTTTTAAGCACCTAATCATAAATTAAAAGGTAAAGTACTGTTACAGGCACCGTGAATCAGTGCTAGAACACACATACATGCAAACTTAAGTAATGCATCGCTTAAACAATAAAATGCCTTCCTTGGTGGTTCAAATAAGGTTCAAAGAAAGTGAACTTTGCACAAAAGAAATTTTGTGAGTTACCGGGTATGTAATTTTTTTTTCAATAATTATTACCTTCATTGTATAAACTGCCAAAGAAAGCATGTTATAGTAAGTTAATGTATGTAAAATACCACACTGTTGTTTTGATCTTTGCCCTGGTATCAGCCCGAGTGGTATCGACCCAAATCGAGAACTCGGATACCAAGGCCTAGATCAAAACAGAAGTATGGTGTTGTTTATATCTATCTAAAACCAAAGATTATTCCAAATATCCTGTTCCAATTTTATAAAAGAAAGGATATAATTTATCAAAGAATCTATAAATCTATGTATTTTACTGGATTTACAAAAGTCCTTTGTTACTTTTCTTTAATATATGTGTTTGGCACAGTAAGAGTTGTTGGCTTTAGTTTTCAAATCATTGTTGTTTAATGTCGCTAAGAAGGTGGTCTGAGATGATATGTGTATGCTGAGGCTAGAATTCAAAAATTGTTGAGATCAAGAAACTTCCTTCCTAAACTATGGAAGGGAATTACCGCCAAAAGTCTATGTATCTTGCTTTAATTCTTATTATGCTTACTTCTTTATTCTTCAGTACATTTACATTTGCATGTCACTTTATTGCTTTCATATTCATGCTTATCCAATTTCACTTTGATTCTCTTTTATTCTTTATGGTTTGCTTAATTCTATGTTGCAATATTCTCTTCTTATTCATGTAAATTCTTACTTCTATCTCTGTTACAAACGTGAATTCAATCACGCAAACCATATAGCACTTTCAGTAAAGACGAATACAAGTTGTGTGAATTTAATGCTGCATTATGACGCCAGGCGGCAGTGTGTGCGCTACAATTGCTGCTCCCGAAGATTTATGATTTACGAAACTAACAAATGGCATAAATATCATGAATTGGTGAAAACAGATCCAATTAAGGGCTCAATATAGGAATATGAAATGGATGTGATCAACTTTTTAACAAGCCATGATATACGCAGGCTCAAAATGATACGTTTTCTTTTATATAAATGTACAATGCATCAGGGTGTATGGATCTGACCCCCATTCTAGATCCGCATCGCAATGTACCGTAAATATATATTGTAAGCGGTAACAAATTATTATTATTTTATTATTTGCATGGGCGTTTAATTTTGAACCGAGGAACATGTCATTGGTACTTGTGGACAGGACCGTGCACTCCCTCTTTTTCCCTCAATTTAAAAAAAAAACATATATACAATGGAAACGAATGTGAATAGAAATGCCACCGTGTCGTTAATTTCAATAATTATTGATTTGAGCGTTAATATGTGGTGGTTAGAGACAAGAAATAAAAATTGCTTTTTTTTCAATTGAGAGGGAAAAGACATGGAGGTGGGGTGGTGCACGGTTCTGTCCAGAAGTACCTGTGGATGAAATAGAAATAAAAGTAAATTAAATTAAAAGATGTTTTTAAAAATAATAAAAGGGTCCGGGGTACGTAATGCTTAGAAGTAGCTTGTCCTATACACTTGTACGTGTGAAAATTATCACATGTATGAACCCACTATCTGACTCTCATTAGGCCACAGTACTGTATATTCCTGATTAAACGCGAGGAATTAATATCCGCGTAAAATTTCGATAAGCATACCTTGCAGCTTTATAAATCTCACTTATTTTTCTAAAAGCTGTGAACTTGTGAAATTTAAACAAAGTTTGGTGCACGCATTTTATATTCTTGCCATTTGGAAAAAAACGGCGGAATCGCAGAATTAAATATACTCAGTAAAAATCTAAAGAATCAGTGACGTTACATATTGAGTTTCACATTACAAAGTAAACAAAAATAAACCAGGCTAGAGAGATTAAAATATAGTATGTGATATAAATCACTCACAGCCAGGCTTATTGTAGCTTTGTTTATTTATCAATCGTTTAATTGAGTGTTCCTGTTCGGTTTTGAAGGTGTTTAAGCTACCATAATTTACAGACATGAACCTCATACATGACTACCAGTGAACTGTTCTTGATTGAATGAAAAATTGAATTAACCAAATTCCATATCAAGCTTGCGGTGATGAAAATTATGATACGGGTGCTAATTATGAGAACTGTGAGAATATAGCGTCTCATATATAACTGATGCGCGGACTTAGAAGTTTGGGGGGGGATCCAGTCACCCCACCACCCTTCAGGCGCGTAACCAGAATGGAAATGAAGTGTACGCATAAAACGGTCGGGGGTCTGGGGGCTACTGGGTTTTACCAAATTTTTAAGTCAAAAGAAATCATGCTACACCCCTTTTCTCTAGCAAATACGTAGCACTGAAAAAAGTTTCCCAGTTTGAGATGATACAACAAAGGAATCATTTAAATACTAGTATCGTTATCATCGGAGAATATTTTCAAAATATATTATATAGTTCTGTAGTGCATATGGTATTGTAAATGTTGCAAGGAAACCTTAAAGCTAAACAAGATGTGATTTTTTTAATTCTCTATATTGGTAATATCAGTGAAAGAAGATATGTATACAATCATCGTATTATTTATTTTGTTCAACGTAATTTTTAGTTTTACCTCAGCGGAAATTTAAAATCCTGTATAGTCGTCCACGATCATTTACCAACTTATTTTTTTTTAGAATAACTAGTTCCCTTAGCTCGCTTTCACTCATCAAATTTTGGTCTGTATAAACAGGATAACATGGATTAACTGCTGCATTTATTTCTACTATATACTTTCTTTCTCCTAAATTTTGGATGAATTTTCGTTAGCAATGATTTAATAGAAGACTTTAAATTTGATTGCACATACTTGCTGAATATAGATTTAGATTTGAATCGGAACAATATTAGGCCACACCAATTTAATTTCTTGTTCTTCGGACAAATGACCTAAAAAAGTAGGGGCGGGCGAGCGATTTGATAATTATAATATTATTATTTTGTTTTGACATAATTTCCAGGCGGTACATAAAAAAGGTGGAGCGAGCGATTATATTTTTTTAAAAATTTTTTACATTTGGAGAGTAAAAAGGACTTAAAATCTAAATAAAGCTAAATAATCATGTAAAATATGAAACATTAAATGATTTCCATTTATCTGCACTCAATTATTGTAGATCAACAATACATATACAACCTAAATTAATTATCGAGATTGACATGTTTGTTTTCTTCACTGAATTCAAATGCAAATATTGTTTGTTACAAACATGACTTTTATGATAATTTTGCCTTTTTTGGCTTGGCTTTAATGTAAATTATTATTATTGTGATATACAAAATAAGTCTAAATAAATATAGGATGAGAAGAAACTATTTATTCAAAAAGCTTATAGAATCAGTGAAGCATTGAAGAAGCAGGTTTCCACATCTCAAGAGCAGGCTAAAGCTCTTCAAACCATTTAAATCAAGCTTTGATTCTTTGTTCCTGGAACAATGGAAACACCAGTAGTAAAGTTAATCTTCCTCCCTTATGTGTTGAAGATGAACCTTCTAACTGA
>WFKH01010931.1:62627798-62637842 GCA_016163765.1 Magallana hongkongensis
AAAGAGTGGTAGAAAAAGTGGATGATCATGTAGAGTACAGAGTTTAAATGGTATTCAATATACGCAAAGAGTAATATTAAGTACTAAAATAGTTAGGCTGGACAGCAGACTTGCTCCTGGATGTTCAAAATAAAAGTGCTTAATTTTTTCAATGTTTTTATGTTTGATGTTGTAAACAGTTCCCTAAATTTTAATGTATTTGGTTTATGACAGTACCTGGTTGGTAAAAATTGTTTACGTAAATTTGAGAGGGATTTGCACTCGAGAATAAAATGAAATTCGTCCGCTAATTTACCAATATTACAGAGTGTGCAACTCCTGTCATTTAAAGGAATTCCATACCATCTACCGGTTTCAATCGGTAAACGGTGGTTAGATGTTCTAAATTTGATAAGTGGTTTCCAAAATTTTTTTGTAAGAATGCTAAAGTATTTTTCAAATCCAAAATTTTGTTTATAAATTTTATATATTTGACCCTTGGATGAGTTATCTACGGAAGCCCTGGGAGGACATTGACTTACTTCTTAATTGTTATGAGCCCTGGAAGGACATATTGACTTACTTCTTAATTGTTATGACTTATTTATTATGACTTAAGTAATATATGATAAGACTGTTTTAAATTTTCAGCAATGAATACCACGTGACGGTGGCGTACCGTTAGACATGGACACTGACAATACTAGTTCCAGCGAAGAAGATTGGTTTTTATGAATATTTCTAGAGTTTAATAGCGCTGGTAGTACAATTATCAAAAAGATAATTTTTATGCACCCGAGATCGAAGTTATTATATAGGGGGACATATATTGGTTTGATAATTCAATCTGTAATTCTGTCACTGTCATGTGCCAACAAACTTTAACTTTCTTTTAGGATATCTACAGTAAAATTTTGTATCAGAACTGAAATATTTTTACACCGGTCTTTATTTTTGCCCATTTTGAGGGAAAAAAATATTCTCTACATAAATTTTAATGAGTCAGATCAAAAACTTTTATCAAACTTTAAACTTCGGTATTGATATTCTACGAAAGACGAATAGGGCTACATAAAAAAATATTTTTATCTCGTAATTACGAGAAAAAGATCTTTTCTCGTAATTACGAGATAATTAACTCGTAATAACGAGATATTTTTATCTCGTAATTACGAGAAAGGATCTCGTAATTACGAGATAAAAATATTTTTTTGTGGGCCTTATTCGTCTTTCGTAGTATTCTCGTACATATGTGAATGCAGTGTAGTATGGTCTTTGTTATTGTCTTGTTTATATATAGATGGCTACTCTCTGGGACATTTTGTTAAATTTTTAAAAATCTGGGTTTGCTGACTTTCTGAGGATAAAAAAAGCAGTAACTGTTGTACAATCAGGGTCTTGTCTAGCCTATAAATCAGCTGATATGTAAAGAACCAACTGCTATATATCATGGTAATTTTATTTACCTGTACATGTATTTATTTTACAAAATCTGGAATAGTAATTTACACTGACTAACAGTTATTCATTTGAATATTTTGGAATGCACTTAAACAAGGATAAAAAAATATAGAAAGGCAAAAGATTAAAACAACAACAAAAATTATACCCGAGAAAAGGGGTTATCATATATAATTTTTATCGTTATTTTTCAACTTTGCATGCATGTATCTAGAAGGTTGAAGGTCCAGAATGCAGTTTAAGATTATAAGCCCCCCTCCCTTTTGGAAAAGAAGATGGGGGAACAATATAGCGCAAATGCCCATTTGGTTTAGTCGTAAAATACAATTTCAAATTTAATTTTTTATAAACTAAATATACTTGATAATGTTATAGTACAAGTTTACAAAAACACAATTTTTAACTATATTCAAGTTTGAATATTTTAACAAACAATAAGAAAAAATATTAAATTCTAAAGTTTTGGTGGTATCGAACCCCCAACCTTAAAACCCTAGCTCTATAATGTTATCTACTGTCTGGTGCTCTAACCACTGAGACATTTAGTCACAACAAACTACCTTGTTAAATGCTATATGCGACTTCAACCACGAATTTACGGACTTCGTTCAATTGTTGCGATACAAAATGACATTTGTAAAGTATAGTGGGTCATCTCTCCACGTTTTCGTTGATTGAAACCGGTTTGATTTCCTTTAAACCTTATATAGACTATGACAAAAATATGGAGCTCAGACCCACTCTATAAAAGAAAAGGCATTGAAGTTCTATTGCCTAAAACGACACTATTTGGAGGTTTTGACACGGAAACGCCAGTTTAAATCAACATATTCCAAATATTTAACATATATAAGGGTTATAAATGGATGTTATGGTAAATATACATTGTTTTCAATCAGTTAGCAAGAAATTATGAGATTTGTTGATATTTTAATTTCATAGTATCTTATCTATCCTCATATAGGCAGTTTACACGCCTTATTCACCCATTTTCTTTAAAAAATATCAAATTCGCATAGTAAATTAGCTAGAAAAGACAATAGACCCCACACCAATCTCCAGTAAAAAAAATGTTCCAAGCATAATTTTGGGTAAAATTGTAATGGGCTGTACTTTAAAAAAATATTAATTTTTACTATGCATACATGTACTAGTTGGCTTGTACAGGAAAGAGGAAGAAATTTTTTTCTCCAAATGAGATGTATTTAAAAATTGATGCTAAACATCAAAAACTATAAAAAATACATGCATTATTTTTTAAACTTTTTTATTCTCAAATACAAAATACATATGCCAATATCTATAACTTTTCAGACAGCCATTCAGTTGAATTAAAATACTTATTAACTTGGACTGTCATCACACTTTTAGGTGTAAAAAAAACATTCTTTACCAGGGGGATCTAGGTTCATGTTGAAACACATGCTTATATGGTAATTTGGCAAAGCAAGTCTTAAATATTTGAGTTTCTAATCCTGAGATTGGAGTTGATTGTCGTAGAGATGAAAAATTAAAATAAAATTAGAAATAACTAGAAAATAACAAAATTAACAAATAAGTATTAAGAACTAATAAATAACCAGTAAATAATAAGTATTAACAATTAAGAAATAAAAATTAACAATTAACAAGCAAGTATTAAGTAATAGGTAGTAAGTATTAAAAATTAATAAATAACTAGTAGGTATTAAATAACAACAAGTAAGTAATAAGTACATACAAGAAACAAGAAGTATATAGCTCAAGCCCTACCACTATTTTAGTTTGACTGACTTTAAATAAATTTGATATAACATTCATTTAATTTATTTTGACAATTACTGTATTGGCTCTTTATTATTTTCAGAAAGAGGAATCTGATAACATTTTTTTTTTCATAAAAATCACAGAACAATGAATAAATCAAGAAATATTTTTTAAAGTCTTGTCCGTCTGTCAGTTCACGCACAAAATACAAGACATCTGGTTCACCAGAAGGCAGTTCTGCATATCCTCTCTGTGGCCGAATTTCATGAGAATTCATGTGATTCGCTATTCTATCCAAATCAGTTTGCAAGGCGTCCATGAAGCAAAATCGCAGACACTCTTTCACAACTGGATTGTTCAAGTCGAACATTCCAGTATCCCTGATATCGTTAAATAGATTAATCCACCAATGAATCCCAAGCTTCCTAAGAACTCCCCACCACGCCTCTATTCTTTGGTTTGACGTACTTTTTCCATACATAAAACGTTTAACACCAGCCTTAGAGTCATATGAATGAAATCGAAAAAGAGGTTGCAAACAACTAAGATTTTTATTTTCTGTTCCCCTATCAACCCGTAAAACTCTTGAAGCACATTTTACATGATGTATACAATCAAGATAATATTTGACAATAACAGCCGGATTGTTATGGGTAGATGCAGCTTCTAGCCACATTATTCGTCTACTGTACTTAAGTAGTAACAAATAAATAACAATTAACACTGATAAAGAAGTAAGTCAATATGTCCTTCCAGGGCTCATAACAATTAGGAAGTAAGTCAATGTCCTCCCAGGGCTTCCGTAGTTATCTATATCATTTGCCCATTTCTGAATAAACTGGTCCTGTAATCTTTGTGTGATGGCAGTCGAAATCCACTTAACAGTATATGGTGCTGTAATTTGTTCTGTCCAGATATTAGAAAAACCACAAGAATCTAAAGTATGTCGTATAAAATCAGTCCATGGATTTACACAGTCATTATTGTACATATATTGATTTGCTAAAAATTTATTAACAGTAGACACAATCTTATTTTCTTGACCTTGGATCATTTTTGTCCAATAAGAAATCATTCGAGAATATACAGTGACATATAAAGGATAACGACCTGATTCACCATAGACCATATAAGATGGCGTACTACTTTTCAAACATAGAACATATTTTAAAAATTTCAAATGGATTTTTTCAATAATATCTATATTCTCGTAACCCCAAATTTCACAACCATAGAGCAAAACGGGTACTACTACTTTATCAAACAAATTAAATTGTTGTTCTATAGGTAGATTAAAGAGTCTTATTTTTCTAATAATACTATACAAATGTACATAGATTTCTGTGCTTGCTCGACTAAGTGCTTTTTGGCTTTACAAAAAGATCCACTTCTGGAAAATACAATACCCAAATATTTGAATTCACTCACAATTTCAACAACATTATTATTATAATAAAATATATTTTTAGGATAATGGCCATTTGAAAAAACTAATATCTTTGTTTTTTCTACAATGACATTTAGTTTCCATTGGGAACAATACACATGGAATTCATCTAGTGCTTTCTGAAGATCATCAGCGGTCTCAGTCATGATAACCGTATCGTCCGCATAAAATAACAGGCAAAGTTTCATACTCATTCATACTCATACATGTAATTTGTGATCATGGACTTAATTAATATTTTCTGCAATGTATAGGATAATCAATTTTATTAATAGGAGGTGTTATAGGATATTAGTATTTGAGTTAACTTACCAGAAAACAGCAAGTTCTGGTCCAGAATTCAATTGGAAGTCAATATATTACTATATGTCTGATCTGGTCAATGTCCAGACAAAGATTGTCAAACTTGGCGGTAAAACACATAAAGCAAAATATACAAACCAACCAAATTCAACCTGACACAAACAACCAATAAAAACCAAGATCACAAATATCAACTGACCAACTCATGATCAAGCACTGCCCTTAGGATATATGTACAGGTGTATAAATTAAAAGAAAGGGTGGATCTAAATTTTTTAATTGTACACTGTTTAGATGTATTATAATTGCAATAATTTTATTTATTTATTTATTTATTTATTTATTTATTTATTTATTTATTTATTTAAATAAACAATTTTTTATACTCATACACAAGCAACTTGAAGCTCGCTAAAGGGGAATGAATATTAATAAAAAAATTAAATCATTTCTAGCATTTGAATTTTGATTAAGTGTATCATTTAATTTAATACCGAAATGATCCTTACCCCTTCGTACATGTATAATTAACAATTACATAATATACATTGCAGGAAAAATACATGGAAGCGATTGGATTATTGTAAATTGCTAGCATCACAATGATCGCCGATATATAATTTACCAAACTTAATTATGAGCAGACCCATGATTACAAATGTACATCGTCTTGTCTTGACTGACAGGTGGGTGCCCCCCCCTCCCCCTTTTGCTTTTATTTTCTTAAACTAAAACCAACTAAATTGTAGAGACAGAAGCTATTTGGTATTTAAGCAATCATTTATCAACAAAATTTTAAAAGATTTCAACAATGTTGACAGATCTAAGCGGAAATCTATAAGAAAATATGATTTTTACGGCATTTTTCTTCAGGGTCTACTCGCTTTAAAGCTTATAGCGTGAAAAGTAATCCGTCAACATATCATTTATTTTACTAAATCTTTTTTCAAAGATGTCATTCTACAGAATAAATACCATTAATTTAGGTTGGAGTCCATAAAATAGTTAAAAATGACCAAAATTGACACATGCATCTAATTTTTTTCGTATTGCGTTCTGACATGTCCGGCCGAATAAGCGTACACTTTGCGCAAAAATATTAATGTGATATGGTTTAAACAGATGTTTATGTTTTATTTCATATATCCAGTTCGAATTTATCAATAATTGATAATTAATTTTAGTAAAAACGGACGATTTTCAAATTTCATCTTTGTCAATAATTTTTGCAAGGGGGTACACATTTCTGAGAGGTGATGACAAAATAACTAGCATGTAAACATATAATTTTTCTTGTGTTTATGTATTGTTAGAATGCATATCTATAATTTAAAGCTAGACTTTCCATGATTGAGCCCATTTAGTGCCGAGTATAGGACTACCTTAATTTGAAACAAAACTAAATGCATGGTTATGATGTCCATTAAGTCCTCTAATTCATGATCCCCTGATGTCATATATTGAACATGTATTTTTACTTAGGGCAATTGCTGTGTGTCATCCATTATCAATTTTAACTTCATCTTAAAAACTACATGGTAAATTGTCACTTGGTTGGCAATATTGAATTAGATATGTGTTCTATTTTGGGAAATCTACTTTAATATACTGTGCATTGTATACTGTATGCATTTTGTGTGCATTATAAATGAAACTGAATATTATAAACGATTGACTATTAAAGGCCTGCAGGTCTCTTATTACCGAATGTTTACAGTTTTTGGCCCCTAGAGCTAAGGTATAGATAATCCGAGATTCCTCTTGATTCCTCTTGACACCCCCCCCCCCCCACCCCCCATTTTCACGAATGAATGTTTTTCAAACATCAAGTAATAAAAGCGGGGTAACAGTCAGAGGAGTCTCAGATTTGGGTATAGACTTCAAAATGAAGCTTAAAATGCAAACGTGAGACTCTCTGACATGTCAATCTAAGGGCTATGGTAATCAAGTGACCGTCATGGCCTGTGGACCTCTTGTCTTGTACTTACCGTTAAAGGTAAATCTGTTTATCAAATGATTCAAAAGCTACAGAATTTACTCATGTAAACTGGAATGGACAGTTTACACTGTATAAACCGTGAAATGACCATAACTTCATTTGTTGATGTCAGAAAATACATGTACCTTAAAAATACGAAAGCAGCGCCCAATAAACATCATAATCAACTTGATTACGTCACTGAATATTAGGCTGAGCATGAGTTACATCATACGGGTTCGGTTGATTTTGTTTACAATAAATACAGTTCATTTATGGACAAACATGTCCAAGTAATGCACACCTATTTCTTGCCTATTTCCAAATTGATGTATACATGCATATGATATTTGGGTTTACCTCAAAGGTAAAAATCAACAAGTAAAATCCGGAATGTTCATAATGCACAAGAGGACAGATAGAAGGAAGTCTTTAAAAGTCAGTGGAATGGTTATTGTGATGCATTTGAAGCGCATAGTATAGAAAATATAAATCAAACAGTGCAGTACCAGAGTAATTTGATGAATACATTAAGGACACACGAGACGTTCCTGAAGAAAATTTTCCCTGAAAGATTATCCATTATTATTTTGCATTTAAACTTGTTAATGCCCAAAAATTCAGGGTACATTACCAGGCTATTTTTTAAGTTAGAATATTTTGGATTTTCCATATAATAGCATGAAAAAATTATTATAATATAACATTTCGATCCAGCTCAGCGAACAGTTTGTTCCAATGCAAAACAAAAGTCCAATACTACTCAAACCACAATCACTTCAACCTACCAACACTAATTTACATCAGAGCTAAGGATTTCAACAATGACAATGTGAAAAAGAGGATTTCTCGCATCTTTAAGAATTATTAACAGCCTCATAGAAACATTCTAAAATATTCTTACTCCCAATCATATCGAAAAGATGTCAAAAAAACCTCGTGGTAGATCATGCAAATACCGAAATCCATGACACTTGTTGCCTTGACTCAAATATTATAGTGGTAGACCCGTTTAAACCAAAGGAAGACATGTAGCATGAAACTGAATTTTAGAAAAAAGACTACCCGACATTGTGATGCATTTAAAAGCTGTTATCAGTATTTCTCCTGATAGGGAAAATAATCAGCACAAGCTCACTCAAATTCAGTGGGATCCACTGCAAAATACAAACCTGAACAAACAATGAACGACCGTAAACTCGAGAACCACCAGTCATTCCCTAACCATTCAAACACTATTCCAAGGTTTTTCTCACCAATGAATCTGAGGCATGCACCTTCTAACATTGACATGTTATATGTCTTTTGGACGTGTAAACTTTCAACGTTGACACATTATATATGTCTCCTGAATGTGTTAAGCTGTTCATCTTCGATTGGTGTTTGTTTATTGATACTGTACAATGTTGACATGTCTTATGTCTTCTGGTAGTGTAAACTTCATTTGTCATATGTTTTCTGGACCTATTAACTTTTTATTTATGTTCATTTGTTATTCATCTAGTCTTGAATACTGTACCACATTGACATGTTATATGCACTCTGGAAGTGTAAACTTTTCACTGATATGCATATATTATTTAATAATGACAAGTCTTTGAATACTGTACAAAGTTCACATATGTTCTCCAGAAATGTAAACTTTTCATTGTTGTAAATTTATTATTTAATGACAATTCTTTGAATGCTTTACAGCAGTGACGGGTTATATTTGTCCTGGTAGTGAAGACATTTTTAATTGTTGTACATTTACTATGACAATTTGTTACGTACGTTTGACAACTAGTCTTTGATTACTGTACAGCAGTGACGTGGTATATGTCCTCAGGAAGTGTAAATGTTTCATTGTTGAACACTTATTCTTATTTCGTCCTTGGATACTGTACTGTTAGAAACTCACAAGAATGTCTCATCATGATGCATTTAGTATAGTACACTGTATATACTAGTGCTTTAGTATTTTTACGCACCATGTACGGTGGGTATACTTGAATTTGCAATTTTTAATGTTGTTAGCAGAGAACATTTGGCCAAAGATGTATTTATTTCAATTGTGTAATTTTCCAGTTTCCCTTTTTTATGAAAAAATGATTTTAAATATGTTACGACATAATTCATTTTTAAGGTTCATAGATATCAGAGTATCTTAAACTTTTGTGGATTTTGTGACACTTTAGAGTTCTTTAGAGAATTATTTTTGTGGATTTTGTGACACTTTTGAGTTCTTTAGAGAATTATTTTTGTGGATTTTGAGACACTTTAGAGTTCTTTAGAGAATTATTTTCAGAACGTAAAAAGTTCTCTTTAGAAAGTTTGGTTCCTAGCATTTTGGACATCACATGCAATGCACATTATGCATTTGAGATCTGCAAAGTGTGCATCAGCTCACATTAATGCCATTTCGTGTAATACAGTTTGGTTCTTTTTTGAAACACACATTTACTACTGAAAGTTTTTCAGCGTGACAGGAAAGAAATTGGGCGCACAAGATTATAAGTTTGCAGGAATCATCGACACGAATCAATAGTGATTTAAATGTCTATAACCTGGAAAGGCTATGTACAGATTTGAACAAAAATTAATTACTCAAACTATATCATGTTGAGAGTTAAAGTACTTGTCTATTTCGGCTATTAAAAAAAACTCACAAGCTTTCTAAAAATGGCAATGAGAGGGTAAACCGATAACTAGTTATATTGAAAATGTTAATGCATACATATTTTAATTCATTTATATCGTATATCTTAATAAACTAGTAATAAGAACAGAAAATAGTGTTCATAGGGCAGAAATCAATAACGGCAAATTAAAATATACCGCTATTCTATAATTCAACATAATGCTATATCAACATACATTTAAAAACAAAAAAGTTAAAAAAAATAAAATGAAAAAGGAGTCACCGGTAGGATTTGAACCCCAAACACCGCATGTATGTATTCACTAATCCTGGACGAAACCATTGAGCCATGCGTGACTTCACAATATGCGGTATAAAGTATTGTTTGAAACAACATTGTCATATCCATAGACTTTGTTTTTTATCCTCCCAAAAATATTTTGAAAAAGTACATAATTAGTCATCTCTGGGTCTTCTCTCCACAAATTTGAAACGTGCAAAGATGACATA